>OX421970.1:93392693-93826399 GCA_949128135.1 Parasteatoda lunata | reverse complement strand
CTGTAAACCTACCAAACTAAATTTATTAGTTTTACATATTTTAAACAAGTTTAGTCACATTATATATTTGGAATAACTAAATGTCACAATATATAATTTGATGCTTTTGTTATTTGTAAATACATCTGTTTTTGCATTCATTTACGCAACTAATGATATTATTTTGGTAACGTAAAACTAATAAACTAAGTTTGATCTGATCAAATTTATTCACTTTATATATTTGTAACAATATTCATAAATAGCTATGACTAAATATAATAAATAAGAAATAACAATGCCAGGAGCATTTTGCCAATGTCAATAATTCAACTAAACCTACCAATTAAATATTTTTGCCCATTTTGTTGTCTTACGTTTTCTCTAAAATGTTTTAAATAGCCATATGGATGTATCGTACTATTTTCCAGGGAATGAATGTTTGAATATTCTAGCAATGAGCGAAATATTTTCACCATTATTTTTTACATTGTTTTCTAACTCTGGATAAGAAAGCTCATAAGCAAAATTGTAGCTTATCATTATTTTACAATAAATGCTTCAATTTTATTATTTTCTAAGTGATTCTGCCCATTGAAATTTTCACAATTGCATTTTAGTGGATTGGAAATTAAACGAATTTCCATTTTTGTTTTTTAAAAGAGCTTCACTAGCAGTCTAAAAATTTAGTTTTCAAAAGCTTATATATGGTCTAAAAAATTCACTTGTTTCGTTTTTCAGAAAAAAAAAAAGCTTTAACAAATTGAGCTGTAAAGTGTGCAAATGAGACAGAAATAAAAGTAATCTGTAATTATAAACAGACAAAACTGTGTTATTTTATGTTTAAGTTTATTTATTAGTTTCATGTGAATTAAGTAATAATTTAGAGCTTCTTAGTTTTAATAATTTCCTTTAATTCAACTGAAAATTTCAGTTTAAACCTAGAATATTATGCCCTTTTTATTCTATTGACTTGTCGTTATTCTTTTGACTAGCTTGTGCAACGATAAAGTACCTAACCTTAAGTGCTCAAACAGTGAAATTTTGAATTGTGAATTATAATGTTACCTACATTTAGATCTTTATTTTAAAAAGAGTAACACAACTCATACAAAACCAAAGTAAAACATAGTATTTTGATTTGTGAAGAAAAGAAAGAACAGTGAAAGTTATTTAAGTAGTTGTTGACCACAACATACAGGGGTGATTAATGTTAGTTAATGTTTAATGTTTGTAATGTCAAATGTTTTAAACAGACGACGACGTCTCCTAGATACATTATAGCTTAGAATGATGCATTATGGCTTAGCCGAAGGAAAAAAATAAAATTTACATACCTTCCACGTTTACTGATATCTATGAGAGATTTATCTTTCTGCCAAGTGATCACAATCGGAGCATGACCTGATGCTATGCATCGAAGTGTTGTGTTGGATTCTTCGGTGACCGTTTTTGTCTGGAATGGTTCTTTAAAGGTAGGTGGAACTGGAAAAGAAATCATACAATTTGAAACATCAAGGGTTTCTAGCAAAGTGTAAGTACAGTTACCCTTACAAATTTGTATTCACTATTTTTGAGGTTTTTATGAGGTTGTTTTGAGGTGTTTAGGTTAATTGGAGGTTTGTTCGAAGTTGATTTCAAAAACAACCTAAAAAGATCATCCTCTCAAGGTGTATAATCAAGGTATATGGAGTTCTTTTATTTACACTTGAGTTTGTTTTGAGGTTGATGAAAATCTACTTTAGAGTTACCAGCGTTGGGAGGTTGTTTTTGAGACGTATGGATGATTTTTTCCTGCCCTTCAAACAAACACGTATGTATGAGGTGCATATAATTTCTCCCGATCAAAACTAAAATTATTTCTGATTTATATATGAGGTTGATTTCGTGAGGTTTTAATGTGGTAGAAATAGAGGTTATTAATGAAGTTATTTTTGGTGCAAAACATAACCTCCTTTTCTACCTCAGGTCTATTTTTTTACATCGGTCAACCTCAAAATAAACTAAAAAATACCTTATTTTTTGTAAGGGTAGTTTATTAACTATATATAGTTAGCTCTTAAAATAAAATCATATTTTAAATTGTTTCAGACCATAAAAGATTCCTGACCTAAGACAGTCAGTGTGATGATTTTACTCAATCCAGCTGCTATGCCGTTACTTGCTTGACATAAATACGATCCGCCATCATTTTCTTCCACGTCAGATAACACTAGCGTTCCATTGTTAAATCGGTGTGCTCTTGGGTTTGAATGAACATAGGTAAAATCTCCTGTACTGCTATCTGTAAATAGAACAAGATTTAAATCTCGAGGATATAAATAAAAATGAAGTTTCATTGTTGATATGTTTACATATTTTCACGTCGTCAAGTCATTATTTATCATTTTAATTATGTACTTTTTATAGTAAAAACACATTTCCGAGATGAAAATCCTTTTATGAAAGTGAAACACAGTGTTTCCCAATCTTAGGTTGCACGGAAATGAATCAAAACTATTTAAGCTTTTTTTATGTAAAGTTCTAAATAGCGTAACGTAAAGAGCATATTTTAACGAAACGGAATTTAGAGCAGATTTTCTTAAAAATTGTCTCGAGCTATATTTAGATATCTTCATCGAGTTTAAGCACAATCTATTTTTTTCTCTTCTGATTTTCTTTTTAAAAGGAGATTGTTTGTTTTTCATTCCCTGTTTCAGAATTTGTGAGTTAGCGCATTAAGTTTTTAAATAAATTACAGAATTCACGTCGCATTTTCTGCTAGTTGTGACAATATGGCGGTCAATCAGAGAGTGTGAAGTTCTCCAACTGCGCGGAAGTGAATTAGCATTTGCTTTTCACCATTTGAGTAACAATCAATCCTCTTTTTGATTCATACAATAATAAATCATATAAATATTAAATCGTATAATTATTAATTACTAAACAAATAATATTAAAAATAATGAAATGATTTATTTAAAAACTTTATAAAATAGTAATACATTTTAAAACTTTGCTGTTAATGACTAAAAATTCAATATTAGAAAGCCCTCAAATTGTGCGGAATTGAAATCTAACAACAACGTGTATGCAGTTAAAAAGCAGGGCAAATGGTCCTGTTATAAATATTACAAAACACTTATTCCCAATTTTTATTAACAGTCATAACATAGATGTAGGACTATTTTATATCCATGAATAGTAATGGATAGTTTAAAACCAAAAATAAGCAGCATTTCTTTTACTCCTTACAAAAACACAGTTATAAAAATGGTTTTCTTGCTAGTTTTATTTCTTTATCATTTTAAATTCAGCCCTACTTCAAAATAGATGAAAAGAGAGCTTCTGAACTTAAAGCGTCAGATTTCCTTTTAAGAATGAATGTCCAGGATTGTGGCTCGTAAATCAAAGAGCTAGTATTGACCATGCAAATTGTTTACGCAAATTCATATAATGTTTTAATTGTATTCTATTGAAATTTCAAGTTTTGATAGTCATAGGAAATTTTTATTTTGCCTGACGAGTTTGCTCGTCAAACCCCACAGCAAAAGGTATTTAGTCTGACGTGTATACTCGTTAAACGGGCTAAACTGGTTGAAAGATATTTTTCAAAACTATTGTCTTATACTCTTAGAAATAATGCTGTTGATGCGTGAAATAAAATCATGCAGAGAGTGAGAAATGTAAATAAACACCAAAGATTGAAAACATGTATATGGTCCCAATTTCTTCCAGTTCGATTATTAGGTCATCTTTGACTCATATGGCTCAGCTCTTGCAATAACAAAAACAGCTGTTTTAAAACCTTCTATACCTCATGTTTCCACAAACGAACTTTTTTGTTTTCTGAAAAATATATTAACTAAAAAAGAGTTGAGAATCTTAAAAAATAACTCATGTGAAAATCAGAAATAAGATTTTAAAAATAGAAAATATTTTCTGATTTTAAAAGGAAAAACAGCACTAAATCGATTTAAAAACTTATAAATTCGGCTTTTTCTAGCTTCTTTCGCAAAAATTTCATATATTTATAAATTAGTCAAATTGTAGATGTATTTTTCCATTCATTTAATGTAAATGTTTGATAACATTACCAACAAACAGAAAAATGTAAATAATGTAAATAAATAAGATTTCAATAAATTTTAAATTTATAAATAAATTTTGAAAAATTATTATTGGGAATATCCACTTATGTTGGTAATAAAATTTTGAAAATTAAATATTATGAAAAGCAAATCGATAGTGAAATTACAAGCACACATTAAAAAAAATGAGAGCCTGATCCTGTGTTTAAATGAAGAAAATATTACTAAATTTTGCAAAGTAATATTAAGTTTAAATAGTCATAAAGTTGAAAAAACTCAATGGATTGCAGTTCCGGCTTTTGAGTTTTATACCTTAATTATTTATTTGCTATGGGAAATGAAAAGTTTTCTTTAAAAAAAAAAAAAAGAAAAAAAAACTAAATATATCTACATATAAATATACATGCCTTCATAAGAATGTCTTCATTATTTTCTGCCATCGAACAGGCTTGAATGTCATACTTGAAAATATTACTTTCGTGTATCTAATTTGGATTGTGTATCTAATTTAATTAGTTTCAAATAAGAAGAATGCTTCTATGTACTCCTTTTCAAACACTTTTTCAGCTAATTCCATTCTCAAATTCAAATAATAATTGAAAAATGAAATTAAGAAAAGATTTAAACACATTTTAGATTTACATAATTAGAATTAGTGTTCTTGAAATATTTAATGCGGTGGAACTTAAAAAAATAGTTTGAAATAAAACAGGTACTCAAAAGAAAAGTTACCTTTTAATTAGGAGGACACAAGATAACTCATTAGGATAATTTCTGTATCCAAAATCAATCAGTTTCTCAAAATAAATTATATTTTTCAATGCTTAACTAAACTTAATTTAAATTTTTTGTTGAAATCTTCCATTTGCAATAGGATAAGTATGCTTTGAAAATTGTATTTAATGCCAAAATAATAAGAACGTTAGACAATATTTGAATTTTTAAATGTTTAATTACTTTAAATTCATTTTTAGACATAACTTCCATGATTATTTTAGATAATTGCTGTCACAAGAATTTTTTAAGCTTGTATTTGTCTAATTAAAGTATAAATTAAAAAAATCCCATCATGTACTTAGAATTTTAGTGTAACACTTACGAAAAGTTTGTCGCTTGAAAAGTACTGCTATTTTAATTAGTGAGTCGAAAAATTTACAGAAATTCTTTTTAAAACAATATATAGGAATTAGTATAAATTTGGTTTATATTTTTCTCCTTTATAATTAGTTGCAGTAAAATTATGAACTCGAAAAAATTAAAAATTAAAATTCCTTTTAAAGCAAAATCTATGGAAGCATGTAAAAAATTTAAACACAACTTAATTTATAATTCCAAGCAAAACAAATTTGAAAGCTTAAATTTTTATGCATATGTTAATAATGTTTATTATATAAATGCATATTTAAAATATGACTTAAAAAATGTGGATATATCTAGTTATAATTTTTATAAATGTAAGTTAGTAAATAGCATTAAGTATGTGAGTTCGTATTTGAATCTTTTATTAAGAGGGTCTTTCTTTTTAAAATTGTTTGTTAGCTTTATGCTCCCAATGGCATGGAAAAAAGAAATTGTGGCATGGGCTTTTTTTATGTATTATTAAAAAGAATATTGGATCTTTTGGTTTTCAGTTATATAAAAAATTAGAAACAACCTTTTTTTAAAAATTTGTAAGTGTTTTTTTTTTCTTAAAAAGTGTAATAGAATATTTGTAAATTTAAAACGATATAAAAATTGGTGCAATAGCAAATAAAAATACTTTGAAAAATAATCGTTTACTTTTTTTTAATATGTCTCAATGTTTTAAAAGATGTTTAATTATATGTTTCAGCATACATTACAATGTATGATCCTGATTTACGTTATATATAATTACTCGGAAAATAATGCATAGATTAAAAAATTTTTTTTTTTACCTGTTTGAAGTAATTTCTTCCAAATAATACTGGGAGTAGGGAATCCAACGGCTGCGCAATCAATCCATATTCGTTGACCAAGAACGACTGACACATTTCTTGGTTCAACTGTCCATTGAGGAGGAACTGTAATTATAAAATAAAGCAAATGAAATAATTTGAAAAAAAAATTAAATTGGGACAATACTATCAGGAATTGCATATTGTTTTGAAATTCATTAGATATGATCTAAAATTCTTGAAATTACATAAGAGAATAAGAGAAATAAAAATAAGAGAAAATGAAATAAGAGAAATGAAAATAAGAGAAAACGAAATAAGAGAAATGAAAATAAGAGAAAATGAAATAAGAGAAATGAAAATAAAAGAAGGGTTAGAGAAATGCTAAGGAGCTAAGAGCTCTCTAAGAGAAGAAGGAAAGCTCTCTTAGAGTAGAGCTCTCTTAAGAGATCTCTAAGTGAAATGCTAAAAAACGTTTTAATCAACCTTAAGCATTAAAATGGGGTTAATTTGAAATCAATTTGTAATCATTCACATTTGAAATCACACAAAAATACTTGATAAAACTGCAGTTAGAAGTACTTGCATCCTTAGTATTGGTATATTTTACAACAAAATATATTTCCAACATAAAATTATAGGGTAATTTTTACAGTAATATTTATTTAAGTTCAGTGATTTAGTGACTTTTGTTTGTGAAATTTTAATGTAGAAATGATTTTTACAATAAAAAAAAATACTAGTACCCTTAATACAGACACATTTTAGCGTAAAATCTATGTTTAATGTGAAAATTATAATGTATTTATTTAATTACGGTGATTCAGTAAACAGTACTGTAAAAATTGCAGTACATCAGACTTTTGTTCTATAAAACTTTACAGTGAAAATGGTTTTTACGTTAAAAAGTACTACCACCCAGAGTTCAGGAAGTATTATTGCTTTGGAAAAATTTATATTAAAAGTACTTTTTATAGACTCTTAAATAAAATTCCCTTTCACAATCTTCTGTACTTGGTGAGATCTATACATTATAAGCATTTCTAATAAATGTAATGTAAAGATGAACGCTATGTGTCTCAGATAAAACAATTACACCATATATTTTGAGAAGTACTACAAATTCAGAAATATCATTTGTAAATATCAAACTTTATGCGCTGTTTTGTATTTTAACTTTCAAAAAGATGAGTATTTGAACATAGACCAGTTACAGACATTACAAACATTAGTTTTATATAATGATGATCTTTTAGATAATTTTGGGCTACTTTAAATATTTGTAATTTAATACAAATCAATTTTTTACATTTATTAATACATTTATTACTATTATGATATCAAAATTTTTTATTCTGTATTGTTTTCTGTCCACAATAGTGTGACTACTTTTAGTAGATAATATTTTAAGTTGAATACTTCAAAGATTAAGTAGAATAAATAATGCAATGTGAATCTTACACACATTGACACTCATCAAGCTGAAAAATTTACTTAATTTAATTCAAAAGGCCAAATGTAAATTTTATTCGTTAAGAATTGCAAATTTAATTCGTCACAATTCAAAAATTACATAAATGAATTATCTATTAATTAATAAATTTTCCAATAAAAATAATGATTTGATAACGCATTTTTTCATTAAAAAAATATTAAACTTCCCTTTGTTACGAAAACCAAAAGAAATTTATCAAAATCAGTGTTCTTTATTAAAAAAATATTTTTGGTTAAATGAGTCTTTTTTTAAAATTAAAAGTTAACTTTTTTTTCTAACTCGAGGGTAAACTGTATCTGCCCAGTAATATATATATATATATATATATATATATATATATATATATATATATATATATATATATATATATATATATATATATATATAAATATATATATACATATATATATATATATATATATATATATATATATATATATATAAATATATATATATATATATATATATATATATATATATATATATATATATATATATATATATATATATATATATATATATATAAATATATATATATATATATATGACTCGAAATATTAAAATAAACTTATAAGCAGTTAGGAAACATTCAGCTAGTTAAGCATAAAAAATTACATCCACAGAATATTCTTAATCAATATTTATATTTAAACTCATATTAATATTTAAGTAAGAACTAAATCAGCTATTAAATTCTGGGAAATTACTATCGAGGATGATTAAGAAAATGTTATAATCATATACTGACAAATGCAGTTTTTTTATCGGATGAAATAACAAACGATATGTTAGGAATTATGGAATTTGTTTATTTCCCCTTGAAATTATTTCATCCAATGTGCTAATGTTTCTCAAGTTTGTGATCTCGAATGTTTTTAACTACTCTATATGGTATAAGTTATTAAATATATATATTGCCATCTGCTTTTAGTTTCTCTTAACTCTACTTTTAAGTTCTATCTACCGTCATATCAATTTACTTAACAAGAATTAACAAGAATATATATTTTTTCATTTAAAGAGCTCTGTACTCTTTATGAACGCGCTGCATTTTTTCCCCAAATGTGTCATTTTTATATTAGGCCCAGATATCAGGTAATTGTCATTCTTATATCACACCAGATTTTAAAGTCAGCTTCAACTTTTATCACAAAACTCTAGCAAGGCTTATAAATGATTAGCAAGTAAACCATGCAAGCATAAAATAATGTTGAATTTAGCTATGCTAGTTTACGTGCAAGAGGTTCTGCCCATTTATATCGAGATTATCCTTGGGGAAACAAGGCTAGAAATTCTTCTAAAATTTGGTTTGGTCAAGGTTGAGAGCTCTGTAATTTTGTTTCATGAAAAATACTTCCCCCCCTCCACAATCATATAGTAGAGGGCAGTTCTGACTCTGGGAGTGAAGTATTCGCCTTCAGAGGAGGTGAACCAGGTTCAAATCTCAGCCACATCTGATCAATACGAATTCCGCATCCGGATTACACTGACCACAGTGCTGACATAAAATATCCTCCGAGGTTGACGGATCATGGATTAGAATCATCTTGTCATCAGGCTAAACATGGGAGGTTTTCGGGGCTTTCCTCTCAATGTAAGACAAATGCGGGTTAGTTTCATCAAAAAGTCCCGAACGAAAGAAAATTTCTCCCAATACTTGATTCTGGAGTTTCCTTGTCTTCTGGATTGGGTTTAAAATAACAAGGCTACGGAGCTGATTATTAGTAGTTGTGAATGCAAAAAAATTGATGACGGTTCTACAACGACGGTTATAATAGAAAAATAAAATTATGAAGTGGTTAGGAAGATTCATTAACAAAAAACAAGGTTTGTCTCCCTGATTAATGAATTCTCATCACTAAAAATATTACCGTTGAGAACATTACAGTGTATATAAAAAAAAGTTCAAAAACAAGGTTTTCAATGAAAGCTAAGAAATTATATTTTTTCGCAAAGGTGTGTGCTTGCGTTTATTCAATTTGTTAAAAAAATAGATATATTGGCACACTAACATTTCTACTTTTTAACTTTGTGGTTATAATGTCAATATTTTAGGGTCAATCAAAAGAGATCTTAAATATAAAGTTTGCTTGCTACCTGAGAGACTGTTAACATGTATTGTTTCGAGAAAAAGAAAACAAAAATGCAAATTTTTAAATTTTCCACCAGATGCCAGCACCATACATATAAATATATTTTTGCCTACATGAAAATTGCAATGTTTTTTTTTTTTTTTAAATTTTATTTATCTTATTTTATTTTTATTTTTAATTTATTCCTTGGTTATATTACCATAAACACTTTCTTGAAAGAGTCATTAAATTGTAATCAGGATTTACTTACCGTTTACAATAAGTTGCATTGTTCTGTTGGTTGAGGAAGCGACATTTGTGGCAACGCATGTATACTGCCCTCTGTCACTTGAAACAACTTTTTTGAAAGTCACAATTGACGTATCCTCGAAAGTTTGCACCGTGGTGTCACCATGCGCAAGAAACGTCTGACCATTTTTTAACCAATGAAATCTCATGGGTGGGTCACCCTGGATAACAACGCACATCAATTTGTTTCTCGTTTCTTCATCTGCTGTGATGCTTTCTCGAAAATAGTGAGGATCTATTACAGGGGGAACTGGAAAGAAAGGTTTGTTTTTTTTCATCAGAAACATTGTTCATAATGAAATGACACAAAAAATGTATGAAAACCATGATGGATAGAGAGATCTTATTAAAGAATAAGATCTAAAGAAAGTTTTTTTTTCTTTCTTTTTTTTTAATATATTTTTTTTTTTAATGTCTATTTTGTAATAGATGTGCATGAATAGCATATAACTACCCTCACTCTTACTTTAAATTAGGTGCACACCAATTACTGATAATTGCCTTTCAACTACAAACTATTAAATTACTTTTAATAAACTTTGATATAGCCTAAAAATTACACCTTTAAATCCGCTAACTCTAAAGGTACTAATGAAGGATTTTCAGAGTTAAAATCTTTTTATTTCTTTTATTGTTTAAAGAAATTATTTTTTACCGAAACATGTTAAAAATTTATATAGTTAAGGGATCTAATTTAAAATTGCAGATGGAAATAAGTTATAGACTGAAAAAGGTGAAAATTGATATAATTAAATTTTATTAGAGATGAAAAAGTACGCAAAACTTAAAATAATTTTTTTTTTAATATGAAAATATTATGCATCCAATTTGCAGTTTTAAGACGACTTGATAATACAATAAGGAAATATTAAATTTTTTTTTTAATCAATATTCGTCTAAAACACCCCAAAGCAGGATTTTTTATAGCTACTTCCGAAAAAGATTCAACACGTCACACTAATTTTTTTTAAAAAAAATGGAGAAAAAGAAATAACTAAGATAGAAGATGAGTAAACTTCACTACTTAGTAATAAATAAAAATTCTTGCATATTAGCTTTTTCAGATAAATCAAAAACGTAATAAAATCGAGATCTGCAAACAAGATATTTAAAGTTCTAAAATTTTGTAAAAATTAAAACAAACCTAGTGTAAAAAATCATTAAAAAGCATAGAGTGACTTCAAAAAATCATAGAAATGAATGAAAAAAACTTGCAAAGTAAGCATTGGCTAAAAACCACTCAGCACAAATTCTGTCCTTAGTAAAAAAAAAGTAAACGACATCTCAGGAAACAGGTAAATTGGGTATTACTTTTTTTTTCTCCTCTTCATGTTCTAGAGTTCAAAATTATCTGAACAAAATTACAACGAGGTTCTACATTTTTCAAAAATAAAGTGAAAGAAAATTCCCATGCTTGAGTGACATAGTTTGTCAAAAAAATGTAGCCAAGGGAGTAAAAAAATATAATCACAGACTGGAAAGAACATATATTGATCTAGAAGGAAGACTAAGTTTTTTTTCTTTAGAAATTTCAATCATTTTTGATATATTTTTTTGAAATAATTATTTTTTCTACAGATTTTTTTCCCCTAGTTTTTCGAAGATTTACTTCTTTTAAGAATATGTAGCACGCTTTAAATTTTCTTCTTGCAAGTAACAGGGATGAATTTATATATAAGTAATTTTAAAAGCATGTACTTAATCCTTGAATACATATGATTTTTAGTTTTTTTCATTGCAATTTAAATTTACTTAGTAATACAAAAATGAATTATGTCAAAAAATCATATTAGTAAAGATTGTAAAAGAATTAATATTTTTACAAATATTTGTTTTGTTGGACAGTTGCTTTAATTATTTATATATTTTTGTAGCAATATAGCTTTCTGAGTTTTTTAAAGTAATATCCAACATTATTTATTAATTAATTACATAAATTATTAAATAAGAATAATTAAGAAAAAATTTTAAGTTTCAAGCAATTTTAAAAGAATATTACCAACAACTGAAACGTATGTAGAACCAGACGCCATTTGACCTTCTGTATTTTTCACAGTACAGCTGTACTCTCCTCTATCAGCTGAACGTTGTACATTTTGTATTGTCAAAGTACCACCGTGGTTTATTTTCTGCCTGTGGCTTAAAGGCAGAAGAACTCCATCTGAAATAGATATGTATCATAAATTGCATTGCTTTAGTAACTGAAAGAATAACTAATTGCAATTTTATGTTCTTTCCTGGACTTCTATACAAAACCTTCGGGGTACTGAGGGAGTTTATTCAGGCATTTTTCTCTCTCTCAATAGAAAAGGTTTTGTTTTATGGCTACCGGGGCCGGTACCCCCTGAAGATATCAGCTTCGGTGGTCATATTTTTAATTTTATTTCCTTCGTTTCCTTTATTGCTACATTTATTCTTTTTTTGAAATTTCTGCTGCTTCTAAGCGCGTTTTTTTCAAAGAAGTTTTGTCGATTTTGAAATTTAAAAAAACATTTTATTCTTTCTGTATTGCAATTAGCTCACTGAATTCTGTTAAAATGAACAAATATTGTATAATAAGTATTACACAAATACTATTTTCAATATATATAAAGAAAAAGAAATATACAACAAACATATATTCTTGTAATAATTAAATAAATTTTGTAACAAATTAATAAAACTTGTAACAAATAAATTTTCATACAAAACTGCAATTAATTCAACAACAGAAAGCTGCGTTTTTTTACCATTTCTACATTCCAAATTTTAAATATCTGACTTTTTTTAAATTAAATTTCAAAAAAGTCAGATATTTAAAATTCGGTTTTTTAGGAACTATTTGACCGAGTTTGCTCAAATTTTGTATTTTACTATATAAAATTATATTCTTTAAAATGATGCAAAAAATTTTATACTTTACAATTCAACATTTTTTTCAACCATTATTTTATAAAATAATAAATGTATAATGAAAGTTATTTTCATCTTGGGGCAAATTAATTTATAAGCAATGTGTTTTTTTAACGAATATAATTTTACAAGACGAAATAAAAATTTTGAGCAAAATCGGTGAAATAGTTCCTAAGGAAATGAATTTTAAAAATATTACTTTTTCAAAATTCAATTTCTCAGAAACTATCGACCGATTTTGCTCATATTTTTTATTTTACCATTTAAAATTACATTCCTTAAATTGACGTGAAAGAATGCATGCCTTATAATTTAAAATTTTTTCGACTATTATTAAATAAAATAATAAAAACTAATTAATATTGACTAAAAGTTATACTTTGCATGGAACTAACTCTGGATGAACAAGTTTTATAACTGTGTGCAAAAAAGTTTAAATTCGCTTAAAAAGTTTTCGAGATATTGCGAGATACGCAAAAAAGTAAAATTTTAACATTAAGGGGTCAACACTTTGGACCGCTCTCCTGAGCAAACTATTGGGACTATACTCCCCAAATTGCGGCTATCCCATTTATTTTGGGAGTCAGAAATCCGAATTAGACAAAAAAAGGTATGTTTATTCAGAGAAAGTACGTTTTTGTGTCTGATTTCGAAACTTAATATATCGTCAGCACTTATTAATTAGCATATTTGAGGTCACATTCTTGAGCCATTAAGATTGAGCTCCTAGAACCGGAAGATCTCTAGAGTCCTAGGAAGTTTTTTTTTCCGTACTATGCATACTCTATTGATTCCGCCGTATTTGTTGTTTTCTTTATGTGTATCTAGTGAATATCTCATTTATACTTTTCACGTGGTAAATATTTGAATGTTAAAAATGATCCTTATCAAAGAAAAATGAAGCCGAACTCATGTGACATTCAAAATAATTTTTAATTACAAACTGTGCTCTCTAATGCTTTAGCCGAATCTTGTAAAATTTTCGTGGAATTTAAATAAATCTATAATTTTAATATGACTCGAAAATTAATATTTAAAAGAGAAAATTGTTCATTGAATATGACTAACTTTTCTTGAATTAGGAAAGATAAACAGCAAAGGGGGGGGGGGATAAAAATCATAAAAACTAGTTGATTTGTGCAGAGAGACAAGAATGAGATCTGGTTTTTTTTTCCATGAATTCTTTTTGTGATTCATTTTACTGATGAACGAGTATTAGATGGTTTCATCCTATTATTTGCATTTTTATCAATAATAACGTAATACTGTATTTTAGATTAAATTACAGAAAAGAGAAACAACCAAATAAGAAATAAGAAATAGTGAATTTTAAAAATTGGAGCAAAACATTATTTAGAAAATTTTTTTTTTTCTACGTAACGAAAAAATTCAAACAAATGCATTCCATAGTTGATCTATTCCCTTTCAACATGCAAAGATGGAAAAATTTCTACAAGTTTAGAGAAAAAAATACATTAAAGAAGTGCTAAGCTATTAGTCATGTCATGATTTAAAAAAGTTTGCATTTGATCTTAAAATGTTTCACAGAATCGAAAAGATAGTACTTATCACATGAAGGTGGAGTGATTTTTGATTACTTCCAAAAGTAAAAACTGAAAAAAAAATAAATATCCGCTAGTATGTAAATACTTTTAAGTGCTTCTTATATATATATATATATATATATATATATATATATATATATATATATATATATATATATATATATATATATATATATATATATACAGCAAAATAAATAAATACAAAATTAAGAAAAATAATAAGTATCATTTATTGCGCATAAGCTGCAAGTAAATAGAACTCATAAGATATGTTCAAAATAAAGATAATACAAAGGTAAATTACAGGCAAATGAAAAAAAAAGGGGGGGGGGAATAATAATAATAACAAACAACTGGGGAAAGAAAAAGAATTATAAAAAAAATAGAAAAAAATAATTAAAAAAAATTAAAAAAAAGAGGATAAAGTTTTTTTGAAAAATCGGAAAAAAAAAGATATAATCCCAGCCCACATGATTATATCCGAAAAAGAGTGCTTTCTAATATTGTATCAATGTAGCCAAAGCAAAATATATCAATACAATAATGTGAGGAGCACTCAAAAAATTTTTTACAAAAATTACGGCAAATAAAATTAAACACAATAAGTAAAAATAACACGTAAAAACAGAAATAAAATATAAAGGGAGAGCAGAATAAAACAAAATCTATAAAGCGAGCAGTGAATTATAATGAACTTACATGAACGGGAAATTTTTCAAGAATAATTTAAAATGTTTACCTAACAAGATTGCCAGATTGCAAAATATGAAAACTATGAAAACAAAAGTGCAAATTGGGTGTAACTAGAGGAGTTTAAAGTGCGTTCTTGCTGCATTACTGAAGTGCGTTTGATTTCTTAGTCACCAAGGATGGGCCAGAAAACGGATAATATATATATATATATATATATATATATATATATATATATATATATATATATATATATATATATATATATATATATATATATATGTGTGTATATATATATATATATATATATTACTATTTCAACAATTCGTTAATATTTTTAAAATAGCGGTTATCTAGTGAAAATTTTGGAACCTTAGAAAGTAATTACGTAACAATAGTAACAAGGAACTAATTATAGTTAAAAATTTCACTTTTAAGTAAAATCATGGTTTATAATGGCTTATAAAAGTGTTACCAAAAATAAGGAATCTTTTTTTATATCTAGCACATCTTCCTAAAATCACTGTAGTAAATATAGCGAAGCATTTTTTATTTACCTAGTTTTCACTGGTCTTATGTGTTTGACCTAGTTTTCATTGACCTAGAATTTGAAACGAACTTTGAATAATTTTGGAGCAACAATTTTCTAAAAATAGGAAAAGAAAGCGCCAGTGAATAAATTTAGTGACCTAGCTAGTTATTTAGTTAATATGGAAACTAGAAATTTACATAATACGTAAAGAAATCAGATATTTACATATTGATTCAAATACATCATTGTTATTTAAATAAATTATATATAGTTATACATACATTAAGGAACTTGTAAGTAATATTATGTGCTAGTTAGTCTTTTCAATTATCGTGGTGATAAAAATATTTTTTAATTTTACCAAAATTCCTTGACAAAGCTCTTCAGTAAAAATTACCGAAATTTTTTATATATCCTTATTGTCAGGTAAAGGGTAAATTATAAAATATTTTTGCCATACTTTTTTCTCAGTGTTGTTAATTTTATTCATTAAGTTAATTTTATTCATTTGGTTAAATACTTTGTAAATAAGTCAAATTGGAGTTTTATTTTTTTTTCTAATCTTTATCCCACAGCTTCAGAATAGTAAACAAAACCAATTTTCCTCATTACTTCAATTTTTTTTCTTTGATGTCCTATTAAACTAATTACCCCTGATAAAGTTATTATGCAAAATCTTTTATGCATTTTCATCAAAGAAACCTTCTTTTATGTAAATCTAAAATCCTTTTATTCAATAATGGTGAATTAATGCGGTTTATCTGTGACGAAATTTTCTCATTCGCAAAATGTACACACCATTATTTTTTTTTTTGAGCTTATATTATCGCAACTCAGCATTTTATAGTAACAGGGTTTATTATCACAATTCATTTTGGGATTTACAGCGTCTCAAAAATATGCTGTTGTTTCCAAATATGATATTAAAAGCAACGAAGATCATTTAAATGTCATGAAAATGTTCTAAGTTGTAATACATTTGATAAATAATGTGTCAAAAACAGGCACGTCAGATATTCTTTTCAAGAAAGATTCACGATCGTCAGGTTTTGTTTTCTAAATAACAGAAATTCTTGAATGTCGAATTTTTGTTTTGTTTGTAAGCTTATATCTTTCAGCGAATAAAAAAAAAGAAATTTCTTCCTCTGCAGATTTTTTAAAGCTTTTCACTTTGAATAATTGTAAGATGCCCTAAATAATAACAAAATGGAAGTGTTTTGGAAATAACAATTATGATTTTCCAAATAAGTTCTTTTTATGTATAATAATAAATATTGCTGTGTTATGTCCAAGGATTATATATATATATAAATAAATATATATATATATATATATATATATATATATATATATATATATATATATTATTGATGAAATATACAGGAAATTTCTTGTTTATATTACCCTTAAATATAAAACTAACGAAATATATATCTTTACACTAAACTAAATAAAGATATTTTATTTCTTTATTTTATGAAGGTCTTTTTCAATAAATTAATTGTATCCCTATGGGTAATAGTTCTAGTATCTCTTAGCAAAAGAAATTATTTTAATTTTACTTAATAATCTTAAAAAGTTATAAGTTTAAGCCAATAAATTTTTTTCTATATTTTGAACAATCAGATTCTTAAGTTTTGCAGAAATAATTTCAATTATAAAGAGTTTTTAAAAGAGACTGATAAATTTAAAACAGATCTACTTAATAACCATTTTCCTTATCCATTTCTTTAATTTCATTTATAAAAAATGTAAACAACATAGAATGCTAATGTATTTGCCTTGATCGCAGTATTTGTCCTAAACTATTTTTATGGTTGAAACTAATTATGATTAGCTATTTTTGAAGTCACTGTAAGGATTAGTTTGAATATATAAACTTTAAAGATGGATTAATTGATTTATTAATTAATTTTTTAAATTGTAGCCATCCGAAAATAATTTTAATTTTAATAGTCCAGTGTAATAAAGAGTTTTTTTTTTTTAAATTTTCTTAGTTTAATTATATATTTTTTTTCAGTAAGTATGTATGGGGCTCTGACTTATAAACGGGCACTCTCCGTAAAAGCTGGTAATACGTGTAGACTTTACTATTATGAATGAATGTATTTATGATGTTTAAAATCTATAAATGGATTTCTATCCATTTAGGAAGGCTCTAACATTAACAGTCAACCTATGAAAGAACGAAAGCCAGTAAAATGGTTTATATCTAGTTTGCGTTTGTATATAAAGCCCTACAAATATTACTAATATATCTTTTTATAAAGATTTTATAATTTTAGTTCTATTCTTTATTGAATTTTATAAACTTATTTTCCAATAATGGTTTTTGTTACTCAAAATTTCCAACTATTAATATTCTTAAAGTGTTCTTTTTTTGATAGATTACTGCACAAATTTTTATTTTGATATTTTTACCAATTATTTTTTACAAGAAAGATTAAAGCACATGAATTGTGCTTTTTTTTCCTTAACTATTTTATTTACTATAATATTAGTCAACCTAATTTAAAGCTTGACTATTTTTATTGCATTTTTTTTTATTTTACTTCATTTTGATATGTTTGTTTTCTGCTCTTCTTTTTTTTAATTTTAAATTCATCTAAAATTACATTATTTTTATATTTCTCTTCGTTTCTTTGAGACATACATGCCTTATAAGGAGAAATATTTTGAGGATATCTATTATGTATTGTATTTTTATTGTAATCAATCAAAACATCACTGATATACATTGTTTATATGATATACACTGATATAAATTGTTTCGAAAGTATGTTTTTTAAGCTATGTTCGTATTTAAAAGGTTGAGAATGTTGCAATGCAAACTATAAACAAATTTTTGCGTAGAAAAATTTATTAAAAGGTTTTCTTTAAGGAGATGCCTATTTTCAAAAGCTATAAATGATTCGTACAATTAGCTTTCCAAGATGGTCTGTCTACTTGGTTTGGCTCCACCCCCTTATACTTTAGGCAATCATGAATCTAAATCGGTTAAAAAAAGTTTATTCATAGTAAATACGTTTTTGTGTCTGAATATCGTTGCACAGATTTATTTGCAGCACGTTTATAATGTTAGATTTTTGAACAATTAAAATTGAAAGTCAGTACATCGATAAAATTGATTGTTAAATCAAAAGTTCCACAGTTAGATCGAAAGTAATTCAAGGTTCTCACATTTAGTTCTTATTTGACAGTTTGATAATACAAAAATCCGTAAAATTTTGAATTACGGATTTTGTGTAAAAAAAAAAAAAAAAAAAAAAAAAAGAGCGAACAATTCCAGAATATTTAGAAGACTCAATACGTCCTTCTCTACAGTAAAAGAAAACTAGGGCTGAAAAAACAAACTATACACGGTACATGAATATTCATCATTTTGAAAAATCTTGGTACTTATATGAATTTATATAAATATTTTCATTCATATCCTGATGGACTCTCTTTTGTAGAATATTCTCTAGCAGAAAAAAGGACTTAAAAATTTATCGATTCGATGGATTATTTTAAGTATATAAATAATGAAAAATTAAAAATGTACGAAGTTTTTACCTATTAGTATGAAAACTACATTTGTTATGAGAGAATAAAATTTGAATGGGTCAAAATTGTGGGATGGTGCAATTCACATCTAACTGTGTTAATTTAGAAATTGGTTAAATTAACTTAAAAAAAATGAATGTAAAATGAATATAAAAACGAGTATCAAATTTTGGAACAAAAAAATATATAATTTTAAAATTTGTAATTATCGTAATAAATTTTGAATTAAGTATAATTGATATTTTCTCATTTTACATGTATTTCAACGGATACGTAATATAACTTTCAAACAAAAATATAGTATTTTTCATCCTAAATAATATCTTCATATATATTTGGTAAACTTACTTTTGTGTGCTTAGCAGGTGATTACTTTACGTAGTAATTGCGTAAAATTTTAAAAGATTTGCAGCCTTAATTTCCCTGAAAAATTTAACGCATGTTTTATTTCCCGTAAATAGAATCAAAACATTATTCACATATTATTTACTTATTTTTGCTAAAAATATCCCGTTAGGTTTGGCAGATTTTAAGCCCTATCTATTCATTTTGTAAATATATTAATCTTTCTGCTCTCCTAAGAATTTTTACAACAGTAATGGCTAAATTCTAAAATTCTATTCGAAGTTCATTTACTTCCCAAATATTTACTTACTCTTAAACCATTTGATGCTCTTGATGGGATATCCTCCGTAAGGGCAACGGATAGTCAGGTCTTCTCCTGAAACAGCAGTTACGTTTCTCATTGTTCTGACGAAAGGCGGCCCGTAAATGTTAAGTCGGGCCGCATGAAACGTGCTGCCGACATCATTTTCGCCTTGACACCTGTATTCACCACTGTCTTCGACTCGAGCTTCCGTGATGTTCAGCACACCAGTCACGTGACCGAGGTCACCCATTCGATCCACGGCTGTCACACGAGGACCTTGATCTATGGCGATGTCGTCTAGGTGCCATGTGATGCGGGGTAGAGGATTACCGGTTGTAACACACTTGAGGGAAATTGAGTCACCAGAATGGGCCGTATGTTCTGGAAATGCTGAAATCAAGGTCGGAGGCACATCTGTAATAAATGAATTCATAATAATGTATTAATTCAACCGATTGAAGATTCAATTTCAATTAGAATTGTAGTTTATTCCACACGAATACAGATTTTAAATCTTTCTATATTGAAAAATTGTGATTGTCACCATCACTGTTTTCGGTGTTCAACTTTAGTTTACAGTTTTCTTTGCTGTGATAAAATTATAAAACTTAAAAACAAGAAATAAGAATAGTGTGCAAAAAATGTACATATAATGCGGTAGTTAATAATGCGGTAATTAATTAATAATAATTAATAATTAACAAAGATCGGTAATTAATTACTGTTTAACTTGGAATTAAAAATTTCCATACGGACCATGCAACTAAAAAGTTGATTTTGACTAGATAAGAGGGCCTTTTTTATTCATGAACTAAACACGAGTATTTTTCAAAATTTATTGCCATGTTACCAGTTTTTTCGTATTTTTTTTCAGATTATTTTAGTTTCAAATAAAGAAAATATACCTATTGTAGTAGTAAATTTTATTTACCTTTCCTGACATTTAAATTCACACTTGTGTTTAAGAATAAAAGGTAATTTTGATGCTAAGAGACATTTCTAATAACATTTATATTGACGAAATTCGTATTTTCTTTTATTAATAAACAAATTTAAAAACCATTCCTTCTCATTGTGTTATAAGAATAACAACCCTCACTGTTAGAATTTTCATTCTAAAATTATGCTAAAATAACCGGCAACAGTATGTTCATCTGATTAATTGTAAAGTTTACGGGAATGAATATATTTCACCTTTAAAGTTAACCGTTTACAACTAGTATGGTAATAAATTTTTAAATACAAAACTATACGGTTTTTTTACCATTTACAGTTACCATAGGTTCAAAACTGTAAAAGAAGAAATTTAACTGGACATAGGAGCTAGGCTTCTCGTTAGATTATGGGCATTGGAGAGTGCAGGAGACTGGAAATTCTAATGTGTGCGTTAAAGAGAATGGAGGTGCAGCACCGGAACTTGAACCCCGATCTGTTGGTCACGAGATTGACAAATTAGCTCCCTCGGCAATAAAATGTACGCAGTTGCAAAGAGCTAAGTAGCTTCATCAGGTGGGTTTAGTTGGTGCAATAAAATTCTTGTTATTTTACCGTTATAGGTAAAAATATTTAATAAACGATTTTTCTCACTGTTAATAGTTTCATTACAATCTTATTTATGGTTATTTGACAGCTTTATTTAAATATGCTAAAATAACAAATAAATAGATTGTTATCTGGCTATTTGTTCCCGAGAAATTTCTAACAGTGCAAAAAGAATATCTTTTGGAGCAACGAAAGAGAGCTTAAGAAAAGTAATGACCATAGGTGACGAATTCAATTTGATGTCTGCGTTAATAACCAAATTTAATTTAAGATCAGTTTTATATGTGCAGAAATAAGAATGTAGAATATACTGAGGGAATGTAAAAGCTTTCGAATTGCCCATTTCGGAAAACGTGTGAGTGAGGATAACGTTAGAGTGCTTAAACGTAACCTAAATAATTAAACATCCCCATATATGGTACATACTACAAAAGCTTAGAATCAGAATATTATATTTAGAGTACAGTGTGCCAAAAAAAGGGAAACTCTAAATAACTTTTGATCTAATGATCGGATTTTTTTTTCTGAATAAACATAATGTTTTACCGATGGATTCAGATTTCGAACTTCCAGAATATAAGGAGTAGCGGCAATCTTGAAAACATGGTGCTCATAGTTTGATCAGAAGAGCGATCCAAAGTTTGGACTCCTTAATATTAATTTTACTTTTTGCGTATTTCACCATGTCTCGAGAATTTAGAAGAGGATTCAAAAATCTTAGCACGCAACTATAAAATTTGTTTTCCCAAATAAAGTTTCTTGCAAAAAGTAAATTTTAGTAAATATTCTTAATTTTTATTATTTACCGTCGAAATTATTAAATATATATATATATATATATATATATATATCAATATATATATATATATATATATATATATATATATATATATATATATATCAATATATATATATATATATATATATATATATATATATATATATATATATATATATAAAGAGAAAGAGAGAGCAATAAAAACGAAAAGGATAAAAAGAGAAAGAGAAAACATGTAAAATAATAAGGAGTAATGAAAAGTGAAGAAAATTTTTTTTTTTTAAATACAGATTGTATATGCTAGATTACATATGCATCAACATTTAGCATTATTTTTTTCATCAAAATTACTACTCTTTGCTAAAATTCCCAAGAATTTAAAAATTTTCGTTGGAATAAAAGATGTACAGTGACAAAACAAATAAAATAGACCACCTTAATAACATTTGATCTAATTCGTTCTAGGACTGAATCTTTATTGTTCCAAACGGTTACTTCAAATATGTTATTTAATTAATGCAGACGATATTTTATGTTACGAAATCATATACAAAAACATGCTTTCTCTGAATAAACATATTTTTTTCCCGACGGATTCGGATTTCTGACCAAAAAAATATAGGGGGTAGGCGCAATCTGAGAAAAATGGACCTGGAGAGCTGTTAAAAGTTTGGATCCCTTAAATATTAATTTTAATTTTTGCGTATTCGCCACATCTCGAGAATTTTTTAGAAACTTTATAAATTTTTGCAAACATGTATCAAATTTGTACATCCCAAGAACTTTTTGTATAGATTTATAATTTTTTATTACTTTATTTAATAATAGTTGAAAAAAATTAATTATAAGGTATACATTTTTTCACATCGTTTTAATGAATGCAATTCTAAATGGAAAATTACAAAATATGCGCAAAATGGGTTAAATAGTTTTTAAGAAATCGAATTTTGAAAAAAGTGCATTTTTAAAATTCATTTTCTCGGGAAATATTCGACCAGTTTCTCAAAAATTTCATATTTTGCCTTGTAAAATTACATTCTTTAAAATTATATTAAAAAAAATTATACCTTACATTTCCACATTTTTCGACTATTATAAAATAAAGTAATAAACAATGGTAATGCTCACAAAAAGTTTTTTTTGCATGGAAATAACGTTGGCTAAAGGAATTTCTTAATTCCTTGCTTTTTTTTAATTCATTTAGAAATTTTTCGAGATATAGCGAAATACGCAAAAAGTAAAATTAACATTTATGGGTCCTAACTTTGGACCACTCTCCTGTCCAAACTATTGGGACCATATTTTCTTGATAGCGGATAACCCTATACTTTAGGGTCAGAAGTCCAAATTCGTCGGGGAAAAAAAAATCATGTTTATTCAGAGAAAGTACGTTTTCGTGTCTGATTTCATAACTTAACATATCACCTGCACTCTAAATAATTAACATATTTGTGGTCACCATTTCTAATCTTTAAGATTGAGTCCTAGAATGTGAAGATCAGATCAATAAATCAAATTTATTCCGGCTAATCCGTTTTTTTCTTTCTTTTTTTTTTCGCACTGTACATTACTTTTCTATCCTTATTTTTGATCCACCATGTAGCAACAATGGGTATAAAAACATAAGAATAGAACTTTGAAATCCCGTCAAGCCATCTCAGTGATTAAAAGTAAGGTAAAAAAGAATATGCCATTAACTCATTGCACTTAAACTACATTCCCATTTCTTCACTGACTACGTTTACATTAATTTAGAAAACTTTACCCTTATAATATATTGTAAAAAATAAAAACAGTTTTATGGTGAGTACACTCACTAATCAAACTTCAGGTAGAGTATTACCGAATTGTCTTGACTTGAAAATAAATAGTTTGTGCGCATAATACACGCTGGCCCACAGTGGACTGTTTTCTGTATTATTTAATATGATACGCTTATAAGAATTAATTTATGCATAATAGTGAATGTTATGCTGTAAGTAGAATTACTTATTCTCCGGAAACCTTATTTTTAATTAGAATTTTTAAAAAAAACCTATTTTTTAGGTGCACAAACCAAAATTTTAAGATGGGCTTATTTGAATAAAATTCATAGCTTACAGTTAATTATGCATAAAATGGGAATTAGTGATAAGCTGCGCTTGGACAAAATGTTATTGAAAGATTTAACTGAATTGCAACATATTTTCGCCAACGTAACGCAAGCAAAAGTTTGAAGCGCTCTAAATACGTCCATGTGATGACAAATGATTGACGAACGACTTTTCTTATGTCACAAAAGAGCGGAGTTGAGTTGTATAGAAACTTTCTGGTTATTCATCAATGTCATCTAAAATGCTCCTAAACGTTCATGTATATATATATATATATATATATATATATATATATATATATATATATATATATATATATATATATATATATAAACAAAAATTGCTAAAAAAAGAACAGAAATGTCTTTTTTCGGGTATTCAATTTCTAAAATAGAAAAATCAATAAGTTATTTTCTAACGTGTATTTTTCCTATGGATTGAAGAAATTTAAACAAAAGTGTTTAGAATTTTAAGATTTGAGGTTTATAGCGTTTATAAAGGCACTTGCCACCATTAAATGTTTGGAACATTAGCCACCAATAAATATTTTTATCAATATAAATCCATCTAACGGAAATAGCAAAATAATGAAAGATTATTGATTTCATTAATGGTATAAAATATTTTATGTTTTCGTACAAAAACTTTTTTTTTTGGTCGAAATTTACTCTTTCCTTTTTCTATGAAATTCCTGTCTCGATAATATTTTGTTGATTAGCGGAAATTTCATCTCGATAATGTTGAAATCGCACAATTTTGATGCACCTTTATGAAAAAAAAATTTTTTTTTAATTTTTTTAATTATTTTTTATATTAATTGTATACAGTCTTCAACGCAATTTAACCAGAATGTATGTAATTTTCAGTTTTCATAATTTTTTAAACGCATATAATCTAAATTCATATAGGATTTTCTTACAAATTTGGAAATTTTTACTATACATACAACCACAAAACAGGAGTTCATGTATACAAACAATATTTCCTTGGTTAAAATGCGTATGTAAATTTAAACAAACATGTAAACATTCCGTATATTACCTGGTATATATATATATAAGATAATAAAGATAATACAAGGGCGGCGCCAGTAGGAAATCAGTGTGTGTGTGGGGGGGGGGGAAATGCACCGCTGCCAGGTTTGGGCAGCCGAAAATAGTCTGGTCACGATTTTTTTTCTAAATAATGTCAAACATTCATTTACAAATGCCTAATAAACTTTTTTGTAGTTGACTTTTTATTTATTTATTTTTAAGAATTAGTAACAAAAATTAGTAAAACATATTGTAAATTCTATGTAATTGTAATTTCACTGCACTACTTGTAAATTTGCCCATACATTGTTAAACTAGAGACCGGATGCGATTAGACATAGTTGAAATTGACGACTTTTCGAAGACCCATGAAATCCCTTCCCATAGACACATCTTCATTTTCTTGGAAAATTATCTTTCAAACTGCTATTCTTTATTCTGCAGAACTGTGGAGGTGATAATCACACCTCTTCCCTGCTGTATTATCTGACAAAAGCCTGAGGGACAGAAAGAGACGCAGGTCCTCTTCTTTACAAATTCTTTTTTATGTAATGTGATTATCAATGGTTTATGGGATCACATAATTGCTTTTTAAAAATTTTCAAGCAAAATAAAAGTATAAGAATAAAAATTAAAAAAAATTCAGTTAAATTTTTTAATCTTTTTTTTTTCTTCTTTTTTTTAATACTTTTAAATGAGGAAAATCATTTACTTATTCGAATTCAAGGTTTATATTTTAATCAACGCAATAAATATGCAGTCGGAATAAAAGAAAAACAGACAGTAACGAAGTATTTTAAATTTTTTAGGCAGTTTTAATTTATTATTTTTTTATCATTTACTTAGTAACAAAAAGATTGTTGATTGATTGAGAAAAACTATTAAACTGTTTGTATCGAATATCTTAAAATAGATATTAATCAACTTAACAGGTTATCACATTGACTTATTTTATATACAGTGTATGAAATGGAAAAAAAGAACACCTTGATTATTTTTTTATTTAATCGTATATTCACGTACAAAGAGTCGATACCATATTTTAAGTTACTAAATTGAACATAAAAACGCATTTTGTTCTGGATAAATATACAAGTTTTTCTTTAGTTTTAGGATTTTAATTTTCAAAATGCGGAAATAGCCGCAATCTGGAAGGTATGGTCCGAAGTTATGGTAAGGAGTGAGATGGAAAGTTTGGGTTCTTCAGGCTTCGATTATTGCCCATCTCGAGAACTTTTTGAGTGTATTGAAAAATGTTTGCATACAAAACAGTTTTTATACACAAATTTTTACGCAAAATTATTTTAAATAATTATTTGCTATTTTTTATTAGTTTATTAAATAATAGTAAAACATATTGAATTGTATGTTCTACATATTTTTATATCCCATTAATTTCAAAATACAAACTTTCAAAACAATCGATCGATTAGTTTCTGAGTTATCAAATTTTAAAAAAATCGGTTTGCTTAAAATTTTATTTATCTTGAATAATTCAACCGATTTCAATCAAGTTTTGCATTTTACAATTTAAAATTACTTTCCATAAAATTATATAAGAATTTGTATATCTTGCTATTTTATTTTATTTTATCAGTCGTTGAACAGCCGACCCAATTTTCAGGTTTACGACTACTAATGTTCAACTCCGTAAGCCATGTAATTTTGAACCAATCCAGGAGACAAGGGAACTCTTGGATCCGAGATGTATTGATTTGTTATGGGAACACGGAGGACTTTGCGACTCGACAGATTTAACGTGCATCAGTCGAGATTTACTACTCGGGGATTTCAAAATTCTGGATTTAAAATTTTTCCAGCACATATTATAAATATAAATATAAAAAATATTAAATATTTTAGAAATTTTTTTTGCGTGGCATTACCTTTGGCTAAACGGTTTTTTTAATTGTATGGAACATTTTTGATTCACTCAAAACGTTTTTAAGATATGACGAGATTGAGATATTATCATCATTATCATTGAACTATTATTATGAGGCTATTATTATAAAGGACCTTTACACTACTCTCCTGGCATGACTAATGGGACATTATTATCATATTGTCTAATTTCTTATCTTAAAATATAAATTTCGTACCTAATTCATATTTAAGGCTACGTCCTCCAACCATTAAGATTGATGGCTAGTACGAAAAAACCCGTTCATTAAATCATAAGTTATTCGGGTTATACAGTTTTTCATTTGAGCGCACTGTTATTATTCTTCATATGTTCTATACTTCTTAAATATTCTATCAGTATTAAATATTACTATCGATGTAAAATTTTGTTTGAAGTTTATTCCAAAAATCGCTAATATAATAGTTCTTTCTTAAAATTTAATATAAAGTACAAAGAAATCTCGAACCCATTGTATGGTATTGAACGTATTAATACCAAAATCTCTTTGCCCTGATTCAATCTTAAACAACTTATTTAAATTTCCATTAAGGAAATCAAATATTTATGCATTTACAAAAGAAAGCATTAAATTCCTTTGAAAATATGAAAAATAGAAATATTGTTTCATAATTTTAATTTCATATTTTAACTAAAATTTTATTCATTTATCATTTTTTGTTGAAAAATGAAAAGTAAGAGTAATTGCCTAGCTTTGTTAAAACTTTTGCTATTGTATGAAACACTTTTCTAATAATATAGCAAGTGGGGAAAAAAACTATACAAAAATTTACATAAGCTTCAATAGGTTTCGAAACATATATTAATTTTATTTTGTAAACATTAGTTCAAATATTTATTTTTGTTGTTTATTAAATTATAATTTCGCTTTGCATAACATTGTATTTGCGTCCATTTAAACAATAGTCAAAACAAAACAAAAATGGGTGCAACCTGTACCCTAAATAAAATTACTGGCCCCGTGTCTAGTGCAGCAGCTCACCAACACTCTGTCAGTTAAAGAAAAACATGTTTAATACGGTGCATGATTGCCTCTAACAGCTACGTATCTCTAGCATCATTGTTTAATATTGTTTTACATGGCTCTTATGAATGATAACACATCCAGTTTTGAATCAAAACATCCTGGGTTCATCGATGGTTATTGAAAATGTTGTTCGTACTGCAACTGAGTGTCATAGGACGCCCCGGGATAAAGTTGGAATAAAGGTTGCATGACATTGCAGGCCACTCCGATAATTGAATTTCCTTCGATCGAAATTATTCATACACTACTGATCCGTGTGTGGATGGGCATTATCATCCATAAATATGAAATATAGTCCATATGTTCCACGGGAATATTTTTGCATAGAGTGCAAGAATTTCGTAGCTGTACCCTGACCTGTCAGCGTACCTCTATGGAAGACATGAAGGTCGTATGCCTTTTTGCCGTGATGCATGTGCAAGCCATCAAATCACCTCGACCATAGTGGTCCATTTTGACAATGTTAGAGGGCCAATTTCCACTCCCGGTATTTTTGCAGATGAGAACACTTCTCGTGTCACTGTTGAGAGTGAAGCGGGATTCAACACGGAAAAGAACACGCTACCAATCACCATGTGCCGAAGATCGGTGTTCTCGACACCATGATAGACTATATTTTTTCTTTTGGTCCACAGTCACAAACGACAGGGTATATGACATACAGGCCATCTGCACTAAGTCTCTATGTGGCTGTTATCTGTGAAATGTACGTTCCTGTTGCATCATACGGGTTACAAGACAGTTGTGTTGCTGTCGCTGACCCATGCCTTTTAGCTAAAAGTATCGTCTAGACGATGACAAATGGCCATACTAATGACAGATAGCCAAAATATAGAAAGAAGAAAACTAGGATTGGGCTAAGCTACGTTGCTTTAAAACGTCCTTACGCTGTACGCTACGCTGAATTAATGAGTTACCTCAACATCGACGCGTTCATAGTGTCACTGCTTTACGACGCCACTGGCCATTGCGTCTCAAAGGTATTCACGAAAAGCTTAGTTACCATCTGGTACCTTATTTGCGTATAGGCATTCATTGTTTTGTTTTTTATTTTAAAATAGGCATTCCGCTCTTTAAATGTTTTCAACTGTGTAGTTCATTTGCTAAAATAAAAATGGATTTCTCTACATAGTATTCAGCAAAAGAGTAATAGTTTATAAAGAAAAATATTTGCAATTTGTGATAGATTTTCATGCTTTAGTTGTATAAAGATGAAATAAAGCTTAATCAAAAACTACTTTTAATCATTTGTAAGTTGTTATACACCGAAGAGCCACTACATTATGACCACTCTCCATCTATAACAATGGGCTCGCCCAGGTTTTCATGGTTTCGCGCCCAGGAAAAATGTTTTCATGGGGCACATTGGGACCCATAATCCTCATAGAACAATCCCTGACGTCTGTAAGCTACTTGAACATAGTTCACCCATTCATAGCAACAGTTTTTCTTGTGGGGGATTGTGTTTACCAACAGGATAATGCACCATGTCATAAGGGCCGAATCGTCATGGATTGGTTCGAGGAACATCCAGTGACTTTCAAGTCATGTCTTGGCCACCAAGTTCACCTGACCTTAATCCAATAGAGAATTTGTGGTCCTACTTGAAAAACCAAATTCATGCTGCCACGCTACCCCCTCGCAATGTAAGGGAATTACAGGACCAGTTGGTGAGCGCTTGCTACCAGATACCTCAGACTACCTATCAGCACCTTGTGGAATCAAGGCGGGTGCTAGCAGTTTTGAGGGCTAAAGGTGGTCCTACATGTTATTAGCAGGGTCGTCATAATGTAATGGCTCTTCTGTGTTTATATCGACTGGTTATAATAATATAAAAACATTATATTACATCCAAAATTTACGTTCTTATAATTTTTCATTTTTTCTTCAAAAATATATTTATTTGCACTGTTGACTGAATCATAGCACCGAATTTACTTTAATATTCATTTGTTCTTTTTAAAGATTAAAATAATTAAAATAAGCTTATTTACTAGTAACCATTTTCATCAACAATCTGGTGTTTTCCATCACCTCTAAAAAAAGAGTTTGGAAATTATTTTATAATCTTTGCTTTAAAATTAATCGCCAATTTTGCTCAAGTTATCGTTTTCACTGCTGAACTCGTTATGTTTGATAAATAAATTTAATAATAAATTTCTCTTCAAAGAACCGAAGACGTGAGGCTAAAAGTAATAAGCAAGTTGTAGAAGTACTTAATTTTCTAAGAAACTCGAAAAGCTTCTCAAATATTTCTAAAGGAAAATTTATAATTTTAGAAGCTTAAATTATTTTAATACTCTCTTGAACGTACGATAACGAAACGAACTAAAAGAGTCTTTGAAAAAAGTATTTGTCTTTAAAATTAATTTTACTAACATAGCATTATTATTTATTATGAATTGCGAGAAACATAGCATGGGTGTATAGTTATTCCAAAATTAAAATTGGCAAGTCCATACATAAATATATGAATCTTCCATAAGCTCAGTCGAACAAATATGTTGGCTTCTTGAAGGCTGGTGTAATATTTGTATTGACTGAGCCTTAGTTATTTAGAAAATAATTCATTTAGTGAGAGCGTTTGTTAAATAATTTGTTTTCCGTTTAAAGATATAATTTAAAATCTTGAGTAAAAGCATAATTAATTAAAGTAAAATTAATGAGTAATTTTGAGTAAAAGCTTAATTAATTCATCGTAAAGCGGAACGTTTTTTTTTCTCTTTTTTTTAAATTATAATTAAATTAAACTTCTTTTAAGTTAATTTAAAATTTCATAAAATATTACATTTCAACCCTGCTGTATTCTGAATAAGCAGTGAATTGATTCTGAAACGGTTCTTAATAAACTTTATTTTACGTTGCATTAAGGTAACAAAGATATTTCATTTTATAACTGTCGTTTAACAGCTGACTCAATTTTTGGGTTTACGACAACTAATGTTCAACTAGGTAGCCTTGTGATTTTGAACTTATTCCAGAAGACAAGGGAATACATGGGTTGATTATTGGGAGAAATTTGCTTTCGTGGAAGACTTTTTGATGGAACGAACCCGCATTTTCATTACATGGAGAAGAAAACCACGAAAAACTCACTTGGTTGGCCTGACGACAAGGAGATTCTAACCCATGGTCTACCTATGAGTGAGGATATTTTATGTTAGCAAGCATATTTTATGTGGTCGGTGAGAGCCGAGTGCGGAATTCGTATCGACCAGCCATCGCTGGGAATCGAACCCGGTTTACCTGAGTGAAAGGCGAAAGCTATATCCCCAGAGCCCCCAAGGCTCTTACGAAAATAATACTAATATTAAAAAAAAGGATTTCATTTATTGTTGTCAGTTTTTTTAATTAACTAAAAGATTCAGCTCTCCTCCTAGCAATGTTTCATCTTACACACAATATATATATATATATATATATATATATTCCGAGTTTGTGCATTACTAGATAAATTCTAAATATACTGCCATCATTTTTATTTCCTTTTCTTCATTAATTATTACTTTTGTATGTTTTTAGCTCATTATTTTGCAATTCAGATTAGAGGTTATAAATTAGATTTTATGATACCGATTTTATTTAAAAAGAACAAAAAAAAAATTCAAATAACAAACACAACTACCTTTATTCTTCCCATTATTTTCTTTAATTTATTTTAATAAACTATGCAGATAGATAAACACTCTAATAAATAATAAAATTCAACGGTATACTTTAACTGAAGAAATCACAGATTCCGATGTAAAAAAGATTAATTGGACTGTTAACCAATTCGTTTGCCCGAAGGCATTTACCCATCAATTGCTAATGAGCACAGAAGGTTTCACATGACAGGAAGAAAACAAATCATTTTTATTTCTTCCAACGCATGTATTTCACTATTTAACGAAATCGAATACAATTAGACAACAGAACAATTGTTTCTCGTAATCAATTTTGCGAAGATTGCTTTCCCTAATATCGCTTTATTGGAAAGAACAGTGTAATGTGACGGAAGTGATTTTCGAATAAATTCCCAGATACATCAACCATTAAATATTTGAGTTTAACCATAAAATGCAGTTTTTGGTATAGTTATTAGTTTTCTTCCCCCTGTAATTTGAAAGAGGGATATGTTCATAATTTATAATATATTGCAATATGTACTGAAAGAGGTAGACTTGCCATCATGAAAAATTGTGTGCGTGATATTTTTTATGTCGTGTTGAATAAAGTGTGTAATAATGTGATTATGTGCTTAGATTTATGCAATTTATAAAGCTCATTGTATTTTATCAACGATCAATTTAATAGTCATTACAAACGTGTATAGAATTCCAGAAAATGAATATATGTGAAATTATCTATGTATATACAAAGTGCATTTTTATGTTGGATTTAACTACATTTTAAGTATGTTAGTTTATATAAATGTGCACGTATGTTGAATAAATGGGGTTTGATCCTTAATATCATTTTGAAGCCCAGCCTGTCTTGGAAATAAATTCAGCCTGTCAGTAATTCTGATGACATTCTAAAATTGGGGATCCTCAACCTCTATGACTCTCTTGGTTCACAATGGAAAAAAAATTGACTCTCTCTCTCTCTGTGTATATATATATATATATATATATATATATATATATATATATATATATATATATATATATATATATAAATAAATAAACATACAGCCGATATATAGCTAAAGGAAAAAATCTGAGAATTATTTTTGAGTTAAAAGTAAATAAACTATAAAAGGGCGTAAAATAGTTATATTAAGCTATTCATTGACAAAACTTGTATCTATTCTATTTTAATCCTAACAGACATATCCAACATGTACAATATAAATGAATCCTCAAAGAAATATCTTAATATATTGTACAATTCTGCACTCTCTCTATCCTTTCCCCAGTGTCTCATTATCCCCAACTTCAGCATCGGTTGGGAAGGGATGTGAACTTGCTGAATAACTGTTACAAGGAGAAGTTTTGCACAAGGTCCTCTGCTCCTAAATGTCCTGCATAAATCTATGAAAGCTACCTTCTTCCCCTCTGTATATTTTTTGACTTGGTCTCTGTTTAGTGAACACTGGTTTAAGACCAATTCAATCTATCCTTAAACTATTACAGTCTCTCATTCTACACTTTAGTGTTCACATGCAGCAGTTTTGATTTTGTATCTCACTTTGAATACTAAGACTGTCGCTAATAATACCTAAACGTAACTACGAATCAATATTTACAAAGCAAGTACTGAATTCAAAATATTTCTTGACATTTTATAAATCCGTAGAAACTGTAAAACAACCTGTAACTACGAAACTAAAAAAAATACAAATCAGTCACACTTGATGGTTCCAAATACAGTTGAAAATTTACGACACACAGAAAAAAAATCTCTCAATTGTATACCGGATGATCGCTCACAAATGAAAGTGTATCTTTTAAGAAAAAATTTTCCTCCTTTCTTTTCTCTCAAACTGAAACGGATTTTATTTTTAGGAGATATAATTGGGAATGATGCGTGTTATTCACGTGTAGGATATTATCTATCTAGTAGGATATTATTTAGTCATTGAACACTGTTTGTTTATTCTTCGTTCTACTCAGAATCTACTCTTTGTTTTCGTCAAAATTATCTCGGGATTTCCTCACTTTGTTCGTCTTATAATATTCCAATTAAGTTAAAATAAAATTAACTTATTTTATTAAACAATATTAATTAAAATAAAAAAATTAGTTATAATTATTTTACATTTCAGCTGCGCAAGTAGTTTAAACGTTCCATTAACTCAATTTAAATCAATAATTCCTTCTAATAAAATGTAACTTCGTCTTAGCTCTCGCCTATACGTACATTTACTTGGATTCGTTTTATTACCTATCCATAACCTAAACTTTGCATGAATTTCAATTGTTAAGTAAATTTATCGCAATTATTATAAGTTCAAACTGTTTAACTAGTAAATTTAAAAGTTTAATTGCAGATATCATTGATAAGTCCCTATCACCATAGCTGAAGCAAAACCTTGTTGGTAAAGTTTTTATATTTCATGAGAACCTAAATAACAGATTTGTTTTGATTTTACAACACTGCAAAATCTTAAAGATATCTCTAATTTTATTTACCTGCCAAAAAGAAATCAATGTTTAATATTATTTATGATATTAAATCCGTAGTTGAATTAAATAGAGTAAAATGTTCATATCATTGAAATTATGAATAAAATAGAAAGAAATGGACTAATCGCGTGATTTGTAACTTGGCCATAAAAGCCACACCCATTGTGTGAATGTCGATTTAGATACAAAATGTGAATTGTAACTTTAATAATTGTTCCAAGTAAAGTAGCTCGGAAACATTTTAATACCGTGCTAGAGTGGATTTGGCGAAAAACATGGTGCTTTAGGTTCGTTTAATGATAAACACCTAATTATATTTCAACATGCGCTTTATAGGTAGTTACTTAATAGCTGGAACAAATTTTATTTCCATTGTTATCCCAACTCGTAACACCTTTCTTATCAGTATGACGGTAACAAGATTGAACCAAAATTTCGGCTGGAAATTTTTTCCTGTTCATAAAATGAATATATTTTAATGAAACAATATATAGGGTATGCAAAGATGTGTTTCAACATGATTTAATGATATGTCTGTACGTGAGGAACAAGTCAATACTTTTTTGGACAAACAGCAAAAAATTTCATTAGGTATACGTTGGGACATATGTTTGAACAATTTTGATTTTAAATGCAGCATAATGAGATAATTTATTTGTCTGTAGTACTTGCCTGTTTGTTTGAGGAATAGTTATAGAAGAAATGATTTACAATGTCTACAGTTCACAGGTATTATGCATCTTAAATGCCTGCGTTTAAAAATACTTTTATGAATATGTTAGCCAAATACTCTCATTGAGCTATTTTTATGTTTTGAAAAAGAGTCTAAGCTTAATCGAAATGTACAGCGAAGTGATTGATTTTTCTGGCGTTATCTGATGTTGAATCGAGAGTATGTAAAATATTGAAAACTATATATTTTCTAATGTTGCACAGATTGTTCCAAAGCATTAACGACAAATTCAGTGGGTGATGAAAGCATCATAAGGACAGAAACTTAGCCATAAAACTCTAGGTCATCAACTACATTGAGGAACTGAAAATAGCAAAAAACGCATGCTGGCAATAAATAAAAACCCGATGAAAGATGAAAGTCAGTTCAGGACTGCCCTATCGAAATTAAGCGCTTTAAAGGTCTTTGCTTTGAAGCCCTGTGGACATTCATACCTTAATCACTTCGATATATCTTACCCCAGAATTTGAATTGGTCACGTAGAACCAGTTGCATGACCTCTATGTTTAACTCTCGATGTGGTTTGCTACCTCGTGGCTTATGGTAAGCTTTAATCCTCTTGATGCCTTTTATCACTTTTTGATGCCTTTTTTTAATCTCTTTTTGAACATCCTGCATATGAAAAGTCCACCCAACCATTGCCAAATCCTAGTCCCAATTGTATGATCTATCTCTTAAAGACCATATTAAGAATGAATATTATTTTTAATCGTAGCTAGATGACGCACGTGGGCAACATCTGAGCTGTTACCACTCTTTCCAAAGTTCTCCACCACAAAGAAGAAGAGGAGTTTCAAACAACGCAGATTAAACATGCGTATTGAAATGCACGTCGTTTGTTCAGTTGGCTACCCCCTAGCTCCTTACCAGTGGAGTAAACTACGTTTTTACCGACTGCACCACTGGGACGCCCTTTGCATTTGAAAATTTTATGGTATATCCCTTTTAAAATATTTTCACAAATGAGTGCCAAACAATCTCTTAACGTTTATGCATATCAGATGTTCATAAGAATGATTAATTACATACATTTGTCCCATTACTGCCATACTAAAGAGGCGTTATGATCCTACCATTCCATTTCATTAAAAAAGATCTTGAGGTTAATATAATATGGCAAAAGAGTAGGATTTTCTTTTGAATGTTAAAACCTACCTGAAATTTTAAGCTCTGATGTTCCTTGAGCGCCATCTAGGTCATTGTAAACAAAACACTGATACATCCCTCTGTCATCTCTTCTCACTGACGTTATGAGAAGCACATCTCTGGAGAGAAGTCTGACTCTATTTGAGGAAACGAGTTGTCTTTGGTCCTTCTTCCAAGTGATCGTATGCACAGGATACCCTGTCGTATTGCAATTAAAGGTGGCCTCCTGTCCAATATTTAGCACCTGTCTTGGAGGTCTCATGGTCACAATGAGGGGAGCTAAAAAAGAATTTTGTCATTGATACATAACAAGACTATGCGATAACAAAACTGCGCGAAATTCTTGAAACAAAACATAAATTATGTATACACGTTATAGAAAATAAAAGTATACTCTGTCTATCGTAAAAGCTTCCTGCACCTATCTACTGGAGCACTGTTATTCTCTATGGTCACGACGTAGAACTATATTATCGAAGGGTTCAGGGAAAACACTAGGGACAAGTTGGAATGAGGTCATGGGAAAAAATATAGAAAGCTTCCTTCTGTAAATAAGTGTTTCTTCTTGAATCCAAAGCAGCAGTCTAACCTAAACTCCGTATCAGAAGAATTTATTTAGATACTATAGCAAAAACCTTTTTTTCAACCAATGTCATCAAACAGAGGACTGGTAATATTGTCTAATGCCATACTTTGTAAACTAATTTAAGTAATTCCTTAGCTAAAATATCGATTTGTTAGTCGAAAATGTTCAAAATGAAAAATAAAGCAAGAAAAAGAATGGGAATAAAGCACAAATAAAGATATAAGTTCAGTTAAATGTGAGGTTTGATAAGTAAAAAAGAGAACATTCTGAGATAAACAAACTGTTTTAAAACAAATCAGGAGTAAAAGTTGCACTTCTGATAAAATATGTGCGAGCAGTAAAATATTTATTTAAATAAATGAGATTGATGAAATGTTAAGAGACAAAATAAGTGCATTCAAATCTTAATATATTGAGTAAAATTTGTTAATACGAAAAAACAAGAGTTATTTAAAATTAAAATACCGTCTGCGCAGCGACACACAAAAATGTCAAGATGATAAATTTCGGCCAAAAAAAATTTTCAAATTATAAAAAAAGAACTGCCAAATAGTTAAAACGGTGTTCGTTAAAACATGACAAATAATTAAAGTATGATGAATAGAGAGTTAAACTTTAGAACTACTGCAAACTGAAGGAGGTTATCTAATTAACAAATAAAGAGGAGTCAATCGAAAATGCTCAACTAGGAGACTGGTCTGCATGCCATAGATGCAATGCTGGAGAAGGGTTATAATCTGATTAAAAGAGTGCTATATGTTATTCTGTTGAAGGACTCACTGTTCTCATAATAAAGAAATAATTTAATCTAGAATACGTGATTTCATGCCTGGAAATGTTGCACATAAAGGGAGTAGGGGCCAATAAAGTTACAGAATCGGCTAAATCATTGTTAAGATTCCCAACAAAACATAATAAACATAGGACCTACACACTTACGATCAACACACTTAGGACCCAGTAAACAGAATATCAAACATATTCTTATGGAGATAAATTAATAAATGACTTTTAAAATTTAAAATGGGACCAGAATCACATTCAAAATCACCAAACTAGCTCAAAACGCTCTTACTGTCTGAGTAAATGCAATATTTTCAGGTAGGCCGTGTTGAAATTAGCCGTAAAGCTAAAAGAAAAGCAATGATTTCAACAGAAAAAAGTAAATAAAAGTACAGGGTTGAACATATTCTAGTTTAAGTATTAAAAGCAAGTGCCTTTGCCAATGTCATTTTGCACTGGCATTTTATGTTTACATAAAATGCCAGTAAAAATGTAACATTACCAACACATTTTTTGTGAAAAAAGTGGTTTAATCATTAGAATAAGGATAACATGAATGTACTAGATGATGAAAGAATGACAGTGTGAGGGCAGGTGGTTTAAATTCCAGGTTGTAAGACATATTAATTAAATTATAATAAATCTCCAAACAATGATAAATGTTATTGGCTCAGGGGATAGAGTGCTCTCTCCCCTAAGAGGTGAACCGAGCTCAAATTCCAGTGATGGCTGGTCGATACGAATTCCACACCCGGCTCATACCGACCACAGTGCTGACGTAAAATATCCTCAGTAGTAGACGGATCATAGGTCAGATTCCTCTTGCCGCCTGGTTAACCATGGGAGTTTTTCGTGGTTTTCCCCGCCATGTAAAACAAAAAAGGGTTAGTTCCATCAAAAAGTCCTCCATGAAGGCAAATTTCTCTCAATACTTGATCCATGAGGCCCCTTGCCTTCCGGACTGGGTACAGAATCGCAAGGCTACGGAGTTGAACATTAGTAGACGTAAACTCACTAATTCGAGTCGGCTGCTCAACGGCGGTTATAAAGTAAAATAATTGTTTACAAACATTGGTAAAGATTTCCAAAGATAAGAAAATATACTTTCTTTCCAAACGAATGGAAATTTGGTTTATTTTATACATTTTGAAATTTGTAGAATCTACTCATCCTCATCACACCTGTTTTTTACCCCCCTTTTATATTACCTTTCAAACTTGTTCTTCTTCTTCCACTTATAAAATTTTTTTCTCATTACAGCGTGTTGTTTTATTTAATTTTCCTTTATCATTTTCTAATTATACACTGAGAAAGTATAATGTTTATGGAACCGAAACCATTAGAATGTCTATGTACCCTTAGCATGTACCCCATTTTTATTTATTTATACGTGCATGTTTTTTTCATTTATTTGTAATTGTACCCCATCCATGTTTGACTTGAAGTGATTACTTAATTTTTTTAACATTAAATGTTTCAGAATGTTTTAAGTTCTTTAGGTGGAGCCGTGGCTTCAATATTAAAATTTGGCACTTGTCCTGAACTCAAGCATTATCTTCTTAGCCTGATTAAATGATCTATATTTTTGTTTATACTGGTGAAAAAAGATAAGGACATTAATGTAAGCCAAAAAAAGCCCATTAAATGTAATTTTTATTTCAACACAAGAAGTTTTTTAAAAGCTCATAAAAATGTCAATGGTATATATTTAACTAAATTAATATTTTCTCTGAAAGATGCAAAAATAGACAAATTGTAAATAAAAATTCTAACCTTTACACAGTTTTCCAAACGAAGAACATGACAGAATTGATTTACCTACACGAAAAAGGGCGAGACGTTATTTCCGTCTGAGGGCTAATGGGTAGTTCACATTGTATCACAATTTTTTTCTGTTTACTACATATATTCTGCTTATGACTTTACTATAGTTAAAGTGAAGTCTAATGCGTTTCCTGTATTTCATTTGTGTTCTTTTCCAGACTTGTTTTAACGTGATGTGAGAGACATTATACAGGTTATTCTTACATTGCATTTTCCAACATTTAGGAGTGTGATTGTTTTATTGGAATAATATTTCGACAGATTTATTCTTTTAATTTACTTTCACTTAAAATATATTTTTATTTTCAAACAATCAGGAAGTGCAAAATCTATCACAAAAATATAGAGTATTGGTGCAGCTGCAATCGGTGTCCAAGTTACTCATAAAATTCTTTGTACCTATATAAGAGTACATTTGTTATCTATTAAAGTTACACATGTCACCATGATGTAGTAATGACTACAAATTAAGCATCATTTTGCCAATAATATATTGCTCAACCCAATGCAGAAGTCAAAGGAACTCCTGGATCAAGTATCTTATTTTATTTTATATCCGTCGTTGAACAGCCGACCTAATGTTTGTGTTTACGACTACTAATGTTCAACTCCGTAAACTTGTAATTTTGAACCAATCCAGAAGACAAGGAATCTCCTGAATCAGTACCCCTACAGATATTGATTTGTTATGAGAACATGTAAGACTTTGCGACTCGACAGATTTAACGTGCATCAGTAACCATTTACAACACTGTAACCAATCATTGGCCGGCGGTGATCGAACCCACGAACTCTTGGACATGAGCCCAGCGCCCTATTGATGGAATTAACCACGAAAATTGCCAACAAGGGGACTCTAACCCATGGTCTGTCTACCAATGAGGACATTTTACGTCAGCACCATGGTAGGTGCAAGCCGGATGCGGAATTCGTATCGACCAGCCATCGCTGGGATTTGAACCCGGTTCACTTAATTGGAAGACGAATGCTCTATCCCCTGAGCCAGCACGGCTCAATTAATAATCATTGACTTTAATATTATTTTGCGAATTTCTTACGCTCTTTTACGCAAATAAGTTACATTTCTTTAAAAAGTTACAGCACTGCCTATTTTCTACTTCAATTATTAACTATTAAGAAAATTAATTATAATTTACGTTAATAATATTATTGGTATTCTTTTCTGCTTATCCTTAAGGAAATAGTTCCAACTCTCCATTGTTTTTGCTTATTAGTACAAAGCTTATTTTTCCTTTCATTTACCATTGATTAAAAATTATTTAATTTCGTAATAACACATTTTAAAAGTTAAAAAAAAAATAATAATCACGTTGTTTCAAATAACCTTAGCAATTTTAATTTAGTGACTTCATACTGCACGATCACGTTGAACATTCAGATAGCCTGGGATAACAAATTAAAAGTAATTAAGTATAACCGAAAGTGCAATATACGCTCTTTTAGTTTAGAACTATAATGATTAAAAAATCATCGATGTTATCATAAATATTTGAGAAAACTAAATGGTCTATGATTAATTGTAAAATATATCAGGTCTTAAGGTTGTGATTGTAAGCACTGCAGCTATGTGCCTAAGAGTAACATTGTTTTTTCGTTTCGCTATTGGGGATACACATCATTCTCTTGAGGTGTGATGTTCCAACAACTTCTCCCGGCATGCTATCACAAAGCATTTAGACCTTCAGTGTTGTTTTTTAATCGTGAGATGACACTTTTTCACACTCTTGTTACTGCTGCCATAATGGTAAGAACTCAAATGATACGTTGCTAACATTTTGCAACACCATTCAGTTGCCATAACATTTTGCAATTATTCCAACACCACACTCAATTTCAGAGAAATAAGTTGAATAACCTATGGTGCTATTTTGGTGAAATGCTTAACATATTGAATTTTCGAATGAATGAAGAGATACTGCTCTACCATGGCCTCTACACTTGAATCTACTGTTATTGGTTGACTATCAAGAATGCTACTTTTCTTAAGGCTAGTCCTTAGCAATTGTCATGCAGTGTATTTACGGAATTGCATGGACTAAAATCAGTTATAGCAAATTTCCCATTCATAGATACAGGAATACCAACTTTACTGCTTTAGTATAACATTTTAAAACTTAAAACTACAAATTTTATAAATATTTTACCTGTTACGACAAGAACACTTTCAATTCGTCTTTCACCGATGCTGTTTCGTACTATACACTGATATTTTCCACCATCGGTATCTTGAACTTTCTTTATATTAAGTGTTCCTTGATTGACCCAGATTCGAACATCTTCCTCGAGGGGTTTCAGAACACCGGAAGTGTCTTTCATCCATCTGTTCGAAAATAAAATTTTATTATTAAAAGAAATGATTGTCATATTTTTTTTTACAGAAATTGTATTATTTTTTAAACTTTTTTTTTCCAAAAGCATTGGTACCTTATATTATCTTATAGACACACAATTTTCAGATTTATTGCAGAAATGAAGAAATTTTGAGGTAAATATAAGTTGGTGGTGTAAATAAGAGAGGCAAAACATAAAAAAAAAAAATGCCCAGAAATTAGAGCACTGTTCAACGGTTTTTAACTCTTTAACAATCTGCTTTGAATTATTTGGTGCATTCCTAATTGAGTATCTTATTGAGACCATGCTGGGATGTGTACATGTCCTCACGTTGTCGTTTTAACATCCTGTATTCAAATGTGAGAACTCTATTGCTTAACATACTGAGATGACATCCCAATGCCTGACTATTTATTACAATGCTAGAATATTAAGAAAGTTTAGAACAATAATGCATAAATAAGCAAATTGGAAAAAAAATTCTCGTTCAAACTAATGTAGTAACGATTGAAAGCCAATAAAAATGAAATATTGTATAACAGTTTTAGATTATAACAATTTTAGAAAAAATAAAAATAAATAAATAAACAACTTTAGACATGGTTTGAGTCACACATAATATACAAAGTTTGATTTTGTTCTTCATCTTATGACATATTGGTTTTAACTGTTTACCAAAACACAAATATTTGCCTCAATTCTATTCAGCATCAAAACACAGACCACTTGCCACACGTTGGACACATAGGTAGAATTTTCCTCCTCAAACAAAAACAATCAGATTTCGTAACTCAATAGAACTGATTGAACAACTTTTCTGGAAATGGAATATTGATGCAGATATTTACAAAGAAAATGAAACTATTGAGGAAAACCTAGAAAATTCTGGCTTAAATTAGACTCAAAAAATTTCCGTAACATTTGGAGATTTAACAATTTATTTGTACAGACATCTCCTTTATTTGAGGTCCCGCAGTAAACTGATCATAAAGACAAGGCTCCCTGTAGAGCACCGAAGTCAAGCATCACTGGTTGCGGTCAGTAAGTGGATGGATGACCGTTTTGATTAGCCTTGGTAGGGTCTGAGGGTTAGCGGTATCAGTCCTCGTTAAACTGTTCTACCGTAAAGTGCACGAATTCAAGTCGTCGGTCGGGAAACCAAAGCAGGGGAGCTATCCTCTTTGTAGAGGATCAAAATTGCAATGGTATATCTTCGGATTATCCTCAGGTATGTTTCCCAGACCATCGTGAATAGTCCATTGTGCAGCTCAAGTGTGATGTAAATAAAGCACCTATCTACTTACCCTTATTTTAGAAAAATCCCAGTGTTTGTAATTGTAACGATCTATAGCAAAATTAAGGGAGTTGATCGATATTTTTTCATTAATTTATAATTTCCTATAGCTTTCTAATTCAATTCCGGAGTGTATACCATTTTCCATAGTGCTTAAAGCACTGAAGAAATAAGGGTCATCTAACATAAGGGTTTGATCCCAATCGATGACAAAGAATATTTATCTCACTATCCCCCTAGAAACCACTAACAGCGAACACGTAATTCCTTCCATTCTCGATAAATAGCATCACGATACTAATTCGGCTCATTCCATGGTTCACCTTAATTAGACAAATAAATCGTTCGAGTGTTAAACAGCAGCAATGCCCGAATAGAAGAAAATTTTTACGAGCATAACGTTAGTTTATAGTCAGTGACCATACATTTTTCCATTACTAATTTACGAGCAGACGCGTAATCATATGGTCACCTTATAACTGTCACTGACCATGTTTAGAATGCATTAGAAAGAAAGAACTAATTGAACTATGATTGCTGAACTATGAACCTTGAACTAATGAATAACAATCTACCAGTTCCGGGAAAACTGTTTAACAATTACTCTATAATGTAATTTATAGCGTTGAAATGAAATGTGGCATCATAATAAACGTGATCTATCTGAGAAAGAAAGGTGTGTTATCTATGTTTTTATGCATATAATAAAAATGCAATGCAAACAACAAATTTCTTCTGCAGTGAGTTCTTGAACTAAGTTTTAATTACATACATCATTATTATTACTCTTAATCGTATAATTCTTATAGTTTATTTTATTTAAATTGTCTTTCTCATTGAAACTGTTTTACCTATATGTTGGGGGTGGGTTTCCTTGTGCAACGCAAGGCAGTTGAGTGAATGATCCTTCTTCTGTCCTGACCTGTGATTGGCTGAATGTTACTCTAGGAAGGGTTGAGGCATGTGGTTCTGAAATTTAAAAAAAAATAATACAATTTGTATTTACAATCTGAGTACAAACAATAGATTGAATTGATATAATTTTAAATCACACAGGTTTATTATCAGTCTTAAATAGCCTTTAAAACAAATCAACATATTAAAAAAAAATGATTTAAACTTGCATCTTATAACGAAACAGGGAGTCCTTTATAAAACATTGTGTATGATTTTAAAAAATTATTCTTGGATTGTAAGCTTAAGATATGTGTATAATATAAAAGCATATGTACAATATAAACGCAAAAGTATATGTAATGATACATATCACATAAAACAGCATTTTAGTCGAGGTATTTGAATCAAGTTTTCTTTTACAGTGAGTATTGTATGAATAAAAGTTCAATTCAATGACACATAATTTCTCCTTTTTTAAAAAAAAGTCATTTTGACATAAAAATTATCATCTTTTATTGAAAGATGCATTCTAACTTGCAATATGAAATCATTATAAAACATAGTGTGATATTTAGGTAGATTTCCTACATGTCATGCATTTATATGGTTACATATATGTATAATGCAAAATACATTTTGTATAAAAAACACATTTTAAAGGATAGATTACAATTAATTTTTATTTTGTGTTTTGCATAAATAAAACAAATCAGTCCAATGACATACAATGATCCATGTTTTGAAGTTTTTCATTTTACCATATAAATTTCAATTTTTGAACACATTAAATTGCATTCAAGAACAAGATTTAAACACATTAAATTTTACGTGAGGCGTAAGGTAATAATATTTAAATTTGAGTGTATTCAAATTTGAGTATTGTGTTAGAAATCAAATTTACGAAATTGATTGAAATTTTGTGAATCATCGGATTTTAAAACCGTCAAATATAAAAACAGAGATAAATTAATTTTTTTTTATTACGCTAAACATATTTATATATTTGTTTTAAGCATCTATTTTAAATAATTTTATCAGGAAAATGCATGCTTAATTTTAACTCGCTTTCTCTTTTTCTAAAGATTAAAGGAACAGACTTTTCCTAATGAATTTCATGCAGGCGAATATCTTCTTATTATCAAAGTAGTTAGACAAATTTTTCTAAGTTTCGAAATAATTTTTCATTCTTCTCTGTAATGAGTGGTTTGTGCAGTATGTGATTAAGGGAGGTCATTTAAAGACACACTACAGAGGATTAGTTACATACTTGGTCATTAACGCGCAAGAGGTGGGGCCACGTGCCCCCGCCCTCTTTCCTCGTCATTAGTAATTTTATCCCCCATTTAGCTGCTAGGAGAAAATTCCGGTGTTGCGTTAATGCTGGGGTTCTGCTCATTTGCTTCCATTTTAGCTGATTTGGTGCTTATGCTTGCGGATAATGGTTTTAAAATAGGGTGATTTCTTTTATTGGAAAAAATAATAGTGAAAAATAAATTAAGTTTATGAACATAAATATTGTTAAAATGAAACTGAATAATTCCTAATATATAAGATAGAGTGATTTTTCAGTGTAAAAATAATAAAAAAAAATTTAATAACCTTATGAGTATAAATGTTTTCAAATGGAACTGGATAATTCCAGATATCTAAGATCGAGTGATTTCTTTATTAAAAAAAATAATTGTAAAAAATCAATTAAGGTTATTAACATAAATATTGTTCAAATGGAACTGGATGATAAATATCTAAGTAAGAATTTTGTATTAAAAAAATAATAGTGAAAAATAAATTAAGTTTATAAACATAAATATTATTAAAATGAAACCGGATATTAACAAATATGGAAGAAAGGGTTATTTCTTTATTGAAAAAAAAAAGTGAAAAATCATTTAAGCTTATGAACATAAATATTGCTGAAATAGAGTTTGATTAAAATAAAAATAAAATATAGAGAGGGACCTTTATTGAAAAAATAATTGCGAGTAAACTCATTGAGATGAACATCATAAATACTGTTTAAATGAAGTTGTTTAATACCAAATATAAGAAAATAATAATTTTTATTCATAAATATTTTTTATTCATAAATATTTTTTATTCATAAATATTCTTAATTCATAAATATTTTAGTTGTTAACCATTTAAAGAAATAAGGCCTAATTTCTTCAGTCTCTTTGTTTTTGCAATGGATTAAAATAATTGTGAAATATATCATTATTTAAAGTTATGTTATTTAAAAAAATCAGTTTTCAATTATAATTAATAATTCAATTATACTTAAATATGAGCTATATATCAATCTCTTAACTTATCAGTTCTAATTTTAAAAATGAAACACATGTTATTGGATTAATCTATTTTTTTTCTTGATCTAAGAACAAACGATTCTATTTTTCTTCCAAACATTTTTACTCAACTTAATTGTAGGACAATCCTTGGATTATCGGTAGCGCTATATCGGTTTTTTAATCTTGGAATCATATAGATTTATTATATGTTGATGTTAATCCCTGAATTTCTAGCCATTGTTTTTAAATACATATGACGTTAGTAAGAGATTAGAAAAGGTTCATTATACAAATCGAAAAAAATACAAGGTTTGTTATAAATTAGTGTAAATGCCTTATAATTTGTCTATAACCCCTTTTTAAATGTGTAAATATACTTTAAAAAATACTTTTATTTTTTATTTTTAAAAAGGCGCTTTCATGATATTATTAAAATACTATGAATAAGAACATGAACTCATTGTAAAGAATTCAAAAAAACTATTTAAAGAGTGAAATAAAAACAATCTGTTTTTTTATTATTAAAATGTATAGTTAATATCATAGCTAAAGTTTTTATTGTTAAAGCAATTCTTAATTTTTAAAACAAAAGTAATTTTTAATTGCATGTGAACTAAGGAGATACTTTAACCGTTATTAATTTTAGAGCATTAATATTATAAAAAATCTATATTTTTACCGTGCATTACTAATTCCGAAAAATGAAATAAATTTCTAAGCAAAACAACAGCACTTTAAATTGAAACAAATTAAGTAGTGACATTTACAATATTCTTACAACAATATTCATTTTAGAATTGCTTAAAACAATGTGGATATAGACATTTTTAATGAAATCCCATCATCTGTATATACATTTATTCAATTGTAGTATTTGCAAATATTTGTTTTCGATATCTTTATGCTTTCATTACCTTTTCCTTGAAATATTCTATTTCCACCAAAGTGAGATTTGATATTCTTGGCCACGTTACTCTCAAAAAAATAAAACAACAGAAGAAGTTCACCAGAGTGAAAACATTGGAAAACGGATAAGGAATGCAGATTCCGTTTTGTTTACTATTTTGTTCGAAAAATTTACATGCATGCCTCTTTGCGTGGGCCGTTTTTTGAATGTAATCAAAAGTCATTGTCCCAAATCCTTACAGAGCAGTTGATATTTTTTGTTTCATTTCTTTCATGAAGATGTTATTTCATGGTTCAGCAATCGCAAGCTTTAGGGAAGAAATATTTTGGAAGAAATGTGTTGGGTGCCAAATAAAAAAAAATAAAAAAATAAAAAAAGACTTTTCTTGCAGATTTTGTTCAAGTAAAATATCTCACTTTTTAATTATAAAAAAAAAATATGGCAATAGTTTTACTCGATGCTAAAATATTAGATAACAGATTTGTCTGGGGAAAGAAATGTACTTAAATTTATAAGAAAATATATAATGCATAATTAAGATAATGTATAACTTAAATGTTAATATGTAGCATGTAAGTACGATAATATACAAGGTATAGGGTATTCAAATTAAATTGGTGGTTTTCAAAAAAATATTGGTCCCGCAGTGGACTGATCGTTAAGACACGGTTCCCAGCAGATCACTGAAGTCAAGCATCACTGACTGCGGTCAGTGTGCGGGTGGGTCACCACTTGGATCAGTCTGCGTAGGGACCGAGGGTGTGCGCTATTGGTCCTCGTTAAACTGTGCTACCGTAAAGTGCTCGACTTCGCGTGCTGGTTGTTGGGCTACCGAAGCAGGGGTGCCATCCCCTCTGCAGAGGATCAAAATTGTGATGGAATGTCTTCGGATCTTCCTCAGGGATGTTTCCCATTGTGCAGCTCTAGTGCGACGTAAATAAACTACAATACAACAATACAATACGATACAAAAAATCATTGCAAGAAAAAAATAAAAAATAAACTTGTTACAAATTCATCTAAAAATGGAATAAATTTTTCCTTTCTCAATTTTTTTCGATTTAAAAAAAAAAAAATATCCTGATAGATCGTGTTAAAGGTTGTTAGCTTGTAAATGGAAGAAAAAACTGTAAATTAATTACATGAAAATCTGCTTCAATCTTGTGTCGTAATCTAGCAAGCTATAATGTTATTTGATTTAACTTATAGATATACTGCCCACAAACTTATTTGTTGAAAACAATTAACAAAACAATGAACAACTATCGTATTATTTTGCTACTACATCGCATATTTTTACCTCAGCCGTTTTATTGTTATAAATTTTGTTAAAACCTTTAGTCTTATCTACGTTAATCTGCATAAATAAGATAAAATATAATATTTAAAAGGGGGATTAAACGTAATTTACAAATTAGAATTTATGTAACCAGGGCTTTTAGCATGTATAACTCTTAATATATATTTCTTAATTTTTCTTTCAAAATGAGATGAAAAAATAGCTATACACAAGCCAGAATGCAAATTAATATTTAATTGAGATAAGAGCAAGAATATTTCTAATATTTTACCAATTATTATTAAGATAGAGAAGAACAAAAAAGAAATTAAAAATCATTTAAAACCAGCTCATTTGCTTAGTGCGTGTTTAAATCATTCACTTTTCACTAGAAGTAAGTCTTTACGAATTATCCCCAAATAAACTAGTTTTTATGTATTTTGGTACTTTTTTTGTTACTATAAAACGCAATAGTGATTCGTCAGCGATTAAAAGTTTTTGGAGACTTACTCACATTTAACTAGTTTTTATGAATTTTAATTTTTCTGTTATTATTAATCTTAATTATAAATTGCCAGTTCTGGGAAACTGGTTTGTTTATTTTTTGTATATATTAATTGAAAAAAGCTTCGTTTTTCTTCTTCACGTATAACGACATAAAAGTTCTATTTCTCATTAGAAAAATGTTCCCACCCTTGAAAATATCACTAGTCTCATGTGTTAGAAATATTTTTTTTATGATGCGATGCATATTATTTCATGAAAGTCTCAAGCATTCCTGCCATATTTGAATAAAAAATTTAAAAAATAGATAAGTTAAAAACCTTAACAATATTTTTATTTTTTTTTTACAAGAAAGAACAAAAATTAATCGTGATTATTCCTAACATTTTTTGTTTGTTACCATCTTAATTCATAATTATTATTAACGATTAAACAGTTTAAAGTGTTTTTAAACGTTTATAACGTTGAAAGCGTTAGAAAATAAATGTTACTCTAACTAATTAATACAGTTTTGCAAGCTTCCAGTGATAAAAATTGTTGATATATTTTACATTTTAGAATGCACTTGCGCTTTGTAAATAAGTATATAGTTATATTCCTACTATAGTAAATAAATGAAACGAAATAAAACGCTTGATAAAATGAGCACAAACTGAAATTGTTATCTTATAGTTAAAACACAAAAGCAATTCAAGCATTCAGATTTTCATAACATTTTTAAGCTTCTTTTACCATAGTTTTATTTACTTACTTTATAATTTTAATAAAACATCTCTATGAATTATACGCTATAGGTATTTATAAGCTATAAGTATGATAAAAAATTAATAGTCATAGTTATTTAAATATGTATTCTATATAAAAACTTATACTTGGTATTTAATGGATTTGCTATATTCTAGAATGCACTTGCGCTTTGTAAATAAATATATAGTTATATTCCTAGTATAGTATATAAATGAAACGAAATAAAAGTCTTGACAAATAGAGCACAAACTTAAATTGTTATCTTATAGTTAAAACAGAAAATCAATTCAAACATTCCGATCTTCATAATATTTTTGAGCTTCTTTTACCATAGTTTTATTTACTTACTTTATAATTTTAATGAAACATCTCTATATATTATATACGCTATAGGTATTCATAAGCTATAAGTATTGAAAAATATTATTAGTCATTTAAATATTTATTCTATATAAATACTTATACTTGGTATTTAATAGAGTGACTAAAAGGTTAAAATTGTAGCAACGATTTACAAATTGTTTATTAATTTTATACTTTTTTTATATTTATATCGGGAGAAAAAGTTTATCGGTTTTTCTTTTTTTTTTTCAAATGACCAAAAGTATTGAATCATAAATCATAAAATTTTTGAAATTGCAATCACATTTACTTGAAATTTTATTTTACAATCAACGCGCTTAAAATAATTTAACGCCGTAACCGTACTTTAAAGAGTATAAATAAAATAAATGTTACTTCCCAAAATAATTACAAATAATCTCAAACAACATCTGCAAAGATCTCATACATACATTTTCATTATTATCGTTAATAATAATGTACGTTCTAATGTAAATTTAAGCATTTATTTGCCTTTATTCATTAAAGAGAAACAAAGCTATTTAAATGTTTAATTATTCTAAACTAAGACCAATTATTCTCTTAGACAAAATGCGAAAAACATAGAAAAAATTAAAAAGAAAAGTGTATTCAAAATATTTATAAATTTGTCAGTGATGGATAATCAATGAAACATGAATTAACTGAATAATGTAAATATTCAAATTTCTAACTGTTAAGAAGTAAATTAAACTGTTTAAAATATTATTTAAATATTTAAAAAAGTAAATAAAATGCATTTTAATTAAACTTTTGAATAATCCAAGACAGTTTAAGAAGAACTAATGACTATATAAGGAATATAATTACATTTCAACTGAATATTTATTCATATAAAATAAAATTTTATTTGTATTACATAAAATATTTATATGTCTTATATATTATGAAGCATAATGTTTCCATCGCAAATTTTGCTTTTATAAATAATGCTCAATGTAATCTGAATAATGGAAATAGAAACGTGTTAAAAAAAAATAATGCTAATATTCGGTTTAAAAAAAGGGTACAATAAAGAACATATGAAAATTTGTTTTCTTTGACAAATCGTATTATAGTGTCTGTTTATGGTACACGTTTTTAAAGAAATACTTCTCTGCATTATTTAACTGATAAAGAATAGACTGAAATTTACTAATATTTTGTTGTTGAACCTTAATTTTAAATGACAGTTACAATAAATTGAGCAGCAGTTAAGTTAAACTACAGTTGTAAATAAGTTATTTTACGCAATCTGTCCTCATTACGTAGGAAAGATTGCGCACATCTAAAGTAGCGGTTCGTAGAAATATTAATTACATTTAAATACGATAACAATAGCGCCTAAATAAATCTATTTTAAGTTTTTTTTAAGCAAATGTCATAATATTAGAAGCGAATATTTCAACTTAATGACTTATGAAACAGAAAAGCTAAAAATTCCAACTATAAAAAAGGATTATAGAATCCAGGAAAGCATTTTTTGTAGAAATTGATTAAAAATTCGTAAATAGTGACCATATTCTGTTAGCTTCTCTTTTTCAAATTCTATAATTAACAAACATCTCCTAGCATAGGAGTAATGCCTCACTTTTTCTAGCAAATGAAAAAAAGTCCCATTTTTCCTTGCATAGGAACATTGCTCTTTTATGTAGCAAACTCTCCCATTCTGTAAAGAGAGACCTTTTATTTAAATATGAGCTCTATGAGAAAGATCTTTTAGTGTACCCGCAATAAGCCAATGTTACTTCTAGAAGAAATCATTTAATTTTAAAATATTTTATACTACTGATGTTCTATGGAAGATTTATAGAAATAGCTATGTATATTAAGGCTTTTGTTTTGGATCAACGAAATGAAACAGCTGTGTTTTTTTCTTGTCACTGATAATACTCAGCTCACTTTTAAAAGTACGCACTGTAAAACTGTTACAAATTAAATTTAAATGCAATTACAGTAAACATGCTGCATCTTTTGCATCTGATCTACATTGTGCACAAGATACTCTAGCTTCTCATTATAAGAAAATGACACCCAAGAGACTCTGAGTTCCAGAAAACCGATACAGCCTGAGTTTATTTACTTATATAGCAGAGTATAAAACTTATTAAATGTGATAGTATAAAAGCCAGAAGCCGTTAAAACGTTTGAGGTTCGATTTCCGTGTACGCATAACAGTAGTTATCTATTAAGTGGCTTATAAAGCAGAATATGTTTACGAAAATATAATTTCTTTCTTCATTACGGAGAGGGAAATATTTTTTTCTTCATATTTTGGAGAAAATAATTTTACTATATCATGGATAGCTTTTAAAGCATTCTTACTACTTTTTATTTCATTTTACTCAAACCAATCAGCAAAACAAGTTATTTAGTGATTGATAAAAGTTTTCAACATTATAGAGATACTTATTTGGAAACTTTTTCTTTAACTTATTTATCGCTTGTAGCAAGTAACCTGAACATCAATATGCAACGAATAAAAAATAAAATGCATAACGACACTTATAAAAAGTGACTTTTTTATATCTATGGGCTCAGGGCTTTTTTAGACACAAAAAAGTGCTCTTAAATCAGACAGTGAAGAATAGCATGGCATACACAAAAAATGTGTCGAATTTCATATCTTCCTTAAGATTCCATAGAGGGCAAAGATATTCAGAAGCGACATTGATGCATTTGTGGTGCTTACGTAGGTACTCATAGCCATACATAAGAGGTGATATTGCAACAGATTTCTTCCTAAGTCATTCGGGTACTTTATTTCATCCATTATTTATTTATATTTCTACCTTTCAGTTCCTAAAAAAGGAGTACCTGAGGACTTTCCTAACCTTTAGTAATGGAATTATAAGTTAGTCTAAGTTGTTATATTTGAAGAATAACAATTTTCTTATTAGCCTGGAAAATGAAAGCCGCACTACCATGATCTTAATAGTGTCAAGGAATTATTTTTCTGAGATTACTTGAGATTCAATTTCAAAGCACGAAACAGTGATTGACAATCGAAAAAATGAAATCATTCTACATATGAGTAGGTTTTAAAGTGTCTCTGGAATCTTATGAGAAAACAACCTTTAAGAAATGCTTCAAACGAATCTGTAATTGTGACAGGACACTGTGAATGGTCGTAACTTTATTATTATAAACAGTTACAAATTGGCCAGTGGTTGCATGTAAAGAAAATAAGCTACCATAAACACCTGCACCTTCTGTAGTGGAGTCATCCGATCTGGAATCATCAATATACACTACCTCTGATTATTCTTTCGTGTAACAAGAATTTATAGAAATTTCAATAAGATGATTTAAAACAAGTAGCAAAAGAGTTTCATTATGTAAACAGTAAAAAAAAAAAAAAAAATATTTTAACATTGAAAATTAAGGTAACTACTTTACACCACGGATAACTCTTGGTTCTTGGTGTTTCAATACATCAATGATATTTCTTGGTGCCGTGAAACACCAGGAATGTTCTTTTACATTGCTAGGTTTCACTATATCAATGATATTTCTTGGTTTAATGAAACACTAAGAATGTTCTTATACATTACTATGTGTAAAGTAGCTTTCACCATTTTTCGTATTCAGTAGCACTAAAACTTATAATCACAATAAGATATGATAAGCATATCATTTGAATTAGTTTATTGATACAATATAAAGTAAGAATCACTTATTTAGGAAGCATATGTACACGAATTTTTAAAATTAGACTCCAAATCATACATACGCGTAGCACAGATATGATATTAAGACAAACCTGAGTTAAACGGATAGAAGCGGATATAAGTTAAAAGTATAAATTAAATGATATGATTAATAAATATATACAAATTATAATGTAATTATATTCATTATACAACGAAAATATTTATACACTATGCAATGATGGACTTTTGTTTCTGTTGATAAACAACAGAGTGTGAAACAAATTCTCATCGTTTCATACTTCATTTGTGTATTGTCCTTTAAAGGTATCGAAAAGTATCCTAGAATTAGTGTTTTCGTTACTGAAAATAATTGCTGAGCGGTGTGAATGCGCGTGAGTTTGGTGTAAGCATTCTCCCGTATAAACTGTAAAATATTCCGGTTAAAATTATGGTATAAAATTTCGGTATTTATGGTGCATCTTCCATAAAATTCATTTTACCGAGAAATCAGTTTTTACCGTCAAATATTTAGATAGTATTAGATAATATTTTACTTGATTTTAGATAGTATTAGATAATATTAGATATTTTACCTTAATTTTTACAATAATCTTTATTTAATTACAGTGATTCAATGAGTTTACGGTAAGTATTACTGTAAAAATTACGCTATATTAGATTTTTGTTACAGTAACATATTTCGACATAAATGGATTTTACAGTAAAAGGTGTCAGCACTCTGAGTAACGGCATTTTTAATGTGATTTGACCTGGATTTTTTATCGAATGCATGCAAAGTTTTAACTACGTTCTTTAAAGTGTATATCTTAACTCGATTTGACGTTGAAATAAAGTATTCCTTCACAAAATATTTTGAGTTTTTCAAAACTGAAAAAAAATTAAATTGTTTCTTCGATGTTTTAAATTCCAGAAAGGTTTCAATTCATTAAAAAATATTGCTTTTTATAACAGTCAAGTACTTATTATTATACTAATTATTGTTTTTTTCTCAGTAAAATATATAAGTTAAACAATCTTTTTAAAAGAATGAAATATTTTTAAAACAGTTATGATGCTATAATCGGGTAGGACAAATCCAGTTACCTAAAAAGCAAAACAAATTGCTTCTGACATTCAATAACCTGCTGACGTCAATAATATTCTTCAATTACAGCGGATCGTATAATGCTGTAGTTATGGAGCCTGACAGAAAATGCTGACACAAACAAGCATTGGGATACACACACTGTGATATAAGAAATAATTCCGAGTTATTATGTTTTATCGGATTAATAGAAAAGCTCAGTCCAACGAACGTAAATAACAGAATCTTAGATAGCGAAGAGAGAGAGAGAAAATCTTGTGAAAGGAGATAAAAGACCAAAGGTTCACAAAGCACGCAATACAGGAGGCATAAAAAGCAAAAATTACTTTATTGATTTTCATTTACTTGTGTCCGCCGTACGTGAAAAGAAATACTCAATTGCATTTACTGTCAAACAAATCCCAGCATCCAAAATCTAATTTCATTTATATTTTATTTTTATTAAAAGAATGCAATGGAAATCTTTAAAAAATGTTAGGTTGTGAAAACTGCTTTATTGCTGTTTTATGATACATTCATAATTTTTGTAGCCTTTAAAAGTAAATCATTTGTTAAATTTAAAAAAAATTGCCGTTTTTTTAAGTTTTAATCTAATATGAAACGAAATCAGAAGAGCCTGCTGAATAAAAATTTAATGGATTTTTAGCTTTAGGTTAGCTTTACGTGTTTGCACTAAGCATTGTTACTCAAAATTAATAAAGCAAATACAATAGTGAATACATGCAATTTTTCGAAAAAAATTATTTCATTCAAAGCTAAAAAAAAACAATAATGATATCTGTGGAGAATATGACAGATGGTTTAAAGAGATGTTGGCAATATAATTTTAGAATTTTAATTAAATAATTTCAGTACATCACGTCAGCCTTCATTAACATCGTTTTGCCATGGTACCTAGCCCTATTTTTAAAAAACTTTATATTCTAGGATACGTAAGATTGGCCCCGATCAGACGACGCGGGCACCCCCTGAGCTGGCACTCCTCTCTAGTTGACTACTAAGATGGAACTCAAGAACCCCTGTTCTCCGCTAAAGGATAAGTGCTACATGTGATTCATCACGTAAACTTTAGTTTCGGAACACTTTCATTTAAAATTTTAGGTTGTTGATGATTCTTAAATCCCACCAAATGAAAGAAAATAGTGAAGGATTATATTATGTTCAGACTGCGATGAAATTTTAAATATTTATTTTATTCTCACAGGTTGCCTTTTGTCTTCAAGAAAATTTGGGGATCACGATCCTGATCTCTAATCTGTTTATACACTATATTTCAATACATTGTTATACGATTTTATCCATTTATATTTACCCACATGAGCATTTTGCCGTTTTCTAGATAATATGGAATCCCTAATCTCGAGGCTTATTTGTAACTTTACTCTATGCATTTAGTTTGCTTTACCCTCTTCTTGCTTTTGTGTCCGATTTTTCACAACATAGTTAAACTTAGATACCATCGTTTAAGTTTGGCTCTATGCAGTCATTTCTGTATCTAGTGCCGTAAAAAACTTACATGTATCCAATTAATAAATTTTACAAAGCTGAAGAATAACAATTAAAATATTTACAACTTTATGCTAAAAAAGATCTGTAAGTATAACTTATTTTGCTCTGTAATAAACCTATTCTATTAAAAAAATAATTTTTTGCGTTTAGCTATTGTGTATTCACTACATCATACAGACTTAAATTTGTGATATTTTTTAATAAAATTCTATTCTAGTTTTTTTTAATGAAAATCTTCAAGTATCTTATAATATTTTTCATAGCTCACAGCTATTATTCTTAAATCATTCTACAAAAAATTTGCTATTTTTGACATGAAACATATAAATTCTAGGCACGTATTGATTAGTTATACCCATGGGTCATGTGCCAAAAAAGTAATTTTTTATTCTATCAACTACTGAAGAAAAAAAATAATATTAACCTTTTCACTTTAACGTAGTGCTTCTATACATCATAAAATAAGATTAACGGCCTTACTTGATGCAAAGAAGTAAGTTGAAGCACTTATCGATGATAATCGATGTAGAAAAAGATATTGTACAACACAAGGAATGATAAATGGTTTTGATTGTGTATCAGTATGATAAGAAAACTGATACAAAACTTTAGGTAATGTATCGGAACTAAAAAATAATAATTTTAGATTGTTACAAAAGGAAAGGAAACTTTATCAGGTAAAATGATGAGATTGAATGCCTGCAAATTTACTAAAGTATTAATAACCTCAAACAAATGTCTATTTTTAAAAAAAATTTTCTAACTAGTACTGCTTTTAATTTGATCACACTTAAAAATTAAATAGTGATTTAACTTTTCTTGCTCATTACAAAAGTATTTACAACTTTACAAAATTTTTTGCAAATCAAATGTAATCTTTTTGTCAAAATATTTGCTAATAAAAATTATTTTAAGACTAAGACTCTAAAAAATCTATATTACACTATATAATAACATCATGTAATTATGACGATTCAGAAGTATGCATAGTATAGTATTTACTTCAAAAATGAATGCATAGTATGATAAAACCATCCGGAAATGCAAAGCGAGCCGTGAATACATTAAAATTAGAATTACATGGGGAGAGATATTTTAGTAAAATCACAGTATTGTTTGGTAATAACATTCCTGATTAAAAAAAATCATAATATGGTAAATAAAACGAAAATATACGACATTTAAACCACTCATTTGGAGATTTTTCAAATCATATAGTAACACGTTGCCGGAAATTCTGGTTCTCGAAATTATAGCATTTATTACTGCACTTTTAGTAAAAAAAAAAAATTCCTATGAGCTGCACAATCAGTCTTCCCGATGCCTAGTGCGTTCCCCAGAAGTGGTATCCATTCTTTCAGGATCACCACAATGGGTGAGATACCGTTGACCATGTTAATTTGGACGTCTAGTTTCTGCCACACTACATGGCAGCACCGAGACTATATTTGGATGCTAAAGTGCACTAGAAATTTAATTAATATCTTGGCCGGAAATACCAAGAGCCAATAAAGCCCTCCAGGGATCTTTTACATGCCGTGACATGGTCGCCGAGGATTTTCTACATCCCGTAAATCCGGTGTCTGGGCCGGGGATCGAACCCGCAGACTTGGGCTCAGAAGGCCGATTTTAGTTAAAAATACAAAACGGAAAATTAAATCTAACCAAATGAATGAAGATCTTATACCATGTTCTTAATTATCATGATAAAATTATCAAAATTTATCACATTTACCAAATTTTATCATTCATTTTAAAATCATATTTTATCGTTAATTTTATCTAAATTATTATTGAAGCACGTGGGGCAAAAGTTACATAGCTTTTGGCCATTCCCATAGAACCAGGAACATGGTAATTTCTGCAATAGTTTGGAAGTTTTGAGCATACTTTATTTAATAATTAAATGATTATTATGAATTAGCTTAAAATTTTTTGGAATCTATACTGTAAAGAATTCCGGAAGAAATTACGATAAAAAATCTGGCAGCATGATTGAAACCATTTTTACATATAAGTTTTATACCATCATGTTTTCACTAATATATACTTAATAACAGTGATTCAGTAATTTTACGGTAGATATGACTGTTAAAATTACTGTACATAAGATTTTTTGTTCCTTAAAATTTTTAGTGAATATGAAATTTTACAGTGAAAAATATTGGTACCCTGAGTACCAGTATTTTTACCATAGTTTGATGCGGAATATTTTACACTGAATGGTATATTTTTTTCAGGGCAAATTTCATCATGAATAATACTGGAGAGAAAGCATATACAATTATATTTGATTATTCTACTCTGTAAAGCTCTTACACTCTCTACCCTGGCCCTAATCGCGACAGTGCGATGGTGAGTTATCGGTTATGAAAATATAAATCTCTAGTTCTGTGAATATGAACGTAATTTAGAATATAAGGGAACTCCTTGATTTTAACATTATAATATTATAATCGTCGTCGAACAGCCAATCCAATTTTTTTGGCTTTACGACTAACAATGTTCAACTCCGTAGCTTTGTGATTTTGAACCCAATCCAGAAGACAAGGAATTATGAAGTTTTTTTAGAGAAATTTGCCTTCATGGAGGACATTTACATGTAACTATTCCACATTTGCGTTACATGGAGAGGAAAACCACGAAATCTTCCCACGGTTAGCCTAAGCAATGGGGCTCTTACCCATGGTCCGTCTACCACTGATGATGTTTTACGTTAGCACTGTGGTCGGTACAAGCCGGATTCGGAATTCGTACAGAACAGACATCGCTGGGATTCGAATACGGTTTACCTCATTTGAAGGCTAACGCTCTATCTGTCGATCACTGCTCTGATCTTAATTTTTTTTTTTTTTTTATATCCGTCGTTGAACAGCTGACCCAATTTCGTGTTTACGACTTCTAATGTTCAACTCCGTAGGCTTGTAATTTTGAATCAATCCAGAAAACAAGGAAACTCCTGGATCAGTACCCCCCAGAGGTATTGATTTGTTATGTGAACATGGAGGGCTTTGTGACTCGACAGATTTAACGTGCATCAGCCAACATTTACTACACGGAGAGTCTTCGGCCGACGGGGATCGAACGCCCGAACTCTTAGACATGGGCCCAGTGCCCTACCAACCAGGTTATCCCGGTCTTGATCTTAACATTTTATAACCGTCGTTGAACAGCCGACCCAACTTAATGGGTTTACGGCTACTAATGTTCAACTCCGTAGCCTTGTAATTTTGAACCCAATCCAGAAGACAAGGGAACTCCTTGATCGAGTATTAGGAGAAATTTGCCTTCGTGGAGGACTTTTTGATGGAGCTAACCCGCATTTGCGTTACATGGTGATCTTAACATTGACAGAAATAAACCCACGAAAATATCTTTTAGTAATCCCAAGTTTTAACCTCTGGCCCATACTACTAGGTGTATTTTTGGTAAACGCTAACGTTGGTATGAGTCGCGATTTGTATTGAGTTGACTTACCATTGGTTCAAACCATATTGAAAAGTGACGGATCAATATTCATAGATTTTTAACCAGATAAATTGAGTTATTCAATCATCTATATTAAATGTTCTAACCAACAATATTAAGGTAATTCATCACCATCAAATTAATTTAATTAGTTTGACAGTAAGAGCTTTATAATTTTAATTAATTACATAAGAGATTTATTAAAAACTAAAATTCGCTCAAGCTTTAACTAGTTTGGTAGTAGGAGTTTTATAATATTAATTAACTATACAGAAGATTTATTAAAGGCTAGTTTATTATTTTTTTTTATTTTTATTTTAAAAAAATTACTTCCTATTAGAAATTCTAGCAAATCACTCATTAAAACGACTATTTCAATATGAGTCATTAAACACATAGCACTATTTATTTTTAATTTAATAATTTTTCAAAGAACTCATGCTGGACTACTCTGTAATGACTGTTAAAACTATTTCGTCATTTTTATAATTGGGCAAAATTAGTGTTTACGTATGATTTAGAAAGAAATTGAACCACCTAGGTCTTATTTAGCCACGAAAAAAATATATAGTCTCCGTAATTACGTTAAAATATGAATGCAAATATAGTTTTAATAAAAACATTAGTAATAATTATTCTATATTAATGATCTATTTTTTAAATGTATATAAATGAAGATATTGTTAACTAATTCCCATCGGGAAACAAATGAAAATAAATCGAGCCTAATTATTATAAAAGAAAGAGACTCGTTAGCTTCCAGATCACGTTCTCATAACATAATCTTCTTCAATATTGCATTTCAGTTAAGGCAACAATATGATAACTCGGCGTGCTTCATAAATTTATGATATGCTTTGTTAACAATTAGTTTAACAAAGGCACGTTCTCTACTTACGAAAGGGAATACTGAAATGAACCACGTGAGGGCAGTTTTTAGCAGAGCAATTTTGTTAGAGGAATAAAAGAAAAAAGCAGCCAATTCTACTGATATAATAGTGAATCGATTTCTAAGATATGCACGTTCTGTTTTATGTAACTTGGTGAATAATATTTAACACATGCCTTTATATTGTTATCTCTACAAAACATTGTATAATGAAAAGTACAGTGCAAATATTTACATTTTGAATATAAATCGTAATATTTGAAAACTATTCATTAATGATGAAGACGTTTCATTTTCTTTAATTTAATTTTGGAATTTTTTTTTTCTATATTAGTTCATGTTAAATCATTATATTATTTAAGAAACAATGTGCTAGATTTTTGTTTCGATGAAATCTGAAATTTTATGCAAAAAAAATTTTGAAAACTTTGTTTTTTAACTGTTATTCAGACATAAACTTTCAGAAATGCTTTAATTTTTTAAATTTTGTAAATTTTTCTTTAATATTAATAAAAGCTATATTTTTTCAACATTCTAAAAAACAATGTGGTTAGTTTTTTTAGATCAAAACTCAATTTTTCACCAAACCTTGCATTTTTTTATACAGACGGAAGCTCTTTGAAATACTTTAAAACTTAGAATTTGTAAATTTAAGTGTGGAGATACCTTAAATTGTGAAACAATTATATGTTTAAAAACCAAAGTATTGCTTTAATAATAAAATATGAAAAATAATAAAATTTAAATATGAGTAAAAACTTAAACATTATGAAATGAATGAATGAAATATATGAATATTATTAATGAATGAAATATATGAATATTGAATGAATGAAATATATGAATATTGAATGAATGAAATATATGAATATTGAATGAATGAAATATATGAATGTTGAATGAATGAAATATATGAATGAAAATCAAATATTTCATGAGACTATTTTGAGCATGCTTTGTAACTTTCGGTACATAATTACTTATTGCATAATAATATAAAATATAAATTTGAAAGCTTTTAAAATTTTCTGAAAACATTTGCTTTTTAAAAAATAGTAATTATTAAGTAATAAAAGTGCTGAATATATTTATTAACAAAGTTTAAAAGTCGAAGTAAGTTGTGATCAATGTTTTTGGTGGCTGTGGTTTTGTTAAAAATAATAATTCGGATAAAATTTAATTTTTTTCACGCAGCTGAGTTGAATATTCTTTTTTTTTACATTTAGTGAAAAAACTTTACAAAAAATAATGTCATTATTAAAGTGATAGTATATTCGTATAAAATTGTGATCGGAACGCAGTAAATGGCTTTTTAACTTAAGAATATTGTAGTAAATCATAATATTCATCCAATACTAAATTTGATGTTGCAAAGTTACTGAAACGAAAACCACGAAAACCTCCCACAGCTATCCTGCCGACAAGGGGACTCTAACCCATGACCCATTTACCACTAAAGATATTTTACGTCAACACTGTTGTCAGTGCAAGGCGGATTCGGAATTCGTGTCGACCAGCTGTCATTGGGATTCGAACTCCATTCACCTCATTGAAAGGCGAACGCTCTATTCCCTGATCCATCACGGCTCAATTTTATCACAGTATTTTATTTATTCTGCTATAACTTTCTTTATCAATAAAATGTATGATTTATTTCCTCTAAAATTATTTTATGTCTATTGAATGAATAGAGTAAGCTTAGGTTCACAAAATTTGCATTGAAACGGACCTTTATTGATTAATTCCAATATTCAATCTTCTTGATACAATTGAAAAATAATGTTATTGAAAATGAACAAACTATCAATATATTACTTTTTCATGAGAAATGAATATTTTCCTACTACTTTTTATATCATACTTTTCTTGCCATTGCGAAGAAATCCAATTCCGATTTTCATGCGCATAACATAATCAAATAAGACATATATTTATCGGAAGCGTTGTCTCACATTTTTAAGCTTTTCGGTTGAGATATTTATTCAGAGGGATACGAAATGAAATGCGATCCGAGCATTGAAGAGGGATTTTATAATCCCGCATATTGAGTATTCGAATCCAATAAATGGTTTCTATCGATCGAATTTCTCGGAAATGGTACTTCATAAACTTGCAGTCGGTGAAGACGAAATTTTAAATGGCATTTGAAAAGAATAACCTGAAATATATTTCAAGTTCAGATATTTCTGCTCGTCGAGGTTTTCAAGAGTTCAGGTTGCATATTAATAACAACGATTGAGTCTAGAAAATAAAGTATTTCATAGTTATTTAAAACGATCTAAATTCTTTATTTTTTTCTTATATTATGAAAATATCCCTAAAGACTATCTAATATCGTTGGGTGGAGCTTTGTGGAAAATTACACAAAATTGTTTTTTTTTTCCTTTCTCGAACAATTACTCTAAAACATTTGGAGGCTTATAATGACTACATGAATATACTTCACAAAGAAAACAAATACACGCATTATACATTTACGTTTAAATGTATATATCTAGACACTGAAACCACTCGGGAGCGACCAGTCTCTGTTTCACTATAAAATGATCGTTAATGGAGGCGGGTTGTTCTTAAAGGTTTTACCCCTATTGACTTCAAAGTGATATCAAAAGTAGGTCTTTTTTCGCGAATCGGATTTAATTTTACTCAATGTTATTTTTTTTCGGCGGAAAGGGCACTTGTTGGCGTCATGAAAACCAGATCGATGAATAAAATTTAGCGTAAAAAATGATGCCTACTGATATAATTATGTGTAAAAACAAACTTATCTTGTAATTGGGGATTATAAATTTGAAACCGTGAACAACTTTAAATACTTGGGATCTAAAGTCAATAGTCTTAACGACATCCTGCCTGAGATCCGTAGTAGAGTCACAGCAGCTAATCGATGTTTTTTCGGTCCTAAAAAGTATCTGAAATCTAACTTCGTCAGCTGAAAAACAAAGATTCTGATATACAAAAGTTTGATAAGTCCCCATTCTTACTTACTCTGCTCAGACTTGGACAATGACAGAAAAAGTAAATCACACTATTTCTGTGTTTGAAAGAAAAATCTTAAGAAGCATATTTGGTGGCCATAACAATATCTGGAAATGCTTGACATGTAACAATATCTGGAGAAGAAGAACTAACTTCGAATTTTACATACTATTTAAAGAACCTGACGTAGTCAAATATATTGCAATTCAGAGAATCAAATGGGCGGGACACCTATCAAGAATGGATAATAACCGCGTTACAAAAAAGATCTTCTCTGCCAGACCATTAGGCACTCGAAAAAGAGGAAGACCTAGACTTGGATGGCTCGACTGCCTCGAAAGTGATATAAATATTCTAAAAGTCAGAAATTGGATGTCTCTGGCCAAGTGTAGAAGTGCCTGGAGTTCAACTCTGCGGAAGGCAAGGGCCCATCCTGGGCTGTCAGGCCAATGAAGAAGAAGAAGAAGAAGAAAAACAAACTTAACAAATAAGAATGATTGAACTATTTTAAATAAATGAAAAATTATGCTTTTCTTTTAAATGTGCATTTTATTTCATATCATGAAAATTAGTTAGCGTTAAAAGATGAGAAGAGGTATGCTTGTTTTCAGATGCATAGATTTTTTTTTGTAATGACTTTTTTTTTCTATCTCAACTTTTAACTCTTAAACTAAATCACTGATAATATTGTCTTCAGTGCACTCTGTCTGTAACATGATGTTGTCAGACGCTTTCTGAGATAATCAAAAAGAATTATCAAAATAAGAGCCACTTACAAGTGCTTTGAATTCATCTGAATCTACTTGTTTTGTTAATATTTAAATTTTTTTTCCGTATTTCCTTATTTGATCATTTCGGTATTTGGTGCGGAGGTTTACCCGGTCGCAGGGAGAGGTTTTGATGGTCTCTCCTAAAATGTTTCTTCAACACAAAGTCTATGGAAAAAGATTCCACGCCTCCCAAAAGTGATCGTAAAATCGTAAATAGAGGAGTTCTCCATGCAGAGGTGGTCGTTTCTGGAGGTTTCATTGTATATATATATATATATATATATATTTATATACTTAGCAAAGCAAATGAATATTATCATACACAACTAAAACAAAAGAAAAGTTTTATTTATTTATATTTTTGGTTTTGTTTTAAGGAGAAGAAAATTGTCCTCGGTGCTGTCATATTGAAATTAATTTCCGACCTATTTGCCCATTATTTGTCCGGCTATCTGGCATCATCAAGCATTTCAAGGTATTTCCAAGGTTCCTTTAAAACAACATCAAAACATTTTTCCATAAGCTTCCTATTTAATTATTGTATATTATGCTGCTTTTACCTTCGTTCGAAAAAAAAGGCGCTGTGCCGAAATTGTCACATTTTAAAAATTTTCTACTAAAATAAAATTAGAAAATTATTATCGCCCAAATGCCTGATCACAGCTTTTTCATCGTAGTACGAACATGCCAATGTAGATTCAACATTGCGTTCCGTTATCGCATCGTACTTAAGAGCACTGAACTATCATTTTGAAGTACTGGAATTCTATCTGTGGTTATGGCTAGAGGATCACTAAACTTTAAATCGATAAGTAACAACCAGAATGTATGCGTTGGAAAAAAAAGTATTGCCTAAACTCTCAGGATAAGAAAAAAATTACAATGGCTCTTTGAGAACATCAAAAAGCTCAGTAATTTTCGGAAGCCCTTTGGTAATGATAAAAAACGGTTGTTTTAATCAGTACTAAACTTTGGTAAATGTAGAAAGGATGGTAAATTTTTCATACTTAGAGCATGGCTTAAAAATTATTTATTCGATTAAATTTATTTTTCAGTATTGTAATTTTAACTGAATGTGTGCTAATAAGTATAATTTTGAAAACGAAAATTTCCGATATACCGTTACCACATGCACAAGAAATTACCAATGAGTTGTTTAAATACCTGAATTATAGTTCCGTTACAACATTGCCATCCGTTGACATTTACCATAAAGTGTGGTAGTTTTATGTAAAGTTTTCTTTTTTTTTTTTTTTTTTTTTTTTTTTTCGCCTCTGAGTAGGATTTAAATGCAGTCGGTAGGGGAGAGTGGGGTCAATTGTAACATTTTCTACTTAACTAGTCTTAACTAACAAAAATCTAATATATTATTAGTATTAATTGACAGACGAGTAAAGTAGACTATCCTCTACTAGAAAAAAAAAAACTTATTTTAAATGTTATTATATTAGTTATGAAAAATTTTTGTCAGTCGTGCACTTGTTACAACTGTCCCCACTTACAGGGTCAATTGTAACAGTTCATAAATTCAACTAAAACATAGTTCATTATACATATTATCATAGTTGTGATATATTTTTTATTGATCAAATTAGTAGTGATATTTTAGGAGTAAAAATAATAATGAGCAGAGACCTAAAGGGTTAAACTTTTAACTTTAAGGGGTTAAACATTTTAATTTATGCTGTGAAAGTTGACAAATAAAAGAATGCACATGCAACATAATATAAATGATATAGTGGTGGTTCGATTGGTGGTACTTAAAGAGTTAAGTAATGATTTGTAAACATAAGATTATTTATTTTCAGCTGTTACATTCGTCCCTTTACTTATTGTTACAATCGTCCCCAAGACGCCATTTCAGCTTCATTTGTTAAAAACAAAGCTAGTTAATTAACAAAACGAATATTTTTTTTGAAATGTTAATTAAGGTGTCCACTTACATATTCGGTTAATAATTTTTATTTGTTTAAACAAAATTACTTTGTTACAATATAATATTCTAATACCAAAAAAGGTACTTACGTAGCGTGAAAATATCTTTTGTGATCCAACTCCTTCAAAAGTACATAAAAATGGTTGCCAGCAGGGGTAAACATGTAGATTTATTAAATACACCTTGTGCGCCACCTAGGAACCAAATCTTGAACCCGACGCTCGAAATTTTTGCTCTGTTACAATCGTACCCTGTTACAATTGACCCCACTCTCTCCTACTCATTGATGACCAGATTGCCGTACAATCAAACTGATAATGACGAAATTGTAGAAACTCAATCGGCTGGTTGCTCTGTCCCACAAAATTGCTTTAGAAATTCTTTGCTTATTTTAGGATATCGTGTTTTATATTGGACTGCTATATACGAAGTTCGTAACGCTTAGGGTAAACCTCTTTTTGCACTCTCTATTTTTTGACGGAATGCTGATTAAAAGCAATAAAATTTATTTTTATTGAAGTATTTAAGTGAAGTATTCAAATTATTTTATCTAGCAATATTCATGTACAATATCCAAGTTATCAAGCAATGCTTGTAACGAAAGGTCTGGTTTTAATAGGTCTGGTTTTTATTCAATTTTATATGTATTAATTGATTTATTTATTTTAAAGGTCTTAATAGGTTGCCTAACAGGTAATGCTTCATTAATGATTTACTGTCTATTTAAGGTACATTTCTACGTTTTAATATATTTTTTTCGGGTCAAAAGTGTTTAAAACAATAATTAAAATATCATTTCTTTATAAGTCAGGAAAAAGCATCTTTACAAGAAAAAACTGCGATATAAAACATTAATATGAGTCTTTTTCGAACTTTTCCTGCTTTTCATTCTTTTTTTTTTTTAAATAATTTTATGGTTACCATTTCATTCCCAGTTCATGAGGAATTAGAAACTCTGGGTTTAGTAAATTTTAATTAAATAATGTAATGTAAATCACATTATTTAATGAAATGCAAATTTTTCTTAGATATCAATAGATTAAATACTAATATATTTTCAATTCATGTATATATAGTTTAAATAGAACACGTTCTTGTATTTTTCGAAATATCGTACATACAATTTTATCAAATGATTAAAATCCCACTCTGAGAAAAGGAGAATAATATTTATTTTTGTTAGTTTATCTTGGAATAGTTTAATCATTTAGGAATAAAACAAAATCGATTTAAAATTATAAACTTATATTTATTCTAATTTTAATTTCTCTACCAGACAATCAGTAAAGGAAAAATATTTATTATAACAAATATTTATTATAAGGGAAAATATTTATTATGATGAATACTGTCTCTCATTTTTCAGAAGGACAAAACATTCTTACAACGAAAGAACTTTCTTTTATACCCTTTCGATTTCTCTGAAAAATGTAAATAAAAAGAGGTAAAACTAAAATTACCTGTAACAACAATTTTTCCAGCGCTAACACTCATAACCATCTCTCCAGTCAAGCGGTGACGAGTCTGACAGTGAAATGTCCTGTAAGTGTCTTTTTCCAACACACCATGAATAAGAAGTTCTCCGGAATTGAGTACAGTGTAAGAACTGCCTAAAGGATAAAATGAATAAAATATTTTTCATTTTGAAATGATAAATTTTATCAATTTGAAAGCGGTTACTTTTTATATTCTCGGGATGATCTGTGACCTTACATATTTTTAGAATTCTCATAAAATATAAAATTTAAAAAAAGAAAACGAACATAAACAAAGAGAGAAAAATATATGCTCAAAACTATCAGAATATGGTAAAATGTACCATATTTTTGGTTTATGGCAACACCAAAAACTTTGGTCATTCTTATCGATGAACTTTGGTAATGAATTTGGTAAAATTGACAGTAAAATATGGTTTTATAATGAATGAAAAAATTTGGTAATTTTATCATGACAGCTTAGAGTAAGGCAAAAAAACCATTTGCTTAGTTAAATTTAGTTTTCATGATTTTGTTTTGTATTGATTACTCTATGTGCGGTAATACGAACTATATTTTTAAGTTTTATTAACCAGAATATATATATATATATATATATATATATATATATATATATATATATAAATATAATATTTTTTTTTTTTTTACCAGAAAGTATATTGTCATACAGCATTTGCCTCCATTTTATTTCTCCATTCAGTCGTGATAACACGTATCCTAGAAAGAGCAAAAGTGTTTTTTTTTAATTTTCACTAATCACAAGTAAAGAAAGAGTGATGCATTAAAGAGAGAGTTCATTGAAGTGTATCATTGAGATGAGTACATTGGAGACATCTATTTCTAGTTCATTGTGTAAGAGAGGCCTAAGGAAAAAGGATAAGCAATAAAGGAATTATTAGTGTCACACATTTTGCAAGAAATACAAAACTGAAAAGTAAGTTTAACCAAATAATTGGAATTAAATCATGTTCCAAGGTATCATGATAAAAGTACAAAATTTTTGCTCAGATAATAAAACCATATTTTATTGTTCTTTATTATCGTATAACAACAGCGTAGATTATATGGTGAGAGAAAGCTTAGAGAACCACCGATTAAAGTTGTTTTTATTACATGCACTTTCGCGCAGTGTAATTTGTCAGATTCCAATAGTCTTTTTTAATTTTTTTTTAATTTTTTATTTCAGTCATATATTAATTTGCAACCTCCGATGTTTTTAAATTGTTTTGCTTTTTTTCTGATTAAGCATTCTCAAGTTTAATTAAAATATATTAAGAGTGATATTTATTGTATACCCTGCATATTAATTTTGTACTTTAAATGAAATTAGTTTTTTTTCTTCTGTTCTTTTAAGATTTTTTTTAAAAATTCTTTACAAACCAATCCTGATATTTCATACATGAAATAAAAGTTTCAAATGCTTGAAAAATAAGAATAGAAATGTGTAAAATTTTATAAAATAATAGTTATGTTCCAAGAAGAACCTTATCTTAGTTTTTAAAATACATGTCTTTAAATTTTACAAAGATTCAACTCTTTGAATATTTTGATAATGTACTATTGTCAGGAAAAGTAAAAAAAAAAAAAAAAGGTTCTTTCACATAAAAAATATTTAGTACCTCATTTATTCATTTAATTTGATATAGCATTAAAACTAGGTAATTATCTTTATGTTTTTAAACTTAAATTATTATAGCAAATCGCTCAAATTATTAAAGAGTTACAATTTTCAGCTTTCTCTTAATGAAATTCTGAAAATTTTAGGTGTGCAAGAAGAAAATGAATCTTAAGTCCTTAATAGATCCCTTCTTATAAGATTATTTTCATTATCAAAATCAGGTTTAAGTGAATTGTCAATAAGCTAAAACTTAAAATTACAATAACCTTTTCAGTGCGTGGAATTTTTATACAGATGTAAGATTCATAATTATAAATTCTATGTCATCAACTTACTTTATAAAAAATAAATTTTAGTTTCCGCTTCAGATTTAGAAAAAAATTGCAGGAAACATTAATTAGCACCTGAATAGAAAATCTACTTCAGGAGATTAGATTTATTAAAATATGATTCGAAAAAATTGATCGAATCTTACTACCAAAAATAACTATCAGAAAAAACTTGAACTATCCTAACCGCAACACCGTAGAATCGTGTATCAAAACGGAAGAAAAAGCTATTTTATTATAGTTCATGTTACTGCACCCTGGAAAAAGTAATTCTTAAAGAATAGATGTGTATTACATGTTTTTTTTTTTTTTTTTTTTTTTTTTTTAAAGTTACATTTTCTAAACTGAAAGTTAAGTAGAACATTCGGACAAAATGTGATAGATAGCTTTAAAATGAACTTGTAATTTGTGCTATTTTTGTGCACGTAATGCAGTCACTAAGTGACACTGTACGTCGTCTTACATCCTGATTAACAAAAAAAAAAATACTACAATAAATAAAAACGTTGTAAGAATACATGAATAAGAAAAATTAAGATCTCTGACAACTTTGTAAGCGAAAACAGAATTTTTTTACAAAGAATTTACTTCATGTCTACTTGACAAGTTAATTCCGGAAAATTTAAATAAAATTTGAGGCGTTTGTTCACTAAGAATAAAGCATGGTAAAAGAAAACAGAATAAAATTTAATGTGCTTGTGGCTCAATGGTATTACCAAGAACATCTGTAATTTTCACCCAAGCACATAGCAATGAATTTGGTAAATTTAATAATAAAATATGGCTTCATAATATGTGATAAAATTTTATCGTGATATTTTAAAGCATAGCATAAAAATCATTCCTTTAACTAAACTTACATTTCAATTTTGTATTTTTTTTGTTAAATGTTCATCAATGTTTCTAATTGTTTATCAATGTTTTTAATTGTTTAACAATGATCTAAATGTTTATCAATAAGAACTATAATTTTGAAAACCAGAATTTTAGAATTTCAAGTAAACCATAACCAGATGAACTTAAAAATTACAAAATGAATGATTTAAATACTGTACATTTTTTTACCAGAATTATTTCTCTTTACCATTTATATTTCATTAATAAGATTTCTTTCTCGGTGTTTTTTAAGTCTTTTTCGGAGAAATAATTTTATATACTTTCAGTTTTATTTGTCAATAGAAAATATTAAAGTTTAAATTTACCAAAGAGACGAAATAAACTAAACTTAGAATAATTGATAATGAATTAAAGTTATTACTACTCATGTTTAAGGTGTTACCAAAATATGATTCTGCGATATTTAGAGACTTTTTTAGGTGAAAAAAGTATGGCTAAACTATTAAAATGAAAACATAATATTTTGGCATTTATTTACTGTGTAATTGTTATTAACTTCTCTTTAAAATACAATAATATAAAAAAATGCACAAATAGAGAGGCTATTATTAGACAATGCATAATTGTTATTTGTTATTAGCATTGCTAAAGTCCTTTTTAAAAATTAGATCCATAAGCATTGTAAAATATTATTTAGTATGGCATACATGGTTTAAATGTTAAAGCAAAATATTATACAGCCTTCTTTTTTCAATGGAATTTATTAACATATTTCCTTAAAGTAGGAGTCTAAATAAAACATGAATACATAAAACAAATATTACTATCAAAGTTCTTAATCATTGATGATTAAATCCAAAATTATTTTATGAAAGTATGTGATGAAACGGGCTGTGTTAAAAGTTTTAAAACAAAATATTTCGTCACGCATTTTCTCTGCAAAATTTATAAACCTCTTTCCTATACGTAGAATTCTTATCAATAAACTTGTAAAGTATAAATACTTTTATTAATGTTATTTAATAACACTTAAAAATAGTTTGTGAATATATTTTTTAAAAGAAACGTAGTTTAAATATTAAAACTTAATAACATGCCCCGAATTTCTTGTATGAAATTTATTAAACCTCTCTTCTTTGTGCGGAAAGTCTAAATAATGCATTAACTAAATTAGAAGAGGGTTTGGCAGTGCTTGGATCACGGAAATGCTGTGCAAAGACACAGCGGTTCACTTTCTGAAGAGGATGTAATTCTGAATCTATCGGTCGAACCTCCCCAGGGTCCGCGGCTGAGAGGGACGAAGCTAATGTTTAATGGAATTGCAGAGTATCTTGGCAGCCTTGTAAAGCAGGGACGCTTCTCAGAGAAATTTGTTGCGGCTGAAGAGAGTTTTCTCTGAAAGATTCGGAAAAGAGCTTCTCGAATGAAATTTTTGATTGTCTTTCTGCTGAGATTGAGAGTGCCTCGTTTATTAATGACTCTGTCTCTTAGAACAAAACAGTCTTCAGAGCCGTGGATCTGTAGATTCAACGAGGGTTATATTAGGCTTAGTACAAAATTTCATTTTGCGTTACTTGAAAATTATAATAAAATAAAATTAGATAACATACACAAAAAATCGTTTTTTTTTTTCAACATACATATTAAATTGAATGTTAATCTTTAATTATTTTTTTATTATATTTATGTATAGCTTGAGTGTGTCTCGTCTGCTAATGACTCTTTCTCGCAAAACAAAAGAGTCTCCAGAGTCATAGATCTGCCGATTCAACGTGGGTTATGTTGTATTTAATACCAAATTTCTTTTTTGTGTTGTTAACTGAAAATGTTAAAAAAAGAAGGGAAGGAACATAAAAAAATATATATGCATATTATTTTCAACAAGTAAACTAAATTTAATGGCAATTTTTAGTTATTATTTAGTTATATATTTCTGTTGAGAGAGTCTCGTGTATTACTGACTCTGTTTCTTAGAACAAAAGTGTATAGAGCAGTAGATCAGTAGATTCAAAGTGAGTTCTGCTATGTTTAGTACCGAACTCCTTTTTTGTGTTATTGACTGAAGATGTTAAAAAGATAACAAAGAAAACGTGTATAAAAAATTTTATCATTTCCAATATATATATATATATATATATATATATATATTAAATCGATTGCCAATTTTTAATTTTTTTTTAATTATATTTCTGATGAGGTTGAGGGTATTTCATTTATTATTGACTCTGTCTCGAGGAACAAAAGAGTCTTCAGAGTTGAAAATTTGTATATTTAACTTAGTCATGGTATGATTTGCAACCAAATTTCTGTATTGTATGACTGACTATGTGTGACTATGGGATTTTAATAGGATAAAATAACATAAAATAAAAAAATATGATAAAAATATGTAAAAAAGTGTAACATTTCCAATATGTAGGTCACTGTGAATGACCAAAATCAAGAGAATGTGCACTTTCACCGGTGAATGTCAACAATCACATGGTCGCTTTATTGAATGTCCGAAATATCTGTTAAATTTATTTGTCGATATTATTATATTTATTCTATTTATTCGATATTTTAATATTTTCTGAGTATAGATTAAGAGAAGCTCGGAGCTACGGTTAAATGCACACAGGGCAGTGACATTTAATTTTTAAAAAAAGCATCAGTGTAAGGTATATCGGGCAAATGTATACCAATCAGTTGCACTGAACCTTAAAAAAACATTGATGTAGTGTACATCGGGCAAGTGTATACCTGGCAGTAGCCCTTAACTAGACCTAATATATATTTCGGACATTTACCAAAGCGACAATGTGATTGTCCACTTTCAATCCAATTTTCCGATACTAATTCTAACGAAACATTTCACGTGGATTCTTCAGATCAATCACTCTGCAGACTCTTTTGCTCTGCGAGACAAAGTCATAAATAAACGAGACACTCTCATTCTTAACAAAAATATAATAAAAAGAAAACTAAATCTAGAATTGGAACTTGGTTTAGTGTAGATGATATTAATAGGTACATAATATCGAATGCCAACTATTAAAATTTACTTTTTTATGCTTATCTCTCTATAGAAATTCTTAGCTAATCCATTATTAAACTTCTGTACTATCAAAGCTCCTCTTCCTATTCACATATATAAGCAAAATTTAATGCACCCATTTTCTAATATCTTACCTCTCATATCGTTTCTTTTCAGAACTTGTTTGTCATCCCTTATCCATGAATCAACAGACACGTATTCTCGAACAAATGTCGGGAGATGGCAACGGAGCACAGCTGTATTACCTCTCACAACAAAGTCATCATATACTTGAGGATCAAACCTTTGCTTGATTACTGAAATAAAATATGATTTTTAGAAATGACTATTTAAAATTACAAGCATAGAGAATAACAATTTGAAAAAAATTGATGTAATTGTAATTTAATTACGTCAAACTAGAACTGAACAATGAGCTATTGGCGACGGTCTGGGAAGCATCCCTGAGGATAATACGAGTATATGCTATTCTCTGCAGAGGGCATGGCAGCCCCACTTCGGTTGCCCGATGAAAGTTGAGCAATTAAGGGTAGAATAGTTTACCGAGGGTCATTACCGCACACCCCTGGTCTCATTGCAGGCTGTTAAAAGTTTTCCCCCTATTGACAGCAGCCAGTGATGGCTGACTTCGGTTATCTGCTGAGAATTGTCTAATTTATCAGCCCACTACGAGACTAAATAAGCTTTGAACTAAATATTAAGACTCGCTGATTTCAAAGTTTCGAAAAATGCTGTATTGTCAGTGAAATCAAGAATGTAAAGATTATCTTTTACTATTTTTTATTTTTTAATTCCTTAACATTCTGACCAAACATTTCAATAGATAGCGATTACAACAGAATCACTCAATTGCAAAACCGGCAATCTATGAATCGCAAAATTTTCTGGAATATCTGATTTTCTGAAATACTTAGCCAAAATAAAAGAGGAAGCAAATCTCTTGAGTTTAAGAGTCATAAAGGCAGTGTGTTTTAAAACATGAAAAAAAAATGCAGAAACATGTGAAGGTAGGACTTTTTTTATTTAATTTTTTTCTATTTTGTAGTGGACAGTTTTTCAACTCACTTTGGAGGTTTGTTTGGAGATGGTCACTCGGTTCCACTACAAATAATAACTTCACTTTCGCTCAATTACATGTAATCACAGTATGTTTTAAATGCAAAGTGATTACAATATTTGCAGAAATTAAATTGTATTAAACAAAAATTAAAATCTCAAGTTTCTTCTACTGAAATATTAAGATCAGAATTTCTTGCTAGTAAACACCCAAATAATTTTAAAACAATCTTTGGCAATATGAATTAGATCTTACGTGTCTTCATTGCCATGTTTTTTTTAATTGTGTTCTTCGCATTTTTTATGATTAACAGTTATCTTCAATATGATTGCGAACAATATTTGTAAAGAAGAGATAATGTTTAAATTATGTAACAAAATACATTGCTGTGAATGAATTAATGCTTGCTGCAAAAAAAGTTTCTTCGTGATGTAAACAATAACAGATTGTACAAACTCAATAAATAGAACAACTTTCCCCTCAGTCAATATTCCAATTACTCTGTTAACAATAAATTAATTTTATAAATTAGATGCCATTTAAGTGCTTTACATTTCCAGGTGTGCAATATTTTTACTAACATTTCCTGAATTATGATATTGAACCATCAAATCATAGATATATGTTTATAACCTTTATGTTTTGCTCTGAATTTAAAATACATATAGATTTAAATAGAGAAATAGTATAACCAATTATTGAACTAAATTGTATTTTTTTGTTGTTGCAATAATACTGCTTACGTCTATAAACAAGGGCTGGGATAGCTTGGTTGGTAGGGCGTTGATCCCATCTCTAAGAGTTGGGATTTACGCCGGCCGAAGACTTCCCGTGCAGTAAATGATGACGGGCGCACGTTAAATTTGCCAGTCACAAAGTCCCCCATGTTTCTATAAAAAATCAAATCCAATACCTCTGTTGCTACTAAATTGGATTGATGATCGTTCCCTGGTTCAAGACAAAATTACGATCTGTGGGCGAATAAATTGATGTGCGAATTGGTTCGTCCTGTAAAAACGAGCTTTGACATGTGTGTAGCTAAAGCCGAATTCTTCGACCTAGATACGCCATTGAAAATCAAGAAATGCACCTTCTGCCTCAAATTCACTTGGTTACACCACCATGGCTTTGTCGGTATTGGCAAGTGTCGTTAGAAACAACGACAATAACTTCTATAAAGTACTGTCGAAATATTTATCAAGCATTACTAACTAAAATTACATTTAAAACTTGCTTTACTTACTGTGTCTACACCAAGCTGTTTATGTAATAATGTTTCTAAACAATGTTTCTAAGCAAAGCTGTGTCTAAAATATTTTAATATTTTAAAGATGCTTAAAAATGTCTTTTTTTAATTATATACATTGCAGAATAAATCAGGCATGCGAAACTAAAACTTTCTAAGTTATTGCTCTTGAGCTTTTAAAGAAATAAAATGGAATTTTTCCAAGATTTTTAAAGTTCGTACTAACGTTGAGATGTCTTATTAAAATGTAATCAAATTTAAAAAAAAAAAATTCCGTGTAGACATTTCTTTACAAAACATTTCAATTTGCATATCTGAAGCAAAACAAATAAGCAATAAATAGTTTAAGAACACCAATAAATATTACCGTACATTTTCTTCAAAAAGAAAACAGATTGTATTTGCATTTATTTTTCTGAAATCATCACGGTTTGTTTTATAAATAGTCGTTGTAAATGATTTCTAGTATGAATTTCATCTCGCCCATATTTCTTTTCCACTAAGATGTCTAAAAATTTATGAGATTCTTCTAGCATCGACAGAAATATTTATTTGTATTTTTTTTTTTTTTTTTTTGGTTTTGTTATTCTTTCCATACCTACGAACCATATGCATTATTTATTTACACTCTCGAACAACACCGTCAACTATTCCTTAGAAAGAATATTTTCTTACTCTAAATATTGCAAACCTAAGCGTACGTGTATATCTTTTCAGATGCTATAGTATTTTCATTAAGAAAATTCAATGTATACCTGCTTTGGAACTTAATAGACAAATTCATAGAAATAATAAAAAATACGTTTAACTGAATTGATAAAAAAAATTTAAACATAGTTTCTATTTTAATGATACATCTAATATCGCTTGTTCGGTTGTTAAAAATTTTAATTAAATTAATGTAGTATATAAAGACATTAACTGTAGTTTAAACAGACGACCTGCAGTATTTGTAGTAAATAAAGACAAGTAGTTTAAACAGACGATCTACAGTATTTGTAGTAAATAAAGACAAATAGTTTAAACGGACGACCTACAAATTGACATCTTCTCAATTTTATTTAGAGTCTTACGGTGAATTCTTGAACGAAGGATTTCCCTAGGAGAACATTGGAGGTTGGTCATTAGGAACGCAGATATACCTGAATTATATCATGAAAGAGTTACACAATTTCGGCGTGTCCTGCTTCTTATGAAAAGATTCTAAAAGGGAAATCGTTGCAAGAATTTTTTATTTTGCATAATCGAACGGCATCTAAAAAGGAAAATTTAAACTACACAATGTGTTTTAACAGACGATGCCATACAAACTCCAAGGAAATTTGGTGTTTTCTTAGTGAGTATATCCCCACCAATTATTTTTTATTAAATTCAAAAAAATAGTCTTTTATTTTAAATATTGGTTTTCCACTTTCGTTTGAAAAAACGATTTGTCTTGAAATTAATATGATAATTGGTTTTAAGCTATAAATTAATATAGTAATTTGCGTATGAATGCAGAATCTTATCTCATATGAATCTTATAATGCAGATCAGAATTACGTTACAATAATCATAATAAAAAAATACATAATTATGTTAGTTTTAAATTCTTAAATAAAAAGTATAAAAATAGCAATACAGATCATGATGATGACTGACGGGCAAAAAAATCGATGAACTGAGGCATGTGAGCCAATTAAAATTAGTAATAAAGAAGAAATTTTAGTTTTCTCTACCAAAGAAATGTTTTTAAATCTTTATTGCGATACTTTTGACCACGATAATCCTTTTAGACAGTTGTACTTCATTTTATATTTTAAATAAAATTGCACTTAACTAAAATTACACTACACTATACAATAAATTGAAATACACTAAATTGAATATTCATTTTGTACACTAAATAATAAAATTTATCACTTATGCTTTTGAAAGATCTCTTAAAGAAAGGGAAAAGCACGAATGCCAAGTAAGCTGGCATAATTATTTTTGGAGCTAGCGATACTCAACGTTGATTTGTGATTAAAATGATCTCTCCTCTCGTTCTAGTGTTAAGTTAATTTAGAAACCTTGTCACTTTTAAACTTAAATAATAAATATGGAAGTGTTTAAATGCATTAAGTATAGAGATATAAATAACAGAATAAAATGAAATTGGATAATCCTTTTTAATGCTCGTAGCAATTGCAATGCACTATTGCTCCAATTTACCAGAACCTTAAAAGCGAGTCAAAGTGATTTTTTACATGGTAATTTGCAGATATTAGTATTGCAACGGACATCGGTTATATTTTTATTATTTCTTAAAAATTGAATCATTATTTTAAGTTAAAATTTGGTTATACACATGATTTCTAACCATTTGAAAGATAAATAATTCTGAGATGCATGTAAATAAATGAGAGTAATATCAAAACATTAAAATATGTTTTATATAACTTAAAAAATAAAAAAAGAATCAAGTTTTAATTTTATACGTATGCTTAAATAAAAAATAAAAATACCTTTAGTTTTATGAGCAGATATACAGTATTTTCCACATGAATTGATTAAAATGATTGCATTGATTAAAATACTTCATTAGTTTTACAACTACGTAACTGATGTTTTATTTTAGAGATAAAAATCAATCAACATACCGTGTCACCACGTCCGGCACCGGCACCGAAAACAAAAGTTTCTCAAAGTTTAAAGTGTTCTATTTCATTAGAGCAGTTGTAATTACAGGAGAAATTAAATCTATGTTTAATTCATGATTCGCAAGGAAAATTGGTTCTTTGAAAGAAGAGGAACGATTTTTTCCATGTTTGTCATGTCCAAGAATAGCCACTAATGAATTTCATAGCGTGCTCATAGACATGCGAATTAATTCTAGCAAAAGAGATATTTTTCTAAAGAATATGTTAGTGTAAATGTATATACAAATGCAAGCATTCAACTTTATTTTTTTAAAGCAGACATTTGATTTCGTAATCTTACGTGAGAAAAGTCTAGAAAAAGTATATACCATTTTATTATTATTCAAGAAGAACAAATTAATACCTTAAATAGATTTTGAATTTGTTTAAAATAAAGCTTTTATAGCAATTTGAACGTAAAAATTTACTTGATTTACTATTTACTCTTCTTCAAAACTTATTTTCAAACAGATCCATATGATCAATAAGATCCATTTGAATATGATCCATATGGTTAATACGATCTATAAAGTCTTTAAAACCAATATGGACAAAAAGAGCCATAAGTACGATAAAATCCAGAAGATTAATAATATTCATATAATTGCTTAGATCTACATGATTGAAAAGTTTCATATAGTCAACTAAATCGGTATGGTCAATAAGATAAATATGATCTATGAAAAACCTTAGGTCTGTAAGATCTGCATGATTAATAAGACCGATATAATTTCTAAGTTTTTTTATGGCTGATAAGATGCATATAATTGAAAAGATCCATATGATTGAGAGGTTTCATACAGACAATTAAATTTGTATGGTCAATAAGATAAATATGATCGGCGGGAACCCTAAGTTCTGTTAAATCTACAATATGATCAATATGCTACAAGTGATATGCTCAATTAGGCGGATCAGATCCACGTTATCGATACGATCCATAAGGTTCGTGACATCCATGTGATGGATAATATTGTTTTTTGCACTAAATTCAAACAGGTGCTTTTTTAATTTATTATTAATGATAATAAATTAAAATTTACTTTTACTTTTTTATTTTACTTTTTTATTAATGATGCAATCACTTTTGTTATAAACAGTCATTTAACCAATAACCAGCTAGTGCCTGTTCTGGAATTAATAAACTAAATCTGTTCCTGAACAAATTATCTAGGGATGATGTTTTTTTTTACACGATACACATTATAATATATTTTTCTAAATGCCGTAGCAATTAGAATAAATAAATATAAGATTACTCAGCATTGTAGAACGTATAATTGGTGAGTTAATGTCCTCAAATATCCTCCAGTTAATATCCAATTTATTAAATTTTTCTTCGATGCAAGTCGAATGTTCCGGGTCAGAACTTATAAAACCATCTTTAGCAGTTACGAATATCTAATTAACATCGTGAATGTTTCTCATAGCAACTATTGTGTTATTACCCTTATGGAACCCCCAAAAACATACAAGGTTGACTATCTAGTTTAATTGCTCTTGATTGGACATTTCCACATAAACAGTTTACTTATTTAGTAACATTTACGTATTTCCAATTAAACAAAACGTTCTAAATTTAAGATGTTTTTGGCACGAACTTGAAGTTTTACAAAAATCTGAAAAATGCTTAATAAAAATCGTCCTTCAAGGAAACGATATATATCCATACCCCTTCAATATACTGAAAACAAAAAAAAATAATTAAAATTGGAATAAAATTTTTAAAAAATCGACATTATTAAGATTTCTACCGGTTTATGTTCAGTAAAATCTAATTCGTCTTAATATTCTTTTTGTGCTACGGCTATGTTTGATTTGCAAACTAATTTTAATTTAAGATATTATTATGCACATTTATCCTAAATTGTATGATGCGAGGGTTGCTATTCATATTTCTGGTCTAATAATGAAAAAAACAAATATGTAGGATCGAAATTGGTTTTATTGTTTTTCAAAATATTCTCCATGATGATCAATACACTTTTGCACGCGTTTGAACCAATTTTCAAAGCACTTTTTCCAGTCCGATTGAGGTAACTCCAAAACATGCGTTTTGAATGCATCAACCGTTTCTTCGGGGGTCGAAAATCGTTGTCCACGTAATTTATGTTTGATGTATGGGAATAAGAAGGAGACATTGGGTGCCAAATCAGGGCTGTACGGCGGATGACCCATCAGTTTGATCTTTCGCTCCGTCAGAAATGCCTTTGTTTGAGTCGATGTGTGAGAGCTCGCATTGTCATGATGAAGAATGATTCGCCTGTTCCTCTGCTTTTTTCGAATTTCTCCGATGACTTCTGGCAAACAAATGGTCGTGTACCATTCAGAATTGACCGTCCTGCGTTGCTCTAACGCCACTGTTGCCACATGACCGTTAATGCCGAAGAAACAGGCAATTATTTGTTTCGATGTGCTTCTTCCTCGAACAACTTTTGTTGGTTTTGCCTCGTCTTGGAAGACCCATACAGTTAATTGCTGTTTTGTTTCCGGCTCATATGCATAGATCCATGATTCGTCACCTGTGTAGATGTTATACACAGCCTTTGATGTACCTTAAACGTATTTTTCCAACATTTCCTTGCACCAATCGACACGAGCCTTTTTTTGAGCGTTTGTCAGATTATGCGGGATCCAACGCGAAAATTTTTTTTTTACGCTCAAATGTTCATGCAATATTTTATTGATGCCAGTCATACTAATGTCCAAATACGCCTCTATCTAACGGTATGTCACATGACGATCTTGCTTTATCAGTTCACGCACAGCATCGATCTTTTCTGGCACAGCAACGGATTTTGGACGACCTGCACGGGATTCGTCCTGGATCGAACATCGGCCACGATTAAGTTCGTTATACCAATTTTTTACAGTACTGTAGGATGGCGCTTTATCTCTGAATAAAGAATTAAGTTCATCGAAGCACTCTTTTCTTGACAATCCACGTCGAAAGTTATGAAAAATAATGACACGAAAATGTTCACGATTCAATTCCATTTTTTTTTAAAGAGAAGAACTTTTCAATTTACTGTCAACAACACAAATGAAGCTATAATGGTAAATCGTCTGCTGAATTTATGTTTAAAAATATCAAACTTTCGATTAAAATCGTCTGCGGCCGCCTAGCAGCACTTACTGTTGCCAAGGCCAGAAATATAAATAGCAACCCTCGTATTATTTAAAATTGCACCGTTAAATGTACTTTGCAATCTGTTCCTTATTTCTTATTGTTATATATATTTTAGTGATACCGAACACATAAATCATGACCAAAAGAAGTAGTGATGTTTAATGAATAACAAAATAAGTGGCTAAAAGACATATAAAGGAATGTACCTGGTATTTAATTATACTAGGGACTATCTTTGGTGAACGATTACACTAATAAGTAATTCTGGTGTTTTATTAGACAACTGCTGGTGGGAAGTAGTGGTATTTTAGTGTTAAGACACACTATTTTTCCACAAATACACAGACGTTCAGCACTCTCAAAAATAAATATTTCACTTTTGATGATTCAGTAATCCTTGAACCGTATTTCGCTAATTTTGAGGATCATTTTGTCACAAAATCACATGATTTGTGACGAAACGTGAACTCTCAAACGTATATTTGTTTGCATACAAATGTATGTTTGTTTGCAAAATTTTTCCTCAACTCGAAACGGTATCAGAGGATATTGTGGGAGATTGTTAACCAGAATGACGAAACTGGAATGAAGACTAGTAAAAAGAAAATAAAGTGAGTTCCTGTATTTAGGTTAAGACCCTTGTATGAGGGAGGTCAGTTCAAATCCTGCTTCGGGCGTGTGTAAATTATAATTCTGTTCTTTCGTGTGTTGTTGGGATGACACTGATCCCAGTTATATGGGGATCGACAAAAAAGTGATTGTTAGATACATTAGGCAATACGAATTATTTAATTTTTAATTTTCTTTTTAGAAAATAATAGAATGATAAAATGATTTTTTACAATTACGTTATAATTCGTATACTTGAAGAATTGATAGTTATTTCGTCATTTTGATGAAATATTAGCTCGGAGAATATATCGGGAAGTGGTTTCGTCAAGATCAAATAAAGTTTCGTGATATTTGAGTATCCATTATTTATAGCGAGCTTTGATTTATCCGACGTTTATATAACAATTTTTCCGAAAATAATCTTTCAAACACATTTAAAAGGCGGAAAAAACAATCAAAGAAGTTTTCCGAAATTGTTGATATCGCATTTTAAGTGCCTAAGCTAACCAATAAAAATACAGGAAAATATTGATAAAAGAAAGATATGAAGCGAACAGCACATAAAGTTTATTTTTATGAGATATCTATGTTTGCAAGATATCTACGTCTGTGAGTGCATACAAGAAAAAGGTGGCTTTGTGAATCCTTTTTGTTGATTTTCAACATCGAGAATTTCTATTTTTCAATTTTATTTTTCCTATTATCCCGGCTCCCCAGGCAGCGGCCTCTATTTTTTTTCTCCTTCTCTTTCATAAGCGTAAGCTTCAGAAATTTTGCAATAGGTTCAAAGTTTTTCAGGTCCTGGTATAGTCTCGGCGAGGACTTAAAATAAAATATGTTTTTCAAAACCTACTTTTTTTTAAACTAAATCGGACTAGTTTTCAATATGTTTAGAGGACGGAAACGATAGCGCTAAGCAAACGGCAAAAGACCCGGATCTGTAGTTTATATTTTCATTTCCCAGACTGAGTACATCCATTGGGGACTATTCCAGAAGAATGCGACTTGTTCTTTTCTTTCGAAAATATTAATATTTTTGAAATAAAACTGAACTTTTATGTTTATTCATTTCCATAAAGTCTGTATCTTCCAGCAACTACTACATATTGAAATAAATCTCTTATAAGACGTATTGTGCTAGAAAAGCATACTTAACTGATTTAAGAATAGTCTTCATTCCATGAATTATACATAAAACTTTAAAAGATAAAAGATGACTTGAAACTAAATAAAGATTTTTAAGAAGTATATGTAATTCTTCCTGTGGTAAAATAATATTTTACTCCACGTATCGTTTGCAATAATATTAGCTGCGCTATAGCATAATAGGCTTTACACATTTCCTAGCTTTTAAAGTTTCTTTAATTTTTTAAATTTATTTAATTTAAACAAACAAAATTTATTTAAATTAAAACAATCATTAAGTTTTATTACATTTCATTAAATACTAATATATTTATTTTATTTCTTTCTTAACAATCAATGTAACAGCTAACTTTTTATTTCAATACGAATGTAGCACTCATTAATTCACTGTCGTGGCAAAATCAAAAACAAAATCTATTTATAACTCTTTATTCTTCATTTATTACCACAAGAAAGTGTCAGTTGCATGGTTATATCAATTCTCAGAGTCTTTCGGCGAATTGATTTAGCCAAATTGTTTTCAAATTTAATATTGATTACTGGGGGCTGGCTGTGTTTTTCTCTACTTTATCTTTCGATATATCGCCAGCCATGGATCTCTACCCAAGCTCCTAACCATCCGTTGGGAACAATACACTTACTTTTAATTTTTATTTCTTGGCGTAAGGAATAGGGACTTGGGCCCATAGACCGTACGCTAATTAACGGCTTTTCTTGAAAAAAGAAGTCAATATTTCGTTTTTCTTTTTTCTTAGAGTCAAAATAATAAAAATAATTATAATTAACAAATAAAAGTAAAACAAAAATGTTTGCATTTTAACTTTGTCTAAACATATTTCCAATCATAGTTTGTTTAATTATCTTCCTCCTTTAAATTTTTGACCGTTCATTTAGTCGTCAATTGGAGAGTTTTATTAGGTTAAAATTACAGTTGGGGATAATATAATGAAATAGTTTACTTGCATTATTTAAGAAAGAAATGTTATTTTAGCCCATCTGATATTCTAGCATTCTAGTGAGTCGGAAAGTTTTAAAAATTTTAATTGACGATGAAACAGTTATGGTGATGTAAATGAGATGTACGATATGATGAATGCCATGAAACTACTGAAGCCCGTATGTTCATCTAGCATGTAGTTCATAATAAAATTTAAACACTCTCTAGCAAAGGTGTCTGCAACTTTAATGGACAATGAATTTAATTTGTGTATCATTTATAAAAACATGTCGATAATACAGAAAATTTATAAACAATAGAAAGTTTTATTCTTATTCAACATTAAGTCTTCAATGAGATTTGAACAACATTGTTGTTGTAGTAAAAAACAGAATTCTAATTTATTGACAGTGAATTTTCATTGCCACGCTTTTATCACTATCAATTTTAGCAGTTTCGCTTAACTTCATGTAACACATTAGACAATCTACTTTCTTTTTAACTGTTACTAAAGTCACCATTTTGAATTATTTGCAGATTGTTAGACTGGCACTTTTTAACGTGAAAAAAAAATCAATGTTTTGGAATTTTTATATATTTTATACTTCTAGTCCTGATTTAATCACATGTGAATAATAAAAAAAATTCCTAAGATTTATGAAGTATATTTTAGAATATCTTTCAAATAATGTTTTAAGTTTTATGGTTTTTATAAAACAGAAGACATCGAGGAAATTCTACACGAATCCCTTGTTTTACAATAATGCACAATTTGTTTCCTCATAGATTAGACATTTAAATGCATTTGTATTAAAAGTATTTAAAAGCAAGTTTAGTTTTTTAGTTAGTAGTTTAGTTTAGTATTTTAATTTATTTGCATGTTTCAACATAAATTAACTAACCGCTTCACGATTTCAATAAAAACTTAATAAAATAATAGTAAAACGTCGTAAAAAATAAGTAGTAAAACTTTTGTAAAAAATGCCGAAAATCAATTATCAGGGAGCTAATGTAAAATTCTAATGAAATGAGTTTTTTTTTTAATATCAAATGAAATTTATACAATATTGAGTGATTTTACGAAAATAAAGTAAGAAAACACTCTAAATTATATTTTTTTTCTGGAACTACCAATTATATTACATTAAGAACTGACAAATATTAATGGATATCAATCGCTTTTTACCTTTTTTAAAATCTTCATTTACATTAAATATTAATTGTTTTCCATTCTTATAAATCGCTTAAATATTGAATAATAATTATCAATTTACCATAAGTTATTAATTAAAACTAGCTAATAATAAGAAAATCTTTCAAAAAATATATTTCCGAAAATATTTTCTTTATTTTTTTAACATTTTTAACTTTTTTTTTTGGTTTTTAACATAACCTACTTTATGAGGTTTTATTTTAAAAGGGAAACTTAACTGGTAGTAAAACATTTAAAATAAATTATATATTTTATTAAGAAAGCACATATAGTTGCTTAGAAAAAATTTTTAGCATTAGTTCTTAAGTTTCAATGGTTACTATTTGTCAACAGTTTATTTTAATTATTCAATAATACTTTCCGAGATAATAAAATAAAAATTGTTGATGCATTAATTATTACTAAGAATGCACCCAAGCAATTGTTGAGAGAACGACTGAAATAAAAACATCAATACTTTCTCTTTCCAAAACCATCCAAGTTAATGTTCTATTCATTTCTATTGTCACGCATACTTGCATGATAAAATGTTAGTTACTTCAACAAAAAAACGTCAGCGAATGTGATTTGAATTACAAAATTCTATCGGAAAAGACACAGTTTTTCTGGGTCGCAGTAATAATTGAAGCTTCTTCCATGCAACGGGTAAATATTGTTTGTGTAAAGCAGATACATTGCATTTGGGTTAAAACAAAGCATCAATTAACCACATCTATCACCCAAATGTTTGAGGAATACATATCTTCCCTCATTTATGATTTGAAGTTCGCGTGACTTGGAGTCGAACTAAATTCGTGGATTCCTACTACTCGGAGACTGGTTAGGTACATCTGGAAATATCTTTAGTTCAACTAAGCTTTTATGTTTCTTTCTTTGCCATTTGTTCTGTTTTCCTTTCAGTTTCTATCATTTCAAGGGGCGTCAGAATTAACTCTTCTTTGTAGAATAGTTTACTAAGATAAATTCAAATAAATTCACCCATACCTATAAATTGTTTTACATTTATTTGATATTTGCTACTTTTGAAATTAATGTATTCTTTTAATAACGAAAGTTAGTTCCCTTTTAAAATAATAACTGTTATTTTTGAAAGTTATTCTTTACAAAATAACAGTTGTTATTTTTGTAAGTTTTTTTCCCACTTTTTGAATAACACGAGCTTCTTTTGAAAATTATGTTTTACTGATAGCTATAGGAGATGTTAGAAATTGATTTATCGATGTTTTGCTGTCACTTTTACGTCACGTGGATATACTTTAGCCCGCCTACGCTAATGTGTATCTAATAATGGAACTTCAACATTTTAAACTTCACATTACATGCTGTGTTCTAATGTCTAATGTTTATACTCGTTTTTTTATTATTTTCGTGACTTACGGTCGTTACAAAATAATAATCTGTAATGTAATATTACACCGTATTGTTATATTATCATAATGTTAGTAAAAAATACTTTTTTAAAAAGATATAAAAATTTTATATATTGTAGTTTTAACAATATTTTTCAATTAAAAAATGATTTCTTTGGATTTCTTTCTAATTTTTATAGGGTTGAATTGACCCCGTGTGGCAGTTTTAGGTAGGCCATAATTATTCATTTGGTATTTGTTTCCGTTCATATGGTAAGGGTTTACCAGAAATTCTGTTTTCAAAATTACAGTTACAATTACGACTCCCCGTGTAGTAAATGGTGACTATTGCACGTTAAGTTAGTCGAGTCTCAAAGTCCTCCACGTTCCCATAACAAATTATAGCTTTGGGGGTACTTATCCAGGAGCTGCCTTGTCTTCTGGATGGGTTCAAAATTACAAGGCTACGAATTGAACATTATTAGTCGTAAACCCAAAATTGGGTCGGCTCTTTAACGACTGTTATGTATATTATATGATACAGGTAAAAAAAAATGCGAAACTAAAAACCATATTTAATTGAATAGATGGTTTTTATGCCATGCTCTGCGGTTTTTATGTCATGCTCATGAACAAATTATCAAATTTTTTCACATATTATGAAAACATATTTTATTGTTAATTCTATATAATTCATTATTATAGCGCTGCGGCAAAAAACTACCCATATTTTTAAACTTTTATGGAGCCAGAAACACTTTAAATTTATATTCTCGTAGTTCTGACCTCACTTTTTTTTCACTGTGTATAAGAAAATTTATGATATTTTAAACTTTAAAATAAATAAGTATTTGTTTCTCTTATAACCAAGACTTATACGTTACATGGATCAGAAAAAAAGTATAAAATAAAATAAAAATAATTTCTCCTGATACTTTTTCTTCAAGGAAACAAAAGAATTTTTTTTTTCTTTCAGGGAAAAAAACCCAACTGAAATATCGTAGAAATGCTGCACTAACACTTATAGAGCTGACATGGAAATCATTTAAATATGCATAAATTTCTCAAAACAGCTTAATGTTACATAAAGTTCAAAAGAAATAGTTAATCGCTTAGTTACATAAAAGCTTGTCCTAGCAGCTGTAAGGAACATATGCACAATAAATCATGAATAGAAATATTTAGAAAGAAAAGTTTATGACTAGTAAAAGAACAGAAACAAGGGACGTTGCGAAAAAAAATTTCTTTGTAGCCTTTAGTTAAGTACAAAAAAGGCCGACCGCTTCAAAGAGGTTACTTATGTAAAGGAAATCAATGAATGCAAGAAAAATTGATTGGAATTTTATCTTTTTTTATTTTATTTTATTTTCCAAATGCCTGTCGATAGTTTCTGCCTCTACATTCTTTTGGCTGTGGAACTTACTATTTAAAGTCTTAAAAATAAAACAAAACATTCAAGAAAAATAACTTTTTTCAATAAATACGTTTAAAAACAGTGCTAAATTATTTATTTAATGTTCGATTTAGCATTTTAAAAATTAAAAATGCTTAAAAGTAATACATAAGTAGTATATTGCTTTTTTTTTCTAATTATAATATGTTTTTCAAATTTTATACATACTTATGTATTTATTGTTAGGAATAAGAAATATATATCAAGGTATAATAACGCATTATATATATATATATATATATATATATATATATACGTACGTGTACGCACGTGTACGTGTACGTACGAGTACGTACGTGTACCTACGAAAATGAGTACTACTTTGCCTCGATGAAGAAAGAATTACAACGAGCTAGGGCTCGGTTCAAGCACGCAGGACTCGTCAATAGACAACCTGTCCGAGCACAGAGGCAAATCGCAGCAAATCCGGTTGACAGAAATTGACCCGTTGAACCAACTTCCAACCTTTCGACGGCTATTAATTGAACCCCCTAACTCTATTTAATTGAACTGATTATTCCTATAGCTGCTTTTTATTTAAAATAATAAGATATCAGTGCAACATAAACTAAGTTACCTTTTTAAAAAATATATTTTCTGGAAATATTTTTTTTAAATGTTTGACATGTGTTCAGTCCTTAAGCTAAATTATAAATTTATACCTTTCCGTTTAGGAAAACTTTTAGATCACATTTTTGCAAAATTTTAAGACACACTTAGGAATAATGGGCAACATTAAAAACATTAATTCATCGTTAAATGTTCAATAATATGAACGTTCCTTGAAAAAATAAAATTCTTTATTTGTCAATAACAAAGAAGGAAAAAAATTTTCCTCTATATCACTAACACTCTGACAAATAAGACTGATAAAAAAATCTTAAAAAGTAAATTGTGAAATATTTAGTTAACTGTGACGATTTCTACAGAAGTAAGTAAATTTATCTCAACTAGATACTGTCAGTAAAAACTAGCAGTTTCTTCTGGTCACATAGACAATTATCGATTAAATATGACTTTTAAAAAAATGAAATTGATAAGATTGCCTTAGAAGACATCACTTTAGTGACTTTACCTGAGTGACGTTTGTATTGTCTAAATTATTAATTTCATTGAAACAAAAAGTTTTAAAAGCTGATAAGAACACACGCGTATCAAATTTTGACGTTATGAACTGCCGATTTTTAATTTATTAGTAGGTAAGGTATTGAAAGTCGTAAAAATAATGGTATGTCCGTTGATAAATTTTACATGGCTTAATTTTTCAAGCATTATTTAAATTGTAACATAATTTTTGTAACTAATATTAGTTTATCTTACAAAATTCCTCTAGTAAATATGTAGGGGAGAGTCGGGTAGCCCCGCCCACTTATGGAGTATTGCTTATATTTCTGTATAATATTGAGCAATAATCAATATTTTTGTATGTTTCTATTATTTTATCATCTAATTAAATAATGCAAAAAGAATAAACCAAAAAAAGAATAGTTTAACTTAAAAAAATAGAAATTTAAAAAATTTGACTACTGTATTCAACATATTTTCAAAACTATTGTTTACCATGTTACCAGCTGCATAAATACTTGAAACTTTGAAAATAATATTTTTTTAATACAACAATTTATGTCCGATGGCCCATTGACTTGAAAAAATATTCTATACATATGAAATTGACAGTGGGCGGGGGTACCCGACACTCTCCTACATAACTTTTACAATGATCTGAATAGTCAGTTATTAATTTAATAGCAATTACTTATTTTAAATTCAGATGCTTCCCTTAGAAAACATTTGTTCGTGAGTAACTTATATATGGTCTAAAATGAAAATTTACTAATTTTTAAGGTTAACCACATTTGGGAATTTAATAATTTTCCTTAATTAGGGAACATAGGTATTGAGATAAATAATGTTTGTATGGTCTAGTTTACTATTTTATTTGAAACAACTGGAAATGCATAAATTTCACTTATAAGTATGGAAATAAAATAAGTCACCTGCAAGTACGGAAATACATTTTTCGCTGTCTCAAATTTAATGGTATCTGAATTTTTGGCATTTTTGTTTTCCTAAGAGACAGAGATTGGTAAGTGCGTGAATTACATTTATATGGTATAAATTTCCGATCAACAATTTTATGGTAATAACTTAATTTTCAAAGGAATTGATTTTCTCCAAAATGTCGTCATAGTTAAGTATTTAAATAACTTTTACATGATCTAAAAGTTCCTCAACAGAAAAAAAAACCTATAAAAAACAAGGAAAATAATCTTCAAATGGTAGAACACTCTAGGCATATATTTTTTTGCTATGCACGACCAAACGCTGCACAGTATAAAAAATTATCTTTAAAAGGTAAATGTTAAAACACGTTAATAGTAAAAAAAAAAAAAAGAAAGAAAAAAAAAACTTTTGTCAATTTAGTTGAAATCCTTTAACAGTAAAAAAATGTTCTTTAAAAGAAACTAAAAATGATTGCTGAGTCCAAAAACTCTGCAGAAGTCTTAGAAGAAAAAACTACATCTCCATTTAAAATTCTCGCAGTTACTATTTTTTTTCTTTCTTTTCTATCCTTAAAGAAGCTTTATTAACAAGGTAGATAAAAAATGTATTAAACTCTTTCGTCTCCTCAAATTTAAATTTTTAAGCAGGATGCAAGGTTTAAGGCAAAATTTAATCAACTTCGGCAGTAAAATAAGGACTTTTTTTGTATTTTATTTCATTCCAACAAAGCGCGTGTCTCTAGATTAACCTTTGCTTTTCCCACTACCCTAGACAAGTCTTCTGCATTTTACGATGCAAAATACGCTCTTCTTTACGGTCTGCACGTAAAAAATCTTAGGCCTTATATTTTACAAGAAAAAAAAAACCTTTTAAGATTGTTCTAGAATGTACCAAGCTAAATTTCATTTGCTTATAATAGCCAACACGAAAAAGAGAAATTAAACAACATTTTGCCTATAATAAGAATTATTTCTTTTTTTAAAAAAAAAAATTAACATCATAACGTCTTTTAATGGCAATTTATATTACAAAACTTTATAAAAGTGGTTATAGTAAAAAAATACTTACTAGGCTAATTAATATTAGACTACTTAAATTACGTATTTAAGATTGTTCTTCAATTTATTAGACTTAAATTCATTTGATTATTATAGCCAACATGAAAAAAGTAAATTAAGCAACATTTTGTTTATAATAAGAATTATTTTTATAAAAAAGAAAATATCATAATGTATTTTAATTGGAATTGATACTTTAAAACTTTATGAAAGTGATTATAGTAAAAACTAGTTACTTAGACAAATGAGTATTAGACTAGAAAGAAATAAATGTTAAGTTTGTTCTTGAATGACCCAAGCTAAATTTTATTTGCTTATAATAGCTAACACCAAAAAGTTAAATTGAATAACATTTCTCTTCCAATAAAATTAATTTAAAAAAAAAATATTTAAACATCTTAATGCATTTTAATGGCAATTGGCATTATAAGCTGTATGAAAGAGAATATAGTAAAAACTAGTTAAAAAAATAAATTCTAAGATTGTTCTTAAATGTATCAAACTAAATTTAATATGCTTTTAATGTCAAAACGAAAAAAAAACCAACATTTCGTTTAAAAAAAGAACTATTTTTTCAATACTTTAACTTCTTCGTGCTGTTGTTTCTAATGCAACCTGCCAATATTACCAAGCCTGCTTGGTTAAACTAAGTGCATTTAAGGCATAGGGTGCGTTTCTTGTCTTCCAGTGTCGCCATCTTTGGCCAAGAATATGAATTAAGTCACACACGTCTCATCGCGTTTGTAGGCCGGATTCATTCATACATCAATTCATTCATCCATAGATCGTAATTTGACCTGGACCTTAGAACGATCAATCTCTAATTCAGCAGGCCCCGTGGTATGATTTGTTATGGGAACATGGAACACTTTGTAACCCGATAAATTTCACGTGCACCAGTCACCATTTACTACACAGAGAGTCTTCGGCTGGTGGGTATCGAACTCACAACCACTTGCACACGGGCCCAACACTCTGCCAACCTTGCCTGTAGTTTAACATCTTAATATATTTTTACGGCTATTAGCATTTTAAAACTTTATAGAAAAAGTGACAATAGCAAAAACTTGTCAATTAAACTGACTAGTATATTAGACTAACACAAGGAACATACAAAGACAATTTGGGAAACAAAAAAACTTTTTTTAAGATTGTTCTTGAATGTGCCAAACTAAATTCAATATACTTATAATAGCCAAAATGAAAAAGTGAAACTAATCAACATTCCGTCTATAATTAGAGCATTTTTGTTTTCTTGAAATGTATTTACATCATGATGCAATTTAACGGTTATTACACAATTTAAAACTTTGTAAAAAAAGTAATTATTGTTAAAACTAGTTATTTAGACCTCCAAATTTGTTTTCTTTTTTTTAAATTTAATTTTTAAAACCATAATTGGCCAGTTAGAATTCAGACTAGATATTTAAAGTTCTACGTATGCAATATTTCAGAAGGAAAAAAATAAGTAAAAAGTTGCTATTTAATGAATAATTAACTGAACATTTTGTATCAATACATTTAGTTCATTTTTTAATTCTAAAAACTTAGCTTGTAGTCGAAAAAAATTGCAATAGCATGACTTTTTCCACATTTATGGCAATCGAAAATATTTAAGAAGTAGTCATGTCGAGCAATATTGTTTCAAAGGTTTCATACGATTGAAAGTATCAGTTTAAGCTATTACATGAATCGTATCATGTGAGTCATAAGCTATCTTACGAAGTTATGATAATTATGTACCGGACGGTTTCCTTCGACACTGTAATAGCCAGACTGTAATACTCTTTAAGAGTGATAACACAACTGATGGAATAGGATACCTGACGTAGTGTGGGTATCTCGATTCTGATTGGTTGGTGAAACGTGACATTTGTTTACGTTAGCAGCTGTTCTTTCCATTCTATTTTGACTAAGCAAAGCCCGTCAAATATAAATTTGCTTACGTGACTCATTCTATATTCTTACACAAAGATTCTTTCACAAAGATTTTAATTATTTTCACTATATATGTCTTGTTTAACTCAAAGACAGACATGAAGTCATGTAGGACGTAAACAAATTATTTATGCTTATGCATTCGAAGTTACTAGGTACACAAAAAATAGATCATGGTTTTAATAAAGTGCATACACTAGCAATAAATCTAAGTTAAGTAATGTGCGGTATTTAATTAACTTAACGTAAATCAACATTCTAACTTAATTTGAGAATCTCAACTCAACTTTAACATGGAATTTTGCGCAACTAGGAGCTGATGTCATAGGTCAGGTGTGTGGGTATTCATAATCTTCTTCTTCTTGAAGTACAAGTATCCGATTGTGAACTCGAGTAATAGCTTGAGTATGTTACGTCAGATCATCTGTGTTTGACATTAAGCTCTGTACGCCGAGTTAACCATCAAATACGCGAAACAATTTCAATAGAAATAATTTAAAATGGGTATTTATTGAATTATTCGATGAAATTTAAGATTTAGCAACGAATTTATTATAATTTTTTTCAAATGCTAGCGATTTTTTTCAAATGCGAAGTTTTAATAACCAATCAGGATCGAGATACCCACACTACATCACTTGCAGGTATCCCATTAGATAGTAGCTCAATATTTTCCAGACTTTACCAACTTAAGACTCTTCCCTACTGAGAGAGCTGAACCATTCGCCATTTTTGAGCAAAAAAAATTCAGAAGTTAAGTTATGTTAGCATTACCGTAAGATTTTTAAATCTATTTAGATACTTAAATTTATAAATATATAGTTGTGAGAAGGTGAATTTTACAAACAGTTCAAGAAAAAAAGTTCCGAATATTTAGATTTCCATCTGATTTTGAATTAAAGGAAAAATGGGTAATAAATTGTAAAAAATATAACTGGCAGCCTGGAGTTCACTTATGTGAATGAAATAATTATTAATTTATAGCTTATTAAATTTATTTACTTATATATGCGATATATAAATGATCTTAAGTTGTTAAGATTTGTTTCTGAATGCTTCCTTTTGTCTATTTAAAAAGAAGAAAGAAGCGAATAATTTTTAGGGTTACTTGAATTGTACAGTTCTAACTCTGTAACAAACACTTGAATTTTCATTGAAAACTGCATTTATTAAGAGGATATTTAGTTAAAATATGATATTTTAACAACATTTTTTATTTTATATAACAATTTTGAGCGTCTGTGTACAATAAAACCAATAAATAAAAGAAAGAGATTGGCTGAACAAGTAATTGCCAACTTATTTCAAAATCGCCAAACTACGTATTTACTTTTAAATGTTTTCTTCTGTCAAAAATAAGTATTGACCTGTTTTTTTATTGTATTCCTCATTATTTCCCTAATATATCTGGTAGATAGTCTTTTAAAAGTAGAAAATCCTTTGCTCAAAGCTTTTTGCTTTTTTTTTTTTTTAGTGGAAAAGCTTTTATTCCAAACTTTTTTGATTTTGCTTTTTTTTAGTGGAAAAGCTTTTATTCCAAACTTTTTTTATTTTGCTTTTTTTTAGTGGAAAAGCTTTTGCTCCAAGCTTTTCGCTTTTGCATTCTTTTTTTAGTGGAAAAGCTTTTGCTCCAAAACGGCGGATAAGTCAGCCTCTCTATTTCAGGGGCCCTATTCAAACTGAAAATTACTGTGACGTAGTTTTGAAACTTATTTATTCTTTGCCACTAGAGAAACTGAATATTGAAAGATTGAAGGGGCCAGTATTACTCTGATCAGATTGTTTATTTGTAGATCAATCAGGCATCTACAATCTATAAAATTGGGGGCCGGGATAGCCTAGTCGGTAGGGCGCTGGGCCCATGTACAAGAGGTCGTGAGTTCGATCCTCGCCGGCCGAAGACTCCCCGTGTAGTAAATGGTGACTGATGCACGTTAAATCTGTCGAGTCTCAAAGTCCTCCATGTTCCCATAACAAATCAAAACCTCTGGGGGTACTGATCCAGGAGTTTCCTTGTCTTCTGGATTGATTCAAAATTACAAGGCTACGGAGTTGAACATTAGTAGTCGTAAACCCATGAAATTGGGGCGGCTGTTCAACGACGGTTATAAAATAAAATAAAAATCTTTAAAATTATAATTAGTTAAATGAAAAATTTGAGACTCGATTATCAAAGACTTATTGCAGTTTACTCAGTTTGGTAAACGAAAATATTTCAATAAACGGAAAACTGACTTTTTAATAGTACTTTCCTAACATAATTGAGTTTCCCTTTCTGTATAAATAATTATTATAGATATTTTGAAATAATCTTGTTTGCTTAAAAAAAAAACTGATGATTCTTATACTAAATAAAGGCCACTCTATATCCAAACCTACTGGAGTTATGGGATACTTTCCAAAATATTTAAGAAGCCTATCTTAATTTTTAAGGTATTATTCTTAAATTTATCTCAGAACTATTTTTAAAAGTATGTGGATGGCGTAATGTATAATTAGTGATTATCAAATATATCAAAATATTTCTGTTAAAAATATAATTTTATATGAAGTGTGGGTATTATTCATGCATTTTGCCACAGTCTTTATCTTGGAAATATTCAATGTTTTCCAGGAAAGGGAAACAGGAAAAACTACTTACTATAACTATAAAACTACTAACTATAAAAGGTAAAACTACTTTTATAATTTTTGCGTCCTATTCAGCATTAAACAAAAGTTGAATATTTATGTAAATTCTAGATGTTATGCACTGTTAATTTCCCGAAAAAAATTGTTAAAAAGCAGTTTAATAGTTATTTTAACATATTCTAACAAAACTGTCAGACAAATATAAATAAGATGGTATTGAACCTATTAGATGTGAGAAAAAGCATTTGTTAACTGCTTTTACTTAATATGATTAAACAACAAGAATAATTTTATAACACCAACTAGACCTACCTAACGAAACTATCTGGTTCCTTTCAACCGGGTTCATATTAAAATCGAGAGGGCTAATCATCTTCAACGTATGAAGAGTTTTCCATATTCTACACTTCCCAATTTGTGACCCTGGACTATGACATTCTCGACGCAAGAGAATACGACACTCCCATTACTGCATAGATGGTAGCACCTTAAAGATGCTTACTACAACAAAAACTAGTATCCCCTACCTTTATCTGGTAGTGAAACAACCAGATAAACTAATTATATGACATTCTATGGTTCATTTGAGTCATTTCATTTCTACTCAATCTAAACCTAACTCCAATCTAATGCCCATTACCTAGCGAAAAGCTTAGCTCCGATGGGAATTTAACTTTATTTTTTTACATTTTTGAAATCATGCTAGTTTTAAATTGTTAAAAACAACAAAGTTTCGTATTCATGGTTTTTTAATCATACAAGATATAAATGATTTCAAAACCGTAATGGTAAAAAAGGTTCTTTACCGAATTTTTATGGTTAATTAGATGGACAAATTGCTGCGCCTGTTATTTTACCTTAATTTTAGAATAAAAATTCTAATGGTGTATCAGGAAGACATTGTGCAATATGTATGCCTTATTGCATTTATCTTTGTCAATCGAAAGTGTGACGCGTTTTCTATATTTTTTACAGAAATAGATATTGGCGAATATTGATATATATGGAAATATTTTTATCACAGAAATTTTTTTTCGTTTGATATGTGAGTAATATTCCTGTATTTATCTTAAAAATATTTTTTTAAGGAATAAATAGAGAGAAAGAGCAAAATGTAAGACATTTTCGTTACAAAAAAGTAATAGGAATTAGTGCATATTGTTACAGATAAAGTTATTTTAGTAAGATAAATATCATTTTATATGATGAGTTGGTAATATTCTTGCATTAATCCCAGAACGTTTTTTTTTCTTTTTAAATTAAATGAGAGGGTAATAAGGTAGACATTTTTGTTACAAAAAAGTCATATGAATCAGTGTATATTGCTATATAGCAAAATATTTTTCTAAGATAAATATTATTTTACTTGATGAGTGGTAATATTTTTCAATTATCTGAGTACTAAATTTAAAAGAATTTGGAAATCTTAGAATATTAGACATTTTCGTCACAGAAAAAATTAAAATTAGTGAATATTATGATATGCCAAAATTATTTTTTAAGCTAATTTCATTTTATGCGTTGTGCTTTTAAGTTCATGTTGTGTGATGTGTGAGTAATATTCAGGCATTTATTAGTACTATTTTTAAAAGAAGTACGTAGAAGGTGTAATATATTAGACGTTTCTGTTACAAAAAAAAAAATTCGAAATCAGTGAATATTATAATATTTTAAAAATATTTATGTTGAATAAATGTAATTTTATGTGAATTTGGGTAAATATTCTTGTATTTATCTTAATACTATTTGTAGCAATTAAGTAGAGAGGGTAATGTAAAGATTACAGAAAAGTAATGGGAATCGGTGAATATTATTTTACGTGAAAGAAGTTTTCTTTTTTTATCCAAGAGTGTTCGGATATGATTTGGTAGAATCCCATTTAGGGAGAGCTATTAGTTCAACTACTTCGTACTTAACGACAATAGTTGTTAAAGCTTTCCCCAGATGATAATCGACAGAAATTACGGGATGACCGACATTTTTCTCTTTAAGACAATTTATTTCTTAGTAATACTACTTCTGGAAAATACCATTCAAAACATTTATTAACATTAAATGTTTTCAAATGTTAAAAAAAGATATTGTATGTAACAAAGATTACTTCGTAATGTTTTTGCACTAATCAAACTTTTAAACGTTATCCACATCTAGAACACATCTAGAAGTGTTGTGTTGTTGTTTCTAATGCAACTTGTCAAAATCAGCAAGCCTGATCGTTGAAACCAGGCGAATTTAAGGAGGATGGTGTGTTTCTTGTCTTTCAGTGATGCCATCTATGGCCAAGAATGCTTCAGCCACATCCCGTTTATAGGGTGGATTCCTTTATAACTTAATTCATTCATTCATGCTAAGGTCGTAATTTTGACCTGAACCAGAGAACGATCAATCACCAATTCAGTACCCCCAGAGGTTTTGATTTGTTATGTTAACATGGATGACTTTGAGACCCAAAAGATTTAACGTGCAGCAGTCACCATTGACTACAAGAGGAGTCTTCGGGTTGCAGGGATCGAACTCATTACATCTTGGGCATGCCCCAAATGCCCTACCAACTACGCTATACCGGTCCATCTATAAGGAATTTTCTATATAATTAAAATTATTAAATAATCCTATACAAATTACAAGCAAAAACTATTGTTTAATTATTATTTAATACGTGCGTACTATTCAACATTGATAAAATTTGGACATTGATTATAACTGCAAATGTCATATCTGGAGTTAATTATCCTAATGCATTTAAGAATAATAAATGATTTTCCGATGAGATTAAAATTCATCACAAGTAAAAACTATTGTTTGATGACATTGCGTATTGTTTAGCATTAACTATATTGGAATATATATATAAATTTTAAATATATATCTAGAGTGCATTATTCAATACATTTAAAAAAAATTAACTATTTTCCAATTCTGTAAAACACATAAACAGTTAGCACAAATTTTTTTTTGGTACTATTCACCTTAAAAAAAGATCTGAATACTTTTAAAATTCTAAATGTTCTACCTAGAAGATAAATAAACAAAATGATAAAAACTATTGAATTGTTAAAATTCGATAAAAATGCATTGTAAGTAACATATATGATTTTTAATATTTCGTTTTTTAATGTAACGGTAATGTTTTTCAATTGTTGAGCCTAGACAAAAGGTAAAATACAAATCTAAATTTAAAATGTTAATTTTAAACAATGCCAAGTAAGAAAATTAAAAAAAACGGTAAATATATTCCAGTTATTTTAAAATAAAAATTACATTTTCCTTCATTTTTACATACTTATTCAATATTGGAAAAAACGGTACAATTATCGAAGTTTATAAAAATGTGAGTTTGTATAATTAAAGTATATTTTTTAATTAAAATGCAGAAATTTGCACGTAACACTGAATTTCTCCAAATTAAATATTGAATTAATTTGTAATATGGTACTATAATTTAATATTTTGCATCAGTAAATGCAATGCTTCGAAACTAGCCCATTATAAATTCTTTAGAAAAATTATAGAAGAATAATATGTTAAGTAGGAATAAATACATGTACATTGTTTGAATTTCCCTACTCAAATTACGGTAAAACTTCCGGCAGTAATCTGCTCATCCAACTAAACTTGCAGTTTACGGTAAAGAACATTTTTTTTTACCTTTACGGTTTTGGAACCATTTACAACTAGTATCGTTAAAAATAGGCCGGGATAGCCTGGTCGGTAGGGCGCTGGGCTCATGTCAAAGAGGTCGTGGGTTCGATCCTCGCCGGCCGAAGACTCCCCGTGTAGTAAAATGGTGACTGATGCACGTTAAATCTGTCGAGTCTCAAAGTCCTCCATGTTCCCATAACAAATCAAAACCTCTGGGGGTACTGATCCAGGAGTTTCCTTGTCTTCTGGATTGGTTCAAAAAATTACAAGGCTACGGAGTTGAACATTAGTAGTCGTAAACCCATGAAATTGGGTCGGCTGTTCAACGACGGTTATAAAATAAAATAAAATAGTATCGTTAAAAAATGCTGGTTAAAATGTATGGTATAAATTTAGAAATTTTCAAGATATTCAAATGGGAATTATTTTCACTAGTTACGAAATTAGAAATAAAAATTAGTATAACAAAATAAAGCTTTAAAATATCCCCAAAACACCCCAGAAGTTATAAAATTGCTCTTTTAGTTTTTCTTGAGAAAATTGAACAAAAATATCAAAAACTGAAATTGTCTCTTGCATCGTTGTAAGACAGTGTATTTTGTGTAAGACAGTATATTTCTAACACTCACTAAAGCTTTACCAATCTGAAATCCCGTATTATTTTTTTTATATAGTTTTTATAGTTTAGTTTTGTTTATAGTTACTTTTTTATATAAATTATAAAAAATAAATGGTAATTGAGGTATTACTAAACTACATTAAGAAAAATAATTACTTGACTGTATTAAATTTGATAATTTTGAACTAATCAAGCAATTTACTCATGCAATCTAGTCATGTAAATTAATCAATCTTTCATTTTTTTTACTTAATTTATATTCACCACAGAGTAAACATTTCAATATTTAATTCTACACAATAATACTTTTTAGTTGTCTGTGATTGTTTCTTTTTTAAAAAAAAACATTCTTTTTTATATCTTTGAATTTCTTAATTTTTTAAACTTTTCCATAATTTAAGTGTGGGAAATTTCACCCCTGCTCTTTCCGTTCGTCCAACCTCGTCATTCAACATTGGTTGTTTCTTCTTAATCCTCAATATTTTTCTCAAAAAACACAAAATATTTAGGCTTCAAAGTGTACAATTACTGCAGCTTTAAATAAGAATCTTTTGTTAATTTGTTAAACGAAACGAAGTAGATGAACTTCATCTGTACTTAAAACAAGTAATAAAAAAAAAAAAATTCAATTCCTACTTTTTTTTGTCAACAAAGAAAAATTTTATTTTAGTTACTTTTTATTAAATAATTGCAATTTTCTCTCCCATATAAAACTAAAATTGATTCATTAAATTCAATTAATGAAATAATATTTCAAAAAACTGTATTAACACCAAGTGTCATTCACTGCAAGTGTAAAAAAAATGCATTTGAACTTGAATGGATGAATGAAACGTATTTTATTAATGATTGGAAATTTGAACAAGATATATAAGCATATATAAAGAGAGTGTGAACTAATAGTAGGAATTGAAAAAAAGGGGGGTATCAATCAACTATAAAAGGACCCTATATGCTACTACCTAATAATGTTTGTAGAGTTTGGTTGACACAGTGAATATAAAATAATTAAATATTTAAATGTGCTTAATAAACTAATTTTTTCTGTTCAAATAGAGCTGTAAGTTAGAAATTATCACATATGTTATTATTAAAATATATGTAAAATTGATTAGCTTACAGTAAAATTTAAAACAATGACGAGAGCTTCACCAATCAGAAATCTCCATTTCGTTTATCACTCATCTCTATTTAATCAATGAATTAATTGAATATTTGAAAAAAACTGTATTAACAATAAGTGCCATTTACTACAAGTTTAAGAAATGTATTTGAACTTGAGTGGATGAATTAAAAGTATTTTATTAACGATTGAAAATTTGAAGAAGATAAAGGGAGGGTGGGAACTAATAGAAGGAACTGAAAAAAAATATAACCTAAGGATTACAGATTGTGAGATTCACAAAAAAGAAGCAAATGAGAAGTACTTTTAATCGTTTAAAAACTTTAAAAACTTCAAATAGGGACTTATAAAAATCCAATTTTTGTCAAACAACTCGGGAAGATTGAACTCATCTATAAACTAAATACATATCCGAAGTGGGATTCGAACTTATGATCTTCCTGGTACGAAGCCAACTTCTTTACCACCATACAGATTGCGCCTGGATTGTCTCTTTATTTTCAATCGTCTAGTCTTCATTCTTGTTTACGATATATCACAACGTACGACGATGAAGTTCCGAGTTGAGGAAACATTTTAGCCATACTCTTCACTTTATTTCCGTTACTGAAGGATCTCAAAAGTAGTTAAATACAGCTCAGGAATCGCGGAATCGTCAAAAGGGAGAGTTTTATGTCTGAGAGTACATCAAAGCAAAATGTGAAGTAAAACAAGAATAAGTGAGAAAAATTTGCTGTTGCTGTTGTAGTTCATTTACGACACACTAGAGCTGCACAATGAGCTATTGGAGACTGTCTGGGAAAAATCCCTGAGGATGATCCGAAGACAAGCCATCACAGTTTTGATCCTCTGCAGAGGGGATGACACCTCCGTTTCAATAGCCCTATGACCTGCACGCGAAGTCGAGCACTTTAAGGTCGAGCAGTTTAACGAGGACCAATACAGACAAATCCAAGTAGTCACCCACCCGCACATTGATCGCAGCCAGTGATGCTTGACTTCGGTGATCTGCTGGTAACCGTGTCTTAATAAACAGTCCACTGCGGGACAGAAAAAATGGAAAAAAAAACATTAATTGTAGTAACTTTCAACTTTTAAACAAATTAATTACAACTTTTAAACGAATTTAAAAAATGAAAAAAAAAGGGACAAACGTAATGTTAAGTTCCTAGACAAATGTGGCCCTTTCAGCATTCCACATTTCAATTCTGTAGTTGCATTCTTGCGGCCTACAGAGCTGGTACGTTTTCCATTAAATTTAAGAGGTTATAATGTTCGACCAAATTATTAAATGTTATTTTTTTTTTATTTCATTGTATGTCCTGTACCCTTTTCTACGTACTTTAGTAATTTCAATCTTCAAAGTCTTATAAATTTTGTGCAGCAAAACAAAACATAACGTTTAGTTACACCTCAAACAGCGACAGCTCTTATGATTTTTCAATAGAGAAATATGATATTGCTCATGGAAAATGACAAAAATGTAAAGATAAAAATTTAAAAAAGAACATATTTCTTTGAAAAAGTGAACATGGCTGACTCAAAGACAGTAAGCCAACTTTTGCTCAGGAAATTAAAATGGCAACGAATATAAAGTAAACTTGGTGGTAGAGTACCAGGATATGTGATGCTTCGTACTTACCTCCTCTAACATGCACTTCACGACTCAGTATTGTACCAGCAGGATTCGAAGCAAGGCATTGGTAGACTGCATCATGGACATCTTGTCTGTATTCCGATCTAGGGAAAGGAGGAAAGACAAGTGTTCCATCGGATCTCGTGTGGCGCAATCCCGGAATATCCCGAGCTGAGCCGCCTTCTCGAGTCAGCCAATTCAGGCGGGGTGTTGGATATCCATCTGCACTACATCTCAATTCCGTGCCACTGTTGTTGGAAAATTCGACACGTGAAGGTGGTTCCATGCGGAATATTGGCCCTCTTGCATCTTTTCTATTTGGATCACAATCACCTGAAAATACACAAAGTAAGAACAATGTAAGAATAAAATATAACCTGCCTGCTTTCATGTGAAACACAAAATTTGAACAATGTAGGAATAAGATATTTAAAATGCCTGTTTTAATTTTACACAAAATATGATCGGAAAAGTAAAAAGATATTTAAAGTGTCTTTTTTTTTATGTTTAAGCCAGTTATTTTATGTTTTTGTCAAAAATCTCATCTTTTTTATATTTAGTTTTTTTTCCCCTTTTTTTAAAAATTTGATGATACGTTTTATAGAGTAGTAATTCTAAGGCGTTTTCAATCTGTATTCAATTATTTAATGTACCGTTGCATGGTGGTTAATTGGGGTAACGAAATGAACTGTCAGTATGAAGGACTCGGGTTCGCTCCTAGTAGCAAATTAAAGTCTACACAGTTCCAGATAGATGGATACCGGCTTGTGTGGGAAGTAGAGGCTGTTTGTGAACTATACTGTTTACATTACCGCAATCATCCATTGGTTATGCAATTTTGTAGTCTTTATCTCCATGATCCCCTTACTCATGATGGGCAGTTGTAAGATTAATTTACTTTATTTATTTTATGTACCACGGCTAGGGTCGGGGTCCGATTTTCTGTGATAAACTCCTTTTGTCTGATTAGCTTTAATCGTGTGCTGTTGATTTGTAAAACACTCTAATATATTATCATAGACTTTGGGTGATTGGGAAGCGTGGTAAGGAAGTCTGGTAATTATTCTCACCATTTGCCACTGATCTAAATTGTACTTATATCAACCATCTACTTTAAAAATAAATAAAATTTTATTGAAAAAGGGAATTTTGGATTGTTTAGATTCTACTCTTTGGCTATATAAAAAGATCTTCTTGCCACAGATTTTCGTTTTGTTTGTGGCCATAAAAACTACAAAATATACTTTTCAAAGAGAAAAACTTTTGATTCTGCTCTAGTCAACCCAAGTCAAAACATGCACCAAAATTTTTATACCACATTCACACTGTAGTTAGTTTAACCACGTTGCCATATTCACCAATGTCGCTCTAGACAACTACCGAAAAGGAATCTTTTGTTCGAAAGTATAATAATGTTTTCTATAAAAAACATAAAGAGTGCAAAAGGTAAAAAAAAATAATAAAAACAAATTATTGAAAACAATATTTAAATATTCAAAATAGATTTTTCCATGTAGTTAAGGAATAACTATGAATAAATCAAATTATAAATATAGTTAAATAGCTGTTAGATTTAAAAGATACGTTCAAATATATTTAATAAAATATTCACTACCAAAAAGATCTAGAATATACGTTGCTTAAAAGAAACTATATATTCAGGGATTTTAAATGTAAATCCTCCAGCTCCTTTATAGTCCTCTGATTTTTTTCTTTCGTCTTTCTGTTTTTTATTTTCTTCTTTGCAATTTGAATGATAAGAAAGAAATTGATTCCTTGGAAATCAACTGTCTAAGTGTCTTCAAAGAAATCCTCACAGCACTTCGAAAGAGAATGGAAAAATCTTTAAAAAAGTTGACAGATCAAACACAAATGTGTTGCATTTAATTTATTTTCGTAAACAGATACTATCTTTTTCAATCTCAGAATATTATTAATTTATTTGTTTTCTCTTCATTTCTAACTGAAAATTTGGTCAAGAAATTGACTTTTTCAATGACTATTCAAAGATGATTAATAAACTACACATGAAAAAATTCTGGATTAAATTACAGCATGATGAAGGCAGTTTTGGTGCCTCATCCGTAAAATCGTAACTTTTACAGTAATATTTCTTTAATTAAAATTATTCTGTTTTTTTTATTGTAATTACTGCTGTAAAAACACCGTTTTTAACTGTATATTAGACACTGTATATTAGATTCCGCTGTTCCTAGACACTGTTAAAACACTGTATATTAGATTCCGCAACATGTTCCGGTAAAAATGGATTTTACGGTGAAAGTAACGACACCCTGAGTACTGGTACTTTTTTCCGTAATTCGATATGGAATTTTTAACAGAGTAAGCCAATCAGAAATATTCCTTATTGTTTGGATTTGTTTCACTGCCCTTCGTACTTTTATTTTGTACTTATTTCAAGAGGTACGGTAAAAAAAAAGAAAAATATTATATTTAATTATTTTTGTAGGACTTAACTAAGCTGAAAAATATGTATATTCACCGATTTTAAACATCTAAAATGTATTTTGTTTCACCTGATATTTATACAATCAGTTGTTATTAAATGGTTATGGGGAAATTAGAATATATATTTGAATAGGTATATCTATCCAACAAATAAGTTCAATAACCTGTTTTTGAAAAGAAAAAAAAACGATAAAAATAAATTGAATTTAAAATGAAAACTAATGTATTTGTCGGTAAAAATTATGTTTTATAATAATTATGTTATTTCCGATATTTTTTCTTCCTATACATGAATTCAGAGCAAAATCCAAGAAAGAATTAAAACATGTCTTTTCATATATTAAAATAAAATATTTTAAGAAATAGTCACTTTGTTAACTTCTTTATTCTTTTAATGCACGAAAAAAAAGAAATCAGGTTAAACAATAAGAAAAGATTTTTAAAAAAAACATAATTCTGGAAATGAAGTCTAAGTATTAAGTGTTTAAATCATTTGTTTGTTAACTTTTTTGTTCATGTAGGAATGATTAACCTATAATTCCGGTATTCGAAATAACCGTTCATGTAACCAAACAGTAAGTAGTAATTCGAAACTGAGAAGTCCATTTAGCCGAATAAGTAATTCGAAAGTTCTTCAGAATTGTCATTCATTTTATCATTTATTTGTAAATTTTGACTTTTTGATGTTTATGCCTTTTACCAAATAGAATATTAATATGTTGTTTATGCTTCTATGGCTTATTAATATAATGACTTTTTATAAAAAGCTGATAGAAGTTAGGTGGCGATAAACTGTTTATTGTACCTAATATATTTCTCTATCAAAGGGCAAATGGGCAAAAATAATGCATTCAAGTGTTTTAAAAACACTATATTCGAATATATCAAGCTAAGTTGACTGCTGTATGCCTTTTTAAGGGGGTAGTAGGATTATTTGTTTACTCACTTGACATCCCAGGGTTTGTTTGTAGGTGCAGAGAATATCTTAAGAACGCTTTTCATTTTTTTTTGTAAACATATTGCACAAGATTGAGAAGTACAGTAGGAATATACAATGTTAGAGAGGTATTCCATCCCAGTACATCCACGCTTCAGATTGGTTACCATAACAGCGAAACCGCCTGAAAGACCAGAATTACAGCCAGAAAAACAAACACATCGTAAGGTTGTGATGCTGAGGGCTATTGTACTTCAGTCAAACACTCTTAACTTCCAACTTAATATCCCGTTCGCTTGCTGCTTACCGTGAATTTAACCCTTCTATAAAGATTCGGCTCATGCTAAACACACAAAACCCAAACGCTAATGTTCTTCTAAATCTTACAGAGTCTTTCGAACGTTTCTAAAAAAATGTGCGAATATACTTTTCCGTTTGGTGTTAAAGTCATTTTAGAACAAAACAAAGTCTCTCAAAGATCTTAATAGCTTTGGTAATTACTGGGAAATTTTCCACTTTCCAAATCAGAACGACCTAGTGAGAACGAACAATATCGGACAAACTGGATGCGCTTTAAAAATGAAACTTAATGAACACGATTCATCCGTTATCAAGAATACGAAAAGCCATCAATTTCTGCAAATTTTTTGAATTTTCGGTATAAATTCATTTTCTATAATGCCAAAATTATTTCCCCTTCTCCAGTCACATCAGCTCATCTTGATGCCCTACAATCTTGCTTTATTCACATGGATGCTGATTCCCTTGTTGACGACCTTTTTTCTTCACCATCCCTCCATAGCTCGTGGAAATGCATTTCCCAGCGGAAGTGTATTTTGCGATGCCATGATTCGTTATTCTAGACCACAGTAGTTTTTCTAGTTTTTTTTTCTTTTATAATCTTTATTTTTTTCATTTTTCATTAGCAAGTTTACTTTTGTATATTTCAAATTACTTTTGTTTCTTCTCATTCCAGCCTGGCAAATCTTGAAAATGCACGCTTACTTTGAATCACATCAAATGTTATTTCCTCTTCATATATTTTTCAAAGTGAATGAAGTTTATCGTGTTTTTTGAGCCCCCATAGAAACAGAAACACTCTAAATTTTCCAGTTATTTTTTTGGAACTAAAAAAAAGCTACAAGAAAAAGAATTTTAATTTATTAGACAGTATTTTACATACGCTCATAGCCTTGATAATCTTACAAATGATCATTTCATTAGTGTTATTCCAAGAAATAGAATGCTGCTTTAATTTAATTCTTAGATAACAGAAAAAGTTTTGCTGGAAATTAAGTTATAATTGCCACAGTAATTACAGTTGGGAGTCATAATTACTACCTTAACAAAACAAACGCAGATTCTAATTTATTTAAATACTCATTTTTATCATATATGGTCATTTTGATTAAATATATGTAGCCGGAAATGAAAAAAAGTCTAAAAAGCGAAAAACTAGAACAGCCATACTTATAATGATTTTTTTTTTTAATAAAGCAAATACAAACTCGAATAAAATAAAAATAAAAATTTGTTGCCTTGAGGACAATTCTAATTATATGAGGAAGAAAAGTAGTTTATTTGGTTTTAGTCTTTTAATTTTGTGATTTTTGGTGTTGCGAAAGGGATTAATGCATTTAAGGGGAATTGCAAAGATTTTTAAAGAAGAAAAATGACTGGCAATAATTAGACGTCTTGAAATTTTTTTTGTAAGAAATTAAATATGATTAAAAGCTTTCTTCAACTTAACAATTGATTTAAAAGCTTATTTTTCTTTTCTTTTTTTTTAAAAAAAAAAGATTATTTTTTTATGTTTTAAAATGTTTTGAGTTTTCAATCTTGTAACGTAAATAAAAAAAAAAAAGAATTTTAAGATCCTCAAAATCTGAACTTATTGAAAAGAAATAAACATCAGAAATAATAGTTGAAAGAAACTGATAGTATTTACGAGATAAAATAGCATTGTTTGCGTCGAATACAAAAGTTTCTGATTTTAATCTTTCAATTTCGTTTCATTTTTTTTTCAATTAAATTAACAATCTACATGCTCTAAATTAAACAGAAATTTTAAGGCTGAAACAATATGAATTATTTGTTTCAGCCTTAAAATATGCATTAGTAATATTTCTTTTTGCAATCTCATATGATCAAAAAACATAATTCTAAATCCGATATTCTTATCTATACGAAATAACATTTGAAATAAAATGTTAACACTATGATATTCATCTAAAATGAAATTTGTCAAGTTGATCACCTGTTCAAATAGATCCCATTCACATTTTCTAAGACTGTCGATCCGATTCATATTGACTAAGCCAGTTTATTCTATTCACATTTTTTTGGTAAGTTAAACGCATTCACATTGATCACATTGCTTTATATAATCCTAATAAAGTAGGAACAAATGGGTAAAAAGAACAAAACTCCTTTTTATAATTTCACGTCTTGTATAGTGGACCATCAAATCGATGTCCCTGAAGTGAACACTTGTTCAGATTTCACAAATTCACGTTAAAAAATACACAAGCCATAATCGCTCGTATTTGCTGAAACATTATTCTAATAAGGAGAATATTTTAATCTTATTACAAGGTAATTTAACTTGATTCAAACTTGATTTTGCGATTCTCTGATTCAAAATGAACAAAAACATGGTTTAATTGTATAACTTTTCACCTTTGCATTATAATATTAAACCTAATTATGGTTCAATGTTGAAACGGTTTTTCTGAGAGAATAAATTTTTTTTTCAAATGAAAATGGCAAAATTAAACGTCGGGTTTTCAAAAAAGTTCCTTAATTTTAAATTTATTTTTTCTCCAAACTTATTTCATTCCGATGATATTTTGAGAACAAAATATTTTCCACGGTGTTTAGACCTTTCATCAAAGATATTTCTTTATGTGAGCTTTTTTTTATTAAAATAAACGGCATTACTTTTAAAAAAAAAATACCGTACTATGATTTCTTTATAAATAAATTATAGCTAAATTATGACAATTTAAAATTTGTTATATTTAATTATAATGCATATAATTACTATAAATTAATTATAGCTGATATTATTTACTGAGCCCAATGATTGGCCAATGTTAAAATGGTTTTTCTAAGAGCGTAAATATTTTCTGAGAAAAAAAAGATTGAATAAATGCTCCCCTAAATTGTTATTTTAATATTTTTCCACCTTTTTTTGTTTCTCATTTTAGATACTACTTTAGCTGAGTTTATCTAATAATTTATATTAAACTCATATTAATATCGTTCTATGAATTTTTATTGTGCGATAGATTACTAGTGAATATATTAATAATGACAAACAATAGGAAACTACAATTTTTCATTGAATCGCTTTTGTTAGGATTAAGACTTTCTTTATGTTTTACAGATTTTTTTTTTACTTATTTATAAAGAAGAAAAAGAGGAAAACATGTGGACAAAGTAAGAAAAGACCGGGAAAGAAAGCAGTTTTGAAACTAGAACAAACATCGATTTAAGATCTTAATCTTCTTTTTGTTTCCACCCAATAACTCCTTTCCTATATTTTTTCTATGCTCAAAACTACAAAGCTTCAGCACTCAGCGTTCGTAAAAGGAAATTGATGAAACTTGTAAGGAATTGAAGATCCATATTCTGTTACATTGGTTAGTTTCACAAACGGAAGTTTTTTTGATGGTTTTCTTTTGTGCAGACGACACTTTGTGAAAAACAAAAAAACTTTTTTTCGTGAATTCCATGTCCTAGATTGGATTTTTACAGATGTCTTATAAAGCTGAGGGTGTCCAGTTGAACAAGGAGATTTTCTTTCAAAGTTATTTTCTTTAAAGGAAACGAAATCCAAACGGCTTGTATTCTGCCAAAGTTTATTGACCAAATAGTTTAAGATATAAAGTTCCTTCGTGAATAATGCAATAGACTACAAAATTAGAAGGGAATTACTTTATTTTCAATTTGGAACTTTTGTATAAGTGGTTTGTTCGCTGAACAATTTTTTAAATGTGTTTGTTCAAAAATTAAATATTTTTTCAATCTCTAAATATTTATTTTTCAAATTTAGAGAAGAGTTTATCCTTCACTGAGGAAAAAAAAAGTCAAAATTACCAGAATATGGGGAAGTTGACCGTGTTTCTGGCTCTATAAGAACAACTAAAATTTCGGTAATATATTCCAAAGCACTTTGATATAATAAACAATAAAATATTGTCTTGTCAATCTGAATAAAATATGTGTTAAAACTTGGTAAATGATGTAAAATTTAGCAATATTATCATAATACTAAAGTGCATGTCATTAAAACCAAATGAAAATGCCTATATTTACTCCTTTTCTACTATAGATTATGTTCAATTGCTCAACTTAGGTTCAAATCTGAAACCACAAGAAATTCAATTTTTTTCTACACAAGCTTCGTGGTGTTTCTATTAATTTTCTCAAAAATTATAATTATGAATTGCAGATTTTTATTCTCTCCTCATTAAATTCATCTGGAAGTAAAATGTAATTCAGTTGAATCTCATTTACAAGTGAATAAGTCTGTAAATAGTATAATGAAACGACGAGGGGATGGATAATTTATACACTCGAGAATCGAAAAAGCATTATTTGATTTCCAATTAGAGACGCAATTAATCTTTAAAACACCAATTTAAAAGTCATTTACTCTAATGTAACGGATGGATTAAATTTTTTTTTAACTGCTCGGATACAATAGTGCGACATCTAGGCTGAAGGAGGAAATCGGTGAATTACTTGAATGTTTATCATTTAAATGTGCTATTTAAGATCCGTTTTAACGATGTACTTCACACATACTCGAAATATATATTTAAGTGAGAGCGTTTAAACAGATAACTGAAGCTGCATAAATTAGTACTTTAATAAAGTGACTGTAAATTTTTAAAAGAAAGTGAATGGTATCAAACGTATCTCCTTTTTAGGTCCTATAATGCGGAGATTAGAGTTTTGTTTAAAGTTGTGAGACTTAATTTATACCATTGGATTTTAATTTGGTCTTAAGGTATGAAATTAAAATGAATTTAGTATTGGCAAAAATGCATTATCATTGGATAGCAACAATTTGACTGGGCAAGTCAGGTTGGAATGGCTCTGGACTCAAGTTTGTGAAAATAGAAATTCAAATGCTGCTGGTTGAAGAATCCCTGTGTAGTAAATGGAGACTGGTGCACGTTAAAATTTTCGGGTCATATAGTCCACCATGTTCCCTAAATAAATCAATACCTCTGGGATGTACTGAGTTAGAGATTGATAGTTCAGGTCAAAATTACGATACGTAGACGAATGAATAGATGTATTGATGGGTCTACCCTATAAACGGGTGTGACGTATGGGTGTAGCAGAAGTCGAGTTTTTGGCCGTATATAAAGCCACACGAAAACAAGAAAGATCGCTCCCCCTCTGCCTTAATGGCCGAAGACAACAACTACAACAGCAATAATTGAGAATTTAATAAATCCATTCTTTTTTTCTCCATTATTTATCGTATCACATTCTAAAATTCAAAAAAATATCAATTCAAAATGTTTTGCTTTTCAAGCTCATTTTCCATTTCATGAAATACGTAAAAAAGTTTTAAAAAAATGTATTGTAAGATATACACATTTCTACAACAATTCAATCTAAATTATTTTGAAGAAAAAAAAAGAAAAAAAGAAAGATGAAGAAAGAAAAAAAAAACAACAACTTTTTCTTTGATATGGCGAAATACCCAACAATTATGAAGCTCCAACGTTTGACCGCTCATCTATATACTTCTTGGACCTTCTGTTTCAGATTATGGTTACCCGCTATCTTTTGATGGTCAAGAATCTAAATTCGTCACGAAAGGGTGCATTTATTTAGAGAAAATACAATATTATACATGATATCTTAACTTAAAATATCGTCTGCACTATTTTATTCACATATTTGGGGTTAGAATTTCCAGTTATTAGGATTGAGTAATAAGACGCGAAAATCTGATCATTATATAATATTTGTTTAAGGTAATTATTTTCTTATTTTATACATGCATAACGGATGTAATAATTTAATGTATTCCACATTGCATAAATCAAAACTTTTTTAAAAAATATTTTAATACTATTATAAAATTTCTATTCTAATAATAGCCCGTAATTTGTCAAAGAAATTTAAAGAAATTTTAAGCGCGTTCATATTTTATACATAACCCATATAATAATATGTTAACGTGACTGGGTGAGAAATGACAATAAGCATGATGCAAAAAAAGGAAAAAGACAATGACATTGTTTTACTAACTAAAATTCCTTAATTATAAAAAAATAGCTCAAAACAACAATTCATTATTTTTATGTGATCATCATTTTCAAGAAATAAATTTTAAACTATCTTTAGCTGTCATGGGTGATTTTTTCAAAATATTGATCTGTAATTCAATCTATCGCTCGTTAATTTTATTTGAATACATTTAAATTGCAAATCGTCATTTGAAATAAGATGTGTGTCTCTTTCAATCATTGTAAGAGTGAAATGTGATTCAATTATCATAAGATTAAATTATGATTCAATTTTCAGAATATAACATTTACACATATTCTTTTCCTTTAAATTAATATTTCTCAGGAAATTTTACTGATTTTCAATTACACGCAAAAATTTTGAAAATTTAAAATATATCCTGGAGATGAAACTTTCGATTATTAGACGTACGTAAAAATTGAAGAAATTATATTTTTTTCCGAATATTTAATCATATTCGAAACTTCTAACCTCAATTTTGATAGACACCAAATGTCGTCAGGCGATTAATAGAATGAAAAATGTCGTGAAAGGTTTTTAATAAAAAAGGAATTGAAAACAATGAGTGCTGAAGAAATTTAAAAAATGATTAATTTTAGAAATGAACTATGCTAGGCTAAATTCAACCAAACCAATAAAAGACAAAACAAAGAAACTAAAATTATTGCTCTGCGTTTAAATTATGATATATTTGCAAGCAGTAAGTGTTTTCAAGATTGAAAAAATTTTCTTTATTGAAATGGACTGTCATAATGAAAAACTATAGAAGACTAAATGAAATTGTATGATCAAATAACATCCAATCTGAAGTTGAAATTTTAATATAAATAATGACCAACAGCAAAAATAAAAACGTAGCATATTTAAAATAATACAATATTTTTCCAAGAATATTTTTAAAATAAAATAAAATTTCAAATGGTTCTTGCTTTCAAGATTTCCGAAAATTATCAGTAAACAAAAATTTAAAAACTTGCTGATACTTTCCAAAAATTCAAAGAAAAATAAGCTAATGGATTACATTTGATCTAAAATTGAAATCTATTATAAAGCTTTTGGTTTAATTTAAAATCAAAGAAAAATTTTAAAAAAAGGAACCTACCTAAAACAATAAATATGTTTTAATAAGAGAAAATGTTTAGATTAAAAAAAATCAAATTCTCAAAGTTTTTCCAGATTACAAAAAAATATTCACATATATTGAAATATTCTGTGACGGTAAAAACTTGCTAAAATGATACAGGTAGGAACAGAATTATGTTTATAAACTTGAAATTAAGGTTGGAGTATCTGATATGAATTTAAATCGACTGAAAAGGAAAAATGGGTGTATTTAAAAACAATAAATGAATTTTTTTTCTATGATCATCGCTAAATTAAAATTAAATTGCGTGGGATTGCCGTTTTAAAGACGCAAAAAAAATAGTTAGTGATAAAAATAGACTATATTAATGAAAAGTTACAGATTGATAAACGAATAAATGAAAAAAAACCATTAATATTTGTATTTTAATTCGAATTTAGAATGTTTTTGATCAAAGTTTAGACCAATAAAAACATAAACCTTTATAAATATAATATATATTATAATATTAATTATAACCTTTATAAACCTTTCTTTAAGAAACTCACCAAACATTTGAAAATGAAATAAATTTACAAACAGGCATTAAGTATAGTATACAAGCAGTGATAATTTTTTATGGCTCGATAAAGTGACCTTAAGTATGCTAATTAATAAGCACAGACGATATATTTAGTTTCGAAATCAAACACAAAAACATACTTTCCCTGAATAAAAATACCTTTTTTTCGACGGAGTTAGATTTTTCACTTCCAAAATATGGGGGGTAGTAGCAATCTGGTCCTAATAGTTTGGTCAAGAGAGGTCCAAATGTTTGACCCTTCAATGTTAATTTTACTTTTTACGTATTTCGCTTTATCTCGAAAATTTTTCAAACTAATCGAAAACTTTTTGCACACAATTATAAAAGTCGTTGTCCAAAGATAATTACATGCAATAAAAAATCATTATTAATTATTTTTAATTTTTTATCATTTTTTTTAATAATAATCGAAATTTTTTTGAATTGTAAGGTATACAATATTTTGCATCATTTTGAAGAACGTAATTTGACATGGCGGTATCACAAAATTTGAGCAAAAATGGTCGCATAGTTCCTGAGAAATTGAATTTTGAAAAAGTCAGATATTTATGAATGTTTATTCAGAGAAAGTACGTTTTTGTGTCTGATTTAGTAATTTAAATTATAGTCTGGACTTATTAATTAGCATATTTGAGGTCATCCGTCGAGCTATTAAGAATGACTCCTAGAACGTGACAATCTGATTATAAGATCAAATGTAATTTAATGTGTTTTTTTTTTTTTTTTCAATTTCAATTCTTTTTCAATTTTTTTTGCGAAATGTAGTTCAAAATTCGGTAGTTTTAACATTAACGTGACGTCTTCTGCGTGCACATACTTCTTAAAATTGACTGTGATCGCTCAGATCTATAGAAATGATAGAAAACTAAATTAAATTAAATCGAATATGTAACCTCTAATCTAAAATTTAAATCTAATATAGATCTTTTGATATATTTTTTGACCAAATAGAAACGCAGAAACAAATAAATATTACTTTACTTAAAAATTATAATTTTAAAATGCAAATTCTAAATGTTTACATAACTGCAAATATGATTATTAATAGAACTAAACTATAGTAGTTCAAATTCAAAGTAACTATAGAAAACTAAATGAAATTCTTCGAATAGAAAACATTTAATCTAAAATTGAAATCTTATTTAGATCTAAATTGAGAATAACGACAATTATAAAAGTAAATAAAAAGAATATCGAAAATTTATAAATTAAAAATAAAAACTGCTAAGTTTTAGTTTTTACAAAACTGAAAAAATCACAAGTAATAGAACTAAACTGTAGTAGTTCAAATTCAAAGTAACGGTAAAAGACTAAATTCATCCAATAGATAACATCTAATCTAAAATTGAACTCTTATTAGATCTTTTGATCTAAAATGGGAGCAACAATAAGTGTAACAAAAATTAAATAAAAAAGGTATAGATAATTTACAAATTAAAAATAAAAACAGTAAATTGTCAGTATTTACAAAACTACAAAAATGAAGATTAATAGAAATGGACGGAGATAGTTCACACTCAATGAAACGATAAGAGACTAAATGGAAAAACCATTCGAGCTTTTTATCTCTTACGCCAGCAAAACATCTAATTTTCTTCCTTTGAAAGTTGAAACAAATGCAACGCCTAAAAATAACACAGAGGAAAGGAAATTTTGAGGATACAAAAGACCTCATCAACGAAAGACGCAATAAGAAAACGCAGAAGATAACCTTTACATGGTTCCTGTGGACTACAATTTTAAGGGAAATAGGAACCGATAAAGGAAATGGAGCAAAACGTTGAAGAAACGTATCTTGTCGAGGCTAGCAAAATGCGTTATTCGAAGGCACTAGACATTTTTACAACGTACAATAAATGATAGAAGGTTATCCATATTACCGAGGATCTCATAAAAAACACGTACACAAAGGAAATTTTAGACAGTGATGAGGAAATTAGATAAAAAAAAAAAGAATAATAAAAATACACTATGTGAAAAACGTGATCTGACGTAAGATATTAGTTGATTTACAGTATAGTGGCGTTACTGAGTCGCGTGGATGCCGAAGTTAAAACTTTTAGAAATGGTTTATAATTTTATGTTAGGTTATTTAGTATTCTAGCTTATTTTATGTCTCACGAACTCCAAATTTAAATATCTAAGACATGGTATAGAAAATATGTTGGCCCATTTAAATTTTAATCTAGACTTTGACTTTGACATTTAAATTATAATCTAGACTTTCATTTGAATTTCAATCTAGACTCTTTGTTTAGTTAGTGTATTGGGCTGCCTTGCATAGATACAGGAATTTATAACTTTTAGAAATGGTTTAATATTCTATCTAAGCTTATTTACAATTGCAGCTTAATTTTGAGTCTCATAATTTCGAAATTCAAATATATACGACACAGTATAGAAAGAACGCTGGATTATTTATATTTTAAACTTACTTTGAATTTCCTTGTTCTGTTAGTGTAAGGGGCTGAATGTGATAGATGTAAAAGTTTAAACTTTTATACTCCAAATTTAAATATCTACGGAAAGAATGTTGACTCAATTAAATTTTAATCTAGACTCTGAACCTCTTAGTTCAGTTAGTGTATTGGGCTGAGACTCGCAGATACGAAAGTTAAAACATTTAGAAACGTTTATCATATTAAGTTATTTAGAGTTGCAGTTAATTTTGATTCTTATAAATTTAAAATTTATAAATTTAAGTATCTAAGACAAAACATTTAGATAGTACTTGCTCATCATAAATTTAAACTTGATTTGAATCTCATAAACTTTGAATTACTTTGTTGATTCAATGTATCGGGCGGATCCTGAATCGCATATAGATGCAAAACTGGAAACGTATAGAAAGGGTTTATAATATTAGCTTAGTTTATTTAGAGCTGCAGTTTTATTTTGTAGGTCCGTAAACTTCAGATTTAAATATTTAAGAAACGCTGTAGTCATAATGTTAGCTGATCTAAATTTTGAGATTTTTTTTACTTTGATACTCTTAGCTGATTTAGAGTATGGAGATAATACTAACTCTTGTCGATGAAAAAGTTTAAACATTAAGAATTGGTCCATGATCTTATGTTAGGTCCTTACTAACAGTTCTTGCTTAGTTCTAGTTCTAGTCTATGTTCTAGTTCATAAATTATTTATCTGAGATTTGCTTATAAGAAAAATTGTCTAGTAAAATTTTTGTAAGGGGTTAAAATTACAGTAAATGATCAATAAATCAGTATTAATCAGCACCGCGAATGACACTAACGTACAAAACTGAAAGGAATATACGGATGTAATTTACAATGCTAACATATTACAAAATTCATTTTTATTTATTATTATTTGTTGCATTGCCGGTGACTTTATGTACTTAGATCAAGAAAAACGTAGTCTTACAAGTCCATTCCATCAAAATAGGGTTTAATTATATTCAGTATCATTTGGCATCCTGCTGATGCTCAAAATGTTTCTTAATCAAGACTAACTCCGATACTTTTTCTTTCTGAGTAATTTATAAAGTACTTAGATAAGGTACTTAGGTATCAATACTAAAAGCTCAGTTATTAGTATATTTGGTATCAACTAAAACAGCCCTTGTTACCACAAAACCAATTATACCTATTACCAAAATTATATGAGCAAGCATCATTGACGTCATCATTGAGTGACATTTCTTACGGTTACACGAAACAAATAAGTACTCTTACTCCTTTAATTTTGCTTTTTAGTAAATAAATTACTTTTTTTATATTCTTATTTCAATTACTGTTGATTATAGATAACGTTATTTAAAAAAAAAAAAATAAAAAAAAAAAAAAAAAAAAATAAACAGATTTCAAAAACGTAACTAAAAGCAAAATAAATTTTGTGGTTTCAGATAACTTAATTACAAAATCAATGATGCAATCTGCAGACGCTATAAATATTATATATTTATTTCAAATGGCAGAGGTGAATTGACATGTTAAAAAGCGAAAACACAAGATCAAAACAAGGAAGTTAAAAGTCATTTCCTCAGGAGCGCTCTTGCCTCCCAATATCGCTCGGTAGACGACGACCCGCGGAGGGCCATGCAGCACAGGATGTGGCCGCCATCGAAAACAGCTCGGCTCTTGCACAGAGAACAATAGGGATCAGGTGCCAGCCCTAAACGAAACAGGTGCGCAGCTAAGCAGTCATGTCCGGTATATAATTGAAACTGAGCCACCGCTTCGCGGAGCGGCTAGTCTGGAATGGTGTTCTGGCTATAAATATTAAATAACACGCAATTCTAAAATTTTTTAAAACAAATATTAAAACGGACCTACTAGGTAAACATGCTTCATTGATTTTCGAATACCAGCGATGGCTGGCTGATACGAATTCCGCAGAACTAGAACTCTGACCCTTTTTAAAATTGTGAGCCATTTAATTTTGGTTGCCTTTTTCGGTCATTGGTAATTTCAAGTAATTTTAAATCCTCGTCGATTTGCTCCTTCCATTTAGTTCTTTCTTCAGATATTGAAAAAATTTTTTGTTTATAAAAAAAATATTTTAAAGCTTTTTCATGAGTCCATTCCTAGCATACGCTCATAAGCAACATTCAACAGGCAACGCCCATTTTTCACGTCACAAAAAGTTCAGTGTATGCGAAAATCTTAAACAATGTTCGAGATATGTGGCGTATCACAAATAATTTATACGTTGTACATGACACATAAAAAGCAGCTGTATGTGCGGCCAAAAAAATACTATGGAAACTTACTGTGGAATGATAGTATGATAGAGCATATGTCAAGACAACAGTCACTGAATGACGATCGCCGGGTATTCAGCATATAAAGCCTATAAAAAGTGGGGTGGAAATATTGGTTCTTCAATAGGAAGCACACGCATGACGACAAAATGACTCTGTCAAAGCAAGTTCGTCGGAAAATGGTTAAAATCTTTTATCAAAATGGGATAAACAGCTACGAAAACCTTGCGCGTTTTCCCTAGAAACCATCTCAAAATTCATGACCCATATTCTCTGCAAGCTTTGCAATAAATAATAAAGCTTTGCAAGCTCTGCAATATATATAAATTCAAAGAAAAGGACTGTCCCTGTGACTGACAAACATTCTCATGTTCCTCCTGTTCTCAAAAAGCGCTTTTATGGAAATGCATCAAATAGTGACTTAAGAACATAAACAAACTGCAAGAGGTACCACTCGTGTATTGGATATACCGAAATCAGGAAATCAATAACGTCTACGTTCTTAACTCCCCATTATCCCATACCGATACCAGAGTATCCAGCTTATTGTCCTTGCGAAAGAAATTCTTAATCGATATGAAGACGATTCTGGCGACTGGCTTCTTCGAATATTATGGACAGACAAGGCCCATTTTACTCTAAATATCAACGTCAACATCAAAAGTTGTAAGCACTCGATAAACACTAATCCGCATATTGTGATACCAGTACCTTTATATGACGACTAAGTAACTAAGTGGTGCAGAATTCGAGGCACAAATTGTTCTCGACCTTTACTGCTGCAAGTAAGCAACACTATTGAGGTTTGTAGCATGCTCTGTGAAAGGCTCTGGCGCAGAAATCCCGTTAGTAATTACGTCAAGCCAGAAGTGCTGCAGTGAACTGCAATGAGCGGAGTTGTTTGGATTCAAGATGGTGCACTTCCATACTATCGCGACATTCGTTCGCACTGCCCTAGAACATTTTTTTGGCAATCGTATCATCTCACGCCATTATACATTTCCATGAAACCCCGGCCTCATTCCTATCGATTCCTGGCTATATAGGATATCTCAAATACTTATTGTACAAACCACAATATTTTCCGGACTTGAAAGAAACTATTAAGAACTATTGAAAGAAACTATTTAAATTGCGAACATCACTCATGCTATTTTAAGTTCGGCTTTATTGTCCGAAGTCTGAATTGTTTAATTTTCTGAGTTTGCACCCATGAATAAAATTTGTATTGAAAGTAACTTTTTCCTTTTGTTTGATCTATTTAGTCTCAGTGATTGTTGTCTTACCTCTTTTAAATTAAAAAGTGTATCTGGGCGTCACGATATAGTGTTATCACAGTGCGCAGAGCTACTGTAATGCATGCATTATTTCTGATATGCTTACCATTATAACGTTGTTAAGAGTTTTTTCATGTGGTGAAAATTTGTAGCAAAAAAAAATGGGTATTGCGTTTAGAAAAATTCAAGTTTTTGTACCCATAACCACATTTGTGAGCGCCATTCTTCTGTCAATCTCAGAATCTGGAGCACACACCTCTGAAAAACAATCTATATTTACAATTTCATCTGTATCGATTTAGCGAACCACCGCTAGAAGTCTATATGTAGACCAAGTTTCTTAATACCAACCAGTACATTTAAATAACACATAGGCCAAATAGGTCTCTAGAAATTCAACCGATTTCGTTCCAAATTCGTATTTTGTTAGTATGAGAAAATCTGATCATTAGATCAATGTTGAATTTTGTGTACTTTACGACAAATATGAAGTAGTTAAAATTTAATTTTTTATAGTAGTGACTTTTTTTTACCTGAATTAGCTTTACGAAAAACTTTATCTAACCAAGAAAGAAGAATACACATTTGAAATTAGTACTACTACTAAAAGAAAGTATAAAAATTACTTTAAGTGTGTGGATTACAACTTCCCTTGATCACAACTAGTAGAACGATATCTGAAATATTTTCAAGACATGAATTTTTTATATCTTCCTAGGAAAGAAAAAGAAAAGTTTGCGAAGTTTCTTGCAATAAGAGTACTTGTTTAATCTTCAAAATATAAAATATACTTCTTTCCTGTTTTCTCAACTTATCTAAAACATTTTTTTTTAAAATCTGAAAATGCTTAATGGAACAACAGGAATCTTATTTTCTTTGCAAGCATGTTATTTGCTTTTACGTATTCTTTTTAAACATATTTTAATACACTATAAAGTTTTCTAGTTCACAAAATATCAGTTTCATGACACTTTATTTTATGTACAGAAGTTTTTGGGTATATATATATAACTTATAAATTAAATATAAAATTAATGTGCATAAAGTGAGGATTCGACTAACTGTTCCATATAGGTTAGGGACATAAGATTTACGAAAAATATTTTTGATGTGCATAAAGTGAGGTTTCGACTAACTGTTCCATATAGGTTAGGGACATAAGATTTACGAAAAATATTTTTGATGTGCATAAAGTGAGGATTCGACTAACTGTTCCATATGGGTTAGGGACATAAGATTTACGAAAAATATTTTTGATGTGCATAAAGTGAGGATTCGACTAACTGTTCCATATAGGTTAGGGACATAAGATTTACGAAAAATATTTTTGATGTGCATAAAGTGAGGATTCGACTAACTGTTCCATATAGGTTAGGGACATAAGATTTACGAAAAATATTTTTGATGTGCATAAAGTGAGGATTCGACTAACTGTTCCATATAGGTTAGGGACATAAGATTTACGAAAAATATTTTTGATGTGCATAAAGTGAGGATTCGACTAACTGTTCCATATAGGTTAGGGACATAAGATTTACGAAAAATATTTTTGATGTTTTAAGAATATGGGAAGGGAAAAGTTTGAGTAAAAATAATACATACATATCAAAAATTATATTTGCATGGAATTATGCTTTATATTAAAGAGTTCTAAAAAAATCTAAACAAAAAAAAAAAAAAAAAAAAAACGTGTGTGCAAATATATTTCGTTTCGCTTACACTGTAAGAATTTTAAATCTAAAATTTCGGTAAAATCTTTCAGGAGTCTGTCTATTTAATTAACCATGAAGTTTACGGTAAAGAACATTAATTACCTTCACGACTTTGAAACCGTTTACATCTAGAATGGTTAAAAGACCATGAATAAAGAGTTATACGGTTTTTTACCATTTACAACTAGCATTGTTTCAAAACAATAAAAAGCAATTGTTCTGTACATTAGAGTTAGACTGAAAGGAATGTTTCGAAGGGAATGGAGTAATTATTGTGGTGCCAAAGCTGAAACTATCCCGTCCCCGTTCTGTCGTTCTTGTGATTGACAGATTGATCTTCTCGGCTGTATTATTTACAGAGTTTTAAGGAAATAAGTGGCATCATGGCTGAGGCTAGTTGGTGCGATAAATTTTTGTTTGCTAAACCGTATAAGGTGAATGCAGTAAATAAACGGTTTTTCACACAGTTAACAGTTTGAATACAATCGTATTTATGGTCATTTGATTGCTTTGTAGGAATATTGTAAAATAACAATGAAATAAATTGCAATGAAATAAATTCTAGTTATACCGAAATATGGAAAAAGTGAAATTAACATTCAGAGATCCAAACATTTGACCGCCTTCCTGCCTATGCTGCCAAAATGTTACAAAATGTTTTTTTTTCTTTTGAAAGTCGATATTTTAAATCAGTCGAATAAAAGAGGAGTTTATTCAGAAAAAGCAAATTTTCCGTGCATGATTTTGAAACTTAAATTATCGTTTGGACAAATTATTTAGCATTTATAGTCAAATTCTGTTTTAAGGAATTCCAAGGGACCAAAACAATATCTACGCAATAACGAACATTCAATTACGATATTACAAATTTCAAAATTATTAAATCAAAATTATAATAATCAAAAATATTTTGATAATCAAAATTATTTTGACACATTGGCAATTTTCGACTAAATAAATTAATAAATACTTTACACTTTTGAGATATTTGTTCTCTATATTTGAGAAAGTTTCAAAGTAAATTTTTAAAAGCTCACAAAAACTCTTAAATTAAAATAATCTTTAAATTTATTAACGCATATTTAGTAAAAATGTACGTATCACTTTTTTTTCTGCGTGAAGAACATGGAACCAGTAGAATTTACAATATGTATTTTGCATGTTCATACAAATCGGAATTTGTTTAGAACCATTAAATATTTTTATACGGCTTCCTTATTGGATCAATGGACTGTACAATAGGACTGTATTCATTGATATAAGTAAAAGTGCAACTCTTTTACCTAGTGACTGGCGCAGTATAGCCACTTCTGGCTTTTGTGCTATTAAACTTTAACCAACCAACCTTATTGGACCAGGCATATGAAGTTTTATGTATGGAAACAACACTTTAGTCTGCACATGCTTTGTAAGTTTAAAGTGAGTTTTCCTTGTTTCCTTGTATCATACGAACAACATCATGTTTTTTTAATGCTTCATATGCCCTGACTCTGTAAAGAATTGTCATGATTGACATCGTTTGACATGCGTGTATGTCATTGGGATCTGGGACTATTGTGTAAATCATCTGGGATCACTGTGCGTACTTTTACAGAAAGGTAATAGTTACATGATCATAAAAGAAATAGAGAAATGTTGCATATTTTTGGCTTTGTAAAATCGGATTATCCATTTCGTATTATCTGTATTTTTAATACAATGCATCTATGAAGATTTATTTGGGGATTCTGTAAATACTCGTTACTTTGAAAGTTTTGCTATTTCGGATTTCGCTAAAGCGGTAATTTCACCCTATTTGGATCATAAGAAGGAAAACGAATAATTTATCCGATCATTAGAACAAAAGTTATTCTTATCAATGTTTCATTAAATGAAATAACTGAACAAGCAATTTTATTAAAAATAAAATAATATAAACTTGAAATAACTTTTGCAGATAAGCTGACTTATCTATATTGTCGAAAAAAAAAGGCATTCGAATATTATCTAAGAGAACGTTATCTTCAAACATTTTTAATCGACGAATCATGATGAAGCGCTCAGAAAACAATTCCAGCGGTCTAAGAGCACGAGTTACACTTGCCTGTCTAGTCTATATTTTGTCCTATTAATTGAACAAAAGAAGTCAGGCAATATTTATGAGTGAGGCATTACAACACAATCAATTTTAAAAACATCAAGAATTCCAAGAAATATATGCAAATATTGCATGGTTGATAAGCGTTTTTAAGTATTTTTCAATTTTTTATTTAATGCTTATTCAAAAGGTTACGTGAAAGTTTTCACAATTTGAATTGTAGTTATATTTAGGAAAATGTAACATTCTTTCTAAAGATTGCGTGATTGCTTAGACTTTTTCTTTAGTGATAAACACATTGTTTGTTGTAGGAAAGACTCAAAATAAATTGCTCCTAAATTCAAATCAAAGACATTTCTTTACTCTAATTGAAAGCACGCAAATCCATCTAGGAACATTTTAAAACTGGAAAAAATCTCAAAATATCAAGGAAATATAATTAATACTGTTTGTATAAAATGGTTTTGATCGATCTGGGAAAACACTTCATTATCGCGATATTTCTATTTCCTTCAAATCACGCGATGTTTTCAATCTTTCGTCTCCATAAAAAAATGTAAGACATATTTCTTTATAAATATACTTCAATATGTAAAAATTGTATTTTGATATTTTCTTTATCAGTGCATTTTATACAAACAACAAATATTTGGAAATGTAAATGAATTCATTCTAAATTCACACTCGAAGAACTTTCTATAAAATTCGAAAAGGTAATGGTAGAATTCCCAGATAATTTCTTTGAGAAAAAAGTCTAGTACCCGTGATTGTAGTGAACTTCATCAAAATTAGTAGAGTTTATTAATTTATACGTTTAATGTATCTTGTTTCGGTGATGTATACCCATTACCACGGTGGTTACAGCCCCATTATGGTGGTTATACCCATTTCAGAGTGGTCATAGTGGTGTTCACGAAAAGGAACACAAATCTTTCACTTCTCGTCTGAGAACTACACTATTTTGTCGGTCATATATATATATATATATATATATATATATATATATATATATATATATATATATATATATATATATATTAATAAACAATAATGATCAATGACAAATAATTTTAAGCGAAGAGTTCTATTTTTGTATCATACCAGTTGCCACCTTTTTTTATATAAATGTTAAACATTCTGCACTGTGATAAAATCAAACTTATGCGAACCTTACATTCGGCACTGCTCACCATTGTGTATTCAATCGGAGAACGTAAATCAAAAATAAAGACACAAATAAAAGTCTAAACCATCAAATAAAACAAAGAAGTGATACTGATGATTAATTTAATTATAAAAATTAAAAGTTTATACTCTTATCACCGGACTTCAGGCGTGAAGGAACCATATGTCAAAGCTAGAATTTGAATTTCACAAAAATGTAGTGCTTTGAATGAAAAATTATATTGTAATTATTTAAGAAACTCGGAATATGTCTGAATTTGAATTTATGAAAATTATCCAAACTTTATCCATAAAATGTGATTTCTCAATCAGCGTAACACAAAATAAACAATAATTAGATTTTTAAATAATTTTCAAATCTTGATTTGTAACAATACTATTTAGTTTGCGATCTTAAATCTAGAATTAAAAAAGGATAGCGTCGCTACTATTTGTATTACTTCCCTAATTAAGATTCAGTTACAAATTTCGAAGAATATTTTACAGAAATATCTGGAGAGTTCGTGTTTTAAATCATTTATTACTACCTACATCGATAATGCAGCAGCACCAAGAAACTCTCTCTGCAGAATCAATCGAGATCAAATTTGCTTAAAGATAAATTCTTTTCCACTTTACTTATTTTAATGAATGAATAGTCGAGATTTCGGATAGAACCAAATTAGAATTCGAAATTTAAACGAGGCCAATACGTTGCGAAACGCTATGCATACGTGTAATTTAATAAAAATTTATCGAGGAGCGAAACGAAGTTCTGGTGCTGGGCTTCATTTCATTAGATTCGAAGGTTCTAATTCGTTAAGAGTTATTCAGAAATGCAGGGTACACTTTTGTATTTTCTTCGATTGCTTCTGTACGGGTTTCATCAGAAAATTTAAGTTAATTTAGGCTCTTGTTTAAGATATTGGCAAGAAAAAAAAATACTCGTTCTCCTTTTTTGTTAAAATTTATGAAAAAAAAGATAAATAATTTAAAAAAAAAAACTAGATAAAGCAATGAATATAAAATACCGCCAAACAATAAATTAGATTACGACAATGTTTGATGTTGAAAAAGAAAAAGCTCTCTAAAAGTTTAATCAGCAAAAAATAAATCAATAATATTCTTTTATAAATGTCAATATTTTTAAAGATTTATGCTCATGCTAGTTGAATAAATATATGTCGCATATACACAGTTAAAACATTATTTGGATACTATTCATCAACATTTAAATTTATTTTACATGAAAATACTTGCAATGATTTAAAAAATTATTAGAAAATTTAGTACCTTGTAGTTTGATTTTATGACCATTATTTCAAATAAGAACTTCCATTTATGTATATCTACTCTTTCTTATTTTAATTAATTTTATTTTATTAATTTAATGGATTTAAGTAAATTTGGATGCATGATACAAATGACAAATAATCAAAAGAAATCGTTTTAAAAGATTTAACACTAAAAGGAAAAGACTATAAATAATAAATGAAGGCATTCATTGCTTTTACTTTTTTTCTATTATTAATATAAGAATGTTTTTCGAATTTAAATATTTTCGTTGAGTTTGGATATTTGATTGAGATGATTGGGTGAGAATTTTCTAAAGATATAGTTTGAAAAATTTTAAGGTGAAAAGTAAAGAAAAGTAAAACTACAAAATAAAAGGAAATATTTTTAATTGGAGAAATTGAGTAATTGGTTTCATAGGCGTTGAGTCATAATATTTTGAAACATGCATTGCGTGTGTCGCTGGGTAAGTCTTTATTCTCAGGTTAAAATTTGAATTCTGACTAAGTTTTAGGTCCAGGTTTTGCAATGCGTTGCAGTCACAAAGTTCTTATAAACCTAATAGAGGGTTACTCCTTATGACCCTGACTTTTACGTCTCCAGAGGCTTTTTTTTCCACGCTTGTAATGCAGCAGTATCCAGTATGGTCAACTTTTTTCTCAGTATAGAAGAAAGCTTAGAGTAGAATTATGTTGAAAATTTATCTATTTAAAACAGTTTTAAACCAATCTGTATGTTTATAAACCAAATTTTTCTTAAACTCGTAATTTAAATATGCTACATACTGCGCGCGTTATCTTAATGCCTTATTTCTCCAACAATAATTGGTTCTACACATTTTGATTTTGATGAATTTCTGAAGTTAAAGCGAAAACAAATAATTTTATATGCATTAAACAAGTCCGAATAACAAGAACAATAAATATATTTACGGAATGATCCAAGAAGGGTGATGGAACGGGAGCTGCAATTGTACACTATGAAGATGGCATTTAATCATATAGATCACACAATTGAAACTTAATTCCTATAACACTATATTCCAGGCGGAAGCAATAGCATTAACGGATGCCATCTCTCACACCATAGAGCAGCAAATCACGAGCCAAACTACAATCTGGTCAGACAGCCTTTCAACAATAATAGTACTTAAGAATTATAATACCACTCACCGAATTATACAGGACATCTATTATCTACTTGATAATAGTAATGGCCTCCAAATCTCGTGGATTAAAGCCCGTAATAACTACGATGGAAACAAACAAGTCGATAACTTAATTAAAGAAGTAATTAATGAGGGTCAATTTTTCAACATCAGAGTACCACATTCATTCATAAAAATTTAAGCTAAAACCGAAATTAAGAAGGATTGGCAATACTACTGGCATCATCACAAAATTAAATCGGGAATATTAATACGATAAATTTTGCCAAATTTCTCATTTAAACCTGTAGAATGGAATAAGCAGCTAATATTCTTCTTTACAGAATCTGAACCCTTTATAGCGCATCTAACGCGCTTCTGCCTGGCTACTGACAACACATGTACTGGTGGAGGAATAGAAACAGTGCAGCACTATGTAATACAATGACCGCTTACCACATCCTACCACTTTAAGCAACCAAAACAAGAATTCCTCATAGCCTGGAAGAGATCTATCTATAAAAATCCTAAGTTGAAACAGAAGGCAACCAACCTGATTAATTTTCTAGAACAACACGAGGAAATCCTAAAGTAATTTTCATGAAAAAATGACAAATTATGCAATGGTAAACCCCAACCACTACAAAACTTGACCAACTAACTCTGGACACTTTCTAATTAAAATGCCCTAACTAAAGGAAAAATCTTTTTTTTTTCAGTTTTTGTGTTGTTTTTTTTTTCTTTTGGTCTTTTGTAGTTATTTGCTATTTTTCTCTTTTTTCTATCTTTCTTATCTTCTAAATTTAACTAATGACCGATAAATGTGCTTATTCGTTATGAAGTTGATAATTAGTTTCCTACATAAAAAAAGGCAATTATGTTCCTTCGATATGTAGATTATTTACTCAAAATTTATGATGTCAATAGCTGAAAGAAAAAAAAAATAATATAAATTTAAAATGTTATATTAATCTTAAAACCAATGAGTAACCAATTAAAACTGAGTAACTTGCAAGATGAAAAATAATTAACTACCTTATTTAAAATTCAAAGTTTTAACAAAAATAAATGATATCTAAGTCTTGTGATACAAAGTTTTTGTGAATGTTTATGGAATAATTTTAAGCTGTTTTATTTTGTTTTTAATATGAAATAATATTAAAATTCTTCAATTTATTTATTTATTTATTTATTTAAAATAACGATTGTCAAACCATTTGTATGTCTTTTTGAATAAAATATGTCTACTATAAATCATGAGCTGACTTTTAACATTACGTAAATGACTTTTTTTCTTTTTAACATCTATACCTTACATTTTCCAAAATGAAAATACACTCACCAAACAAAAGTAAATGCAAAACTGATTGTCTGTTTAAAGTCTTAGGAACGTTTTCACTTATCGAAATGTATAGTATTTTTAATTTTCAAAAACAATTTGTTTCACTTTACAACATTCCAATTTTTTTCTGATATACTTTTTTTTTAGACTCATGCGTTATTTCAGTTACATAAATTCATGCATTATCTTAGTTACCTAAACTTATTCATTATCTTAGTTACCTAAAATAATGCCTTATCTCAAAATATCTTATAATTTTGTGTACAAGTATATATCCTTACCGATCTTATAAAAATTAGCATTTGGTATTTTTTTAATATCAAATTAAATATTTCGTTAGATTTCAGAGAAATCTGCAACATTTCAGTAGAGTTAATAAAAAGTAATAGAGATTTAAAATAAGACTAGTAAATGTTTTCCAAGAAATTTATTCTGTGGAGTTTTGAATTGTATAAACAATTTAAATAACACAACTTCCAATAATTGTAATATAATTTCCATTTTTAACAATATATATATATATATATATATATATATATATATATATATATATATATAGCAAAATAAGGAAAGAAACTCAAAACTAAACTAAAAACAAAGAAACTCAATTTACGCTCAATTTGCGCTTTTGTTTTCATAGTTTTCATATTTTGCAATCTGGCAATCTTGTTACGTAAACATTTTAAATCATTCTTGAAAAATTTCCCGTTCATGTAAGTTTATTATATTTCACTACTCGTTTTATAGATTTTGTTTTATTCTGCTCTTCCTTTATATATTATTTTCTGTTTTTACGTGTTATTTTTACTTATTGTGTTTAATTTTATTTGTCGTAATTTTTGTAAAAAAAAAAAATTCAGTGCCCCTTACACTATTGTATTGATATATTTTGCTTTGGCTATATTGATACAATATTAGAAAGCACTCTTTTTCGGATATAATCGTGTGGACTGATGAAAATATTATATTTTTTATTTTCCGGTTTTTTAAAATCTTTTTTTTTTCTATCCCCAGTTGTTTGTTATTATTATTATTTCCCTCCCCTTTTTTTCATTTGTCTGTAATTTATCTTTGTTTTATCTTCATTTTGAACTTATATATATATATATATATATATATATATATGCATTAACAAACATTAATTTCATAAATTTACAACATGCTTACTTTACCATAGATTAAAAAAAAAAAAATATTTCGAAAAATAATTTATAAAAAAAAAAAAAAAACTTATAAGAAGAGAAAAAAAAACAGGTCTTTGTGTTTGAAACAAAATTATCAAATAAACGAACGAAATACGTTTAAAACTGTTTAAATAAAAAGAGATGTAAGATAATTTTATTCTATATGAGTTTTAAAGGTAAAAAGGAATTAAAAAAACCTTTTATTCTGTGCTATGCTTCGAATAAAAGTAGAGCTTTAAGAACAAAATGAGATAAAAAAAAGGGGAACAATTCCTTATCCCTTTCATAATTAAACAACTGGAAAATAGTGGTAGTTTATTTCTTATACGCTTACTAACAAAAGAATTCTTCTTCAGAAAACTCAGAGAGCAAAGAAAATAATATTTTTTTTTGCAAGATAAAAAGAAAAGCAATTCTGTAGTAAAATCTGGACTGTAATAAATTGCAAACCCAAAGTCTTCAGTAAATTACTGTCACGACCGCAAACGAAACAACCACAAACAAATGTTTTTCTTTTCTTTTCTTTGTTCAGCAAGAAAACAAATAAAGATAAATAGAAGAGTTGATGAAACAAGTTGCAGGGAAGCTTCTTTTTGCCATAGTTTTTATTGACGCAGAAATACACGTCATATTGTGTTATATTCAGAAAATGAATGAAAATTAAATTGAGCACCCAAAACTTTTAATGAACTTTCTGTGCATTATGAACAAAAAGGGACACTGTAAGACAAACTCTTGAAATTAATAGAAACGTTTCAAAGAGATTTCTGGAAAAAAAGTAATAAATGATTATATAACAATAAAGAATTGAAGTTGGAAATAAAAAAATACAAAGCATTAAATTAAAAAAAAAAAAAAAACTATTCAAAAACATTTATTACGCTTTATTTTTTTAACATTCTGAGTATATTTGAGAATCAAATTGAGGTTTTCTTAAAAAAAAGAAGAAAAAAATACCCGTGTAACAATAACAGACTCGACAGGCAATGACAAAACATGTGACGATATATTTTTCATGTCTTCAAAACTCGGTTTTTCCGGAGAAAGAACAATACTGATGTCTCAAATCACAGTATTTTGCTATAATTTTAACGAGTTGATAAAATGAAACTATTTTTTAATTTCAAGATAAAGGATAATTTTTAGATAGAGTAAAATATAATTGATACCATATTTTTTTAAAAAACGAAATTTATTTAAATTAAGTTACTTGCAAGACAATTTTATTAAATATTTCTGCAATTATAGTAGGAAAACGTAAAATCGTAATAAATAATTATGAGAAATCGCATGACCTTGAAACTTTCATAGTTTTCAAATATTTCTTTAAGTATTTCTCGAGAAATGTAAAAAAACAAAAATGAGTTAGTATAAATTTGTTAAAAAAGTTTTGTCCACTCCCTGTAGGAAATATTAATCAAAACTTTGGCGAAATTGAAAATTTTAATTTTTTACTGGTTATAAGGATTTAAAGTTTGTTTCTAATAAAAGTACATTTTACTCAGAAATATATTGCTGCATTGATTGGATTAATTTCTGAATGAAATTAAAAATACTGACAAGTGTCATTTTTCTGAATTACTTAGTTTTTAACTGAATATTTCCTTTTATAGTTCAGTTAGGAGATAAAAACTTTTTGTCGAAAATTTATAGTTGATAATCTTTACATTAGTTAAAAAATTAGTTGGTGTACAATCCTTCATTTAGATCAAAGTTTCTTAAGCTTTTGGGAGTGGCGATGCAATATTATTTATAAAATAAGTATTGCACAAATACAACACAAGCGTAAGTGAAACTTCAATTGTACTGTAAAATGCTATTGCAGTCTTAGGGCATCAGGTTAAATATGTAATTGTAATTCTTAAAATAACGATAAAATAGTAAAAATAAAAGTTTGCGTTACACTGAGATGAAAACCATGAAACTTCCCATGATTTGTCTGACGGCAATGTGACTCTAGCTCTTTATCCGTCTGGGACTGAGGATATTTTACGTTAGCAATGTGGTTGATACGAGCCGGTTACATACTTCAAATCGACCAGGAAAATCAGATCACCTCTTTAGGAGATAAGAGCTTTTGTCCCTGAGCCCAACATGGATCTCAATTCAGATATTTTATATCATAGCTGGCGTTGAATAGCAGACCCAATTCTTATTTTATCACTACCAATGTTAAACTCCGTTACCTTGTAATTTTTTTAAGCACAATCCAGAAGACAAGGGAACTTTTTTGTCAAGTATTGGGAAGAATTTGCCTTCGTGGAGGATTTTTTGATGGAACTTGAACGCATGAGAGGAAGACCATAAAGACCTCCCTTGGTAAGCCTGAATGCAATGAGACTCTAACCCATGTTTCTTCTACAACTGAGGATATTTTACTTCAGCCCCGTGGTCGTTGAGAGACTGTTTCGGAAATTAAATCGAGCAAAGATTCCAACCTGTGTCTCCTCATTGGGAGATGAGCGCTCTATCCACTGATATTCCTAATTCAAGCATAGTCTCTTCATTAAGTGCAGCCTAGCCGTTTGGGATCACATTGGGTTTGGCACACATACTGGGATCAAGTATCAATGGGAAAGGTTTGCCTGTTTATTTTCAATTATACTATCAAATCTTGACCAAATCAATAACACCGCAGAATGAAGTTCGTCTTCAATATTATTTTGATGTGATCGACTATTTGTTTTTTATGGTAGTTGAAGACGACAATATTGTGTTACAGAAATATATTGTTGAAAAAAGAACCAAAACAAAAAGCTTATCGCGGTTGCAGAACGAGTTGAAAATTTCTTTTTCGACTTCGAGAAATAAAAATATATTCTAGAGACTTATTAAAACCAATTTGCAATCCCGAATCATTTTATACCTCATCATTTGATAAAGTATTGAATTAAATCTGCTTCGAAATCGCTAGATTCTTTGTCGACCCCGATTGGGATCAAGGTTCACCGTTCAGAATCTTTGATTTTGAGAATCAAACTTTATCAAATGAATTTTGAACTGAAGTAATGCTTGCAAGATTATTTTTGAGTCAAAAAAATCTTAACTAAAAATTATATCGGTTTATCTAACTGTAAGAGGCAAACAGAATAACTCAAATTTTTTCAGAACTTAAAACAAAATATACATGGACACAAAATTTCTGTTTTTATTTAAGTGAGACAATTATCAGTAAATAAGACAATTTTAATACATTTTTTCTTTGATTTTGCTCAATTATTTATTCAAATGATGCAAATTACGTTTGCGATAATTTTATGTTATATTATGTGCCTTATATGAAAATATGCACCCCAAAATATGAATAAATCAAAAATAAAACAACAGCAACACTCATTATATAGTTTTAGTTTTATAATCAATAACATTCTTCATTTTTGAAAAATAGAATGGCAGAAGGAGAAATAAGAGGGGCAAAAAAAAAAAAAAAAAGAATTTCAAAACGCAGTAGTTTGATTTATAATTTTTACTGAGCCATTTCCTGTTATTCTCATCTCTATCCTGTATTCCAACACTGAGAAAGACAGCTGGTTTCACTACACTGCATACCTGCCAATTTTTACGCATGTGGCGTAAAGTTTTATTCTTATATTTAAAGTGGTAGTGAAATGTATGCTTTCTATATATTCCTTGCATTTAAAAACTTAATTTATAATCTTTTTTACCACCACTATTTTTAAAAATTTTCAGTATTACAAATATGTTACTTTGTAATACATTCGTGATTTTGTGTTTTAGTTTTTTAAAATACAGCTTACGTTTCTGCCTAAAATTGTAATTTAAATTCCATTATACTACCACTGGGAAAAATCATCCTCGAAAGGATTAAAAGTTGGCAGGTATGACACTGTGTCTCTTCTGACTTTGTTTATGCTTTATTTATGTTGTTTAGCTTTATTTTCTGAGTTCTTAATTCGTACAGAAACAGTGAACCTATGCCAAACTTTTAGACAAATTAAGCGAAAGTTGAAATGTGAGACTTTGAATAAAATGTCAACAAAGACCATTTTACAGGTAACAAGCCTCCTCAAATTTATATATATATATATATAATATATATATATATATATATATATATATATAAATATATATATATATATATATATATATATATATATATATATATATATATATATATATATATATATTTCGCTTAAAAATATATCTATATCTATATATATATATATATATTTCGCTTTTGTATTTGTTTTAGGAATTTGTTTCATTCTTTAATAAAAATTTTTTAAATTGATTAAAACACTTAAAATGTCTTCAGTTAACGTTTGAAGTGATGTCAACAAAATGCTCCATATACACGTAAGTATAAAATATCGTATTTTAAATCAAATTTAGTTAAGTTTCATTAACTAAAACTGTATGTGGATGAGTAAACTAATAATTTATATTATAATAAATAGAACCCCCATGCGTTGTGTTTTCATCATGGCGTATATCCTTTCACTCACATTGGAAAACTAGCATTTGTAGCTCCTGCGGCACTAATTAAGAGTCTACCGTTTTCCGCGAAAGCAATCAACAGGTAGTATAATTAATTCAAATTGATTATTCCCTTTACTGCAAAATATATATAACATCAAATATGCTATCACAAAATAGATAGTCAAAGTTAAAAGAAAAAAAATTTGAGAGAAAATATCTGCATTATTGCTTTGAAATTGAAATTATATAAATATAATTTTATGCTTTTAGTATCAAAATGAAAGACTTAAAGCTCTTTGTTTTTCAAAGAAATTCAAATTATACAAATGATTCTTGTTTAACAACAAGCTATATTAGTTGGTAAAAAACATATAAATTATTTTATTTTTAATTAATTTTAGAAATATAGACATAAAAATTATTACCGTCATTAATAATTCCCTTTTAAACATATTTTTAAATTTTCTACAAATTGTTATGTACCACTAAATAAATTATGATGTTTAAAACCATATGTTTTGAGATATCTGAATAAAAATTAATTGTAAAATGCAATAAAATATGCAAATTTACTTTATTCTATTTTCATTCTTAACTGAATACTTAATTAAGTCGTATCCCGAATACTTTTTACCTCAAAACTGAGTCCATGTGGAATTTGGATTTAGCCATTAAAATTTATTTAGTTTGATAGTAAATAATGAATATGCAGCTTTTAATTGAAATGCTTTATGCCAATTAACTTTTATAGTAAAAATGAATAATTATTATTAAAAATATCTTTGTATAAACGCATTTAATAGTTCTCATTTGATGCCTTATAAAAAGGACTCAAAAAACGAAATTAATCATAAAAAATGATATTCAGATTTTATTCTAACTAAACATTTGAGACAGTATTTACCAGATTGGGAATAATTAATAGCATATCATCGAACCGTTCTGATCTCATATTAGCACGTTGGAATTCGATTACTAGAACAAAAGTTATTAAATTGCCCAGTTTGTTTTTGCATTTTTTTATTTTGCGCACTCTATCTATCACTGTAAACTATTAATAAAGCTATTTATTCTTTATTCTTTTTGTGACATTAAAGAATAAGATATAGGTTTCAAGTGAGATACAGATAAACTTTTTTTAAATGCGCTTTAAAAAAATCTACTTATTGTGATTTTTTTTTTTACATTTAATTATTTTGTGCACTCTACTTAAAACAGTAAAATAAAAAATTAAGTTATATATTATTATTTCTTGAGACATTGAGATATAAAAGATGGGTTTCAGGTAAGATACAGATAAATTTTATTTAAACACGTGTTAAAAATTCTATTTATTGTGAAGACTATTCTGTGTATTTTAAATTTTTCTAAAGTAATTAAACTTAATCTTTTTCGTTGTACTATTTGTCTCTGAAATGACGGGAAATGAAATCGAATTTTATACTATTTACGAATATTTATTAAACAAAAACATATATCATATACGATTAATTTTTTCATTCAAAGATGATTTTTTTAAACAATTTATTGAAATGAATTATCATTTAAACAATCAATTAAATTTAAATTAATTTAGGTATTTAAAATAAACGACGTATAATAAAAACATTAATTTTTTGGATGAATAATCTGTCTTTAAACAGTTTTTTATATTGAAAAACATAGTTATTTTTTTTATTTTTTTCACTGTCTGTAAAAAAAAAAAAAAATTCAAAATACATATTTAAATTAAATTTAAAAAAATATTATATACTTTGGTTTGGTTTCTACATACTTTGAATGAATTAAGGTGATATTTTTATAAATTTTATAGAATCAGTTTTGCTCTTTGAGTTTAACTAATTTTTTAGATCTTTTTGGTGATGCGTAATCAAACGATATTTATTTTATTTTTTATTATAAATTGTGTGAATTGAAATTCTACGCAACATTTTGTTCATGCATTAATAGAACAATTTTATTTTTATATTCATACTTTGTGTGTTTCACAGTCCCTGTCCAAATTATTAGACGCACTATAAGATTCTGCCTCATCTTCTCTTTTGGTTTGAGCTCAATTCAATTTTCTTTTTTATGCGTGGTATGCTAGCTTCAGAAACCTTCAATCTTCGTGATATTTCACGGTTAGAAAATATTTTAGTCTTCACGAGGGCTTTTACTTCAGCTTTTTTACATCACTATTTTTATATACAATTAAAATATTCAATTTATTATTTATACACTGCACACAAAATAAACAAATAATTGCTTAGTATAAAACTGCGAAACAAAGAAACTCGAGCATAAAACCACAGAGACGCGTCCACAACTACCGCACGCGAGAACGCAACTGAAACCGGTCTGCACTTTTTTTCTGTAACAATTGGTTAACATTGTAATGCTATACGTTAAAAATAAATACAAATAGGAAGCATATAAAAAATCTCCTAAATAAAAATACATTACATGTCTAAATATATAAGTATTGCATATTAACTGGTGCAAAACATGTAATTATTAAAAAACAAAATTCCGGCCAATAATTCCTTCAGGGACTGTATATCTTTGTTTGGTATAATTTGTCTAATTTGCCGAACATCAATAAATTGTCATCATCATATTAAATGTCAAAGTCGAGGTAATAACGACCACAACTCCATTAACAAATTGTATTTTTTTAATTCCTATCTATGAATATATAGGAATTAAAGACTATATATTAATGCTAGGTTGAATAATCCTCTTTATTGAGCTAAACACGTAAAATTCTATGGTCTCAATGAGTTTGAATTACTGTGTAACTTTTTTGAAAACTAATTATAAACTTAACAAAATAAAAAATGCTTGCTGTTTTCCAAAATAATTTATTTTGTTTGTATGTTTGAGTTATATCGTGTTCATTTATAAATCAGAGTAATTTTGACTGCATCCACTATAAGTGTTTGCAGTTCAACTCTCACTAGTATAATAAACTATTCAATTTAAGCGGAAATTAATTTCGTGATTGTAGGTTTAAATTTAATGCCTTATAAAGAATGCTTAAAAATTATTCGATATTTTGGTGCAACATGTAACACAATTTCTAAAAAGGTAATATTTATTTAAATGTATTATGTTGCAACAACTACAGTATTGAGATACACAATTCTTAGATCAATGGCCAAAAAAGACTTGAATTACAGTGTTCAAAACTAATATTAAAGATTTAAACTACCAAAAATACCTTAGATACCAAAAATACCTTAAACTACCTTAGATTATTTATTTTCAAAAAATATATTTTGTTTGTTTGAGATATAATGTTATTTTATGTTTTAAATTACCATAATATGTTTTGAAATAATTATACATTCTGCAAATGCGTTATTAAATTATTATCGACTCTATAAACATGTCATTAAATTATTAAAATTATACTGATTGGGCGTCATTTACAAAGTACTATTTTGTATCCTATTAATTTAACTTATTTTATACCACACTTATTTATATCTTATTAATAAGTAGCTTAACGCGTAGTATTCTTTCAATGTGGAAAAAAAATTTGTTTCATCCTGCAAATAGACTGCAAATAAATATTAAATTTTTAAATCAATCCCAATGAAAAATAATTACCTGTTTAAAATATCTTAATCGCATAACTCTTTTGGCATGCTATGATTACTTTATTAGAAACGAGTAAAAATTTATTCGAATTTACGATTTCTTTGTCTGAAAAACGATTTAAATTAGTTCAAGAAGTAATTTTTTTTTTTTAGTTTTTCAACTTAGTTAAGTTTTTTAACTTTTTTAGTTTATTATCGTTTACTCATTTTTCTGGAAATAAACTCTCTTACCTGGACTGGCCAGAATGTAAAAAAGTCCCAGTAGGATAAACATGCTTCCATTAAATTTCACCATATCATCCATAATAGAATTTAAACTTTTTTCCAATAAAATTAAAACACAATAAATATCTACTAAAATCCAAATCTCATAGGCGTATCACAACAACAAATTGTTTTAAAAGTTTGATGCAGCGCATAACTTGTTGATATTTCACAACTGAACACTTTTTTTCAAAAGTTATCGAAATAGACAATCGTAAATTCACGCTAAAGACCCCATTTCTCAATGTAATGGCACATACAAAAAACAAACGTTTATCCCAATTTTTATTCTGTTATATTTCTAATTTAGGATATTTGCATGAATGCACGTGACAGTTAGGGATATTCGCATTGATTTAGCCACGTTGTTGATGCATTAGGCAGTATCGAACTAAGCACCCTCTCTCTTAGAACTTTCCTCCCACTCTAGAATAAATAGCCGTCCCACTCTTTGACTCCGGATTTGAAAGAGGGCGCCGTAGATGCTGAGTCTCTCCCCACCCCATTCTTCATTTAACGGCTGGCGGTGAAACTCAGAGGATTTGTTGAAATATTCTAGAAATGCAAAGAATGAGAGTGTAACTGAAAATTCATTGAATTCGAAATGCTACTGTCAAGTCTCGGATAATTTTATCAAAGAAGAGTCATTCTTGAATTTCTTTTTTAGGCTTTTTTTTTTATCTATAAATAATAGGAAAGAATGAAATTCGGGAGTTTTGTTGTGTTTGCAGAAAGAATAAAATATCATTTAAGGGGGCACAGTATCCCAAGGACATTTCATTTTCTAATAAAAGTGATATTTTATTTATTAATTAAGGCAAATAATTTTTGGTCACCACATTATCATACTGAATTGACAATAAATAATTAATTTACTTATACTAAAAGAAATATTACTCTAATATAGTTTAAAAATGTCTCAATCTTTAAGCCCTTAAGGCTTTTTTATGTTTGCATTGCATATTAATAAAAGAAGAAAACAAGCACAAAACGTCATATCTATGATTGCAATGATATCTACTAGATTCCCATGCATTCATTTGATTGCAGATAAAATGAAAAGTTTTCAGGAGTCATTTACGTACAAATTCAAACAAATCATTTTCTAAAAAAAATATTGGGCACACAGATGTACTCAATTATAAAATTTTAAATATTTTTTGAATGATTCTGTAATAGATAGTTTTATTAACTATACCACGCTGATTATATATAAAAATTTACTCCAAGGGTCTATCTTCATAGATAAACTCCTTAGGGATACAAATATACTTCAAAAACCAAAAACAAAATATCCATGCCAAAACACACTTCAAAATAATGTTTTTTATTAAAAGAGTTCGATACCTTTATCTTATGTCTAAATTCACTCGTAAATTTATTGACGACACAGCTAGGGAAATGGATTTCTTTTTGTGCGCTTGGAATTGTTAGAAGTTTTAATAAACGCAACATTTTTAGTGATAATTGAGTCAAGTTTTGAGCATTGTATGCCTTAAGGTAGATAATTTTTCAAATGTTGAACTATTTATGAAATAAGCAAAAATAATTTTAACAATTTCGTAAATCTAGAATATGATAAAGTGTCAGTTACTAATAAAATTATAGAATATTCATTTCATAGGCAAAATTTACACTTAACATTAATAATATATCTTTCTTCTTTCATTTTATAAAATGAAAATCATAGTTTAAAACTTGTGTAAAATACAATTTATTATAAATATAATACAAGATAGTGAGATTCACGTGGCTATATTTCGTGACATACTTAGGTGCATCAGGTACACAAGGAAATGTATATAAGTATATTCGGTACAATAATATTATGATTGCGAGTATTTCAACTGTATCGCAATCATTATCGATAACAATTCATAAATATCATGATCATTGTTAAAAAATATATTTATGGAATAAGGTTGCATATCAATAATTTTAAATCTCGTTGTTGCATTCAACTAACTACGATAACATCATGTATCAAAGAGATAGTATTAATATATAATATAACAATAATTATGAATACAATAATATTATTCGTATTGATTATTTTTAATTTATGTATAGGCAACGAAACTTTTAATCGATGTAAAAAGAATGCAAATTTTAATTATTTAGAGTACTAATTATTGTTAAATATCGATATTTTTGATAATACATAGCTGTCTTGCTGAAATGTACTTAACATATTTCCTAACATTTAAAAACCAAATTATTATCTTATTTAATCCTTTTTTTTTCCAATTAATAAAATCCATTAATGTAATCTGTAATCTTTCTATACCACAGCCTTGAATTGAGTGCAGAATGAAATCTATTTTTAAAGATTCCCTCTGCGCCTGCTTAACACGTTAGAATAGAATTAGAAAACCCTTATATGGTTGCTGAGGTACTGGATTAATTAAAACTCGTTATTATATCTCATACATAATATTTGCCAAAGAAAGTGAAGGAATCCATGTATTGGCTATTAATTGATTAAATTTAATGCCAAAGCACTTTTTCTTATTCTTACGCATTCATTAAGTTCGTACGCTTCGTTCAATTCCTTTTCAGGCGGACAATTATATTTTTTATTATTTCTATGTTTAATTCCCATAAATTTTTTATATATTTCAGTCTATTTTCTATTTTCTAAATAATATTGTATGAATACTAAACTAGCTGTCCTTTCTAACAATCTTAGAAGTGAATAATATTGCAAAAATGACAAATTGGGATACGAAGTTAATAAGATGATTTATTTCGGTTAAATATCACTAAATGCAGACTATACAATTATGTTCGTCGTCAGTAAAATTTAGATTCAATATTATTATATTTCTATAATTTTATTTAAATAATACTGTATAAACTCTAAACTAACTGTGTTTTTTAATATCCTTAGAAGTAAATGTAATTAAAAAATTATAAATTGGCAATTTAAGTAAATAATATGATTTATTTTCGTTAAGTGTAAACATAGACAGATTATTCGTTTTCTCGTATCAATTAATTTCACACAAAATATGAATATATCATTATATACCAATATATAATATAATATTTTTTTGAAATAGTACCATATAAACATTAAAATAACTGTCCTCCTTAACATTATTAAAAGTAAATGTGATTGCAAAAGTGATAAAGGGGGTAAACAAAGTAAATAAGATGATTTATTTTTGTTAAATGTAAATAAAGACCGACTATTCGTTTTCCTGTATTTTATCAGTTAAATTCACATAAATTCTGGATATATTTCAATATATACCATTTATTAAAATAATACCATATAAACATTAAACTAAATATACTCTTTAACATTCCTTAAAGTGAATGTAATTACAAAAATGATAAATTGAAAAACAAAGTAAATAAGGTGATTTATTTTCGTTAAATATCTCTAAAGACAAACCATTCGTTTTCTCGTCTTTGATAAGTTAAATTCACATTTGAATTCCCAAAGTCATTCAGCGGGACAAAACTTTATATCGGCAGTTCCTTAACTTAGTGAATCAAATCAATATCCTTTTACTTTAACCCGTATAATCGGTTCTTTATAAAGAATCAATATTCCATTAGAGTTTTAAAGGCATTCATGGAACGTTATGTCCAATTATGGGATCCCAAAGCTTTCAGAATTCAATGTCTAAAATTTTTTTTTGTAACTTTCAATAAAACTTCAGAAAAGGTTAACTTTTGAATTATTAATTAATACTTACGTGATTACTTTTATTTAACTTTGAGATTGTTTTTTAAATTAAAATTTTTTGTTTATTAAAAAAAACTTGCATTAAAAAAAATCTAAAGTAAGACTTAATATTTATTGTTGTATGTTTTCAACTGGGAATGAAAATAAAAAAGGGACACTAAAGTCACCCCACATGCGTTGATTACAACTCTTAGTTTTTTCTTAGTAATGACGTTCTGATTAAAGCAATTCTGAAAGATTTACGCATTTATAGTTAATTAAACTGTATTAATTTTAATCTTATATATTTCTATAATAATAAAATGAACAGATTATCTGTGTTTCTTCCTTATCAGTGCAAACTCGTTTGTCTTAGATCCGCGTTCGTAAACTTATGCAGAGTCCTGAAAAGGAGCATTTTATAGCCCCTTATCTAACTATATATTATAATCTAACGACGGTGTCGTGGTTTTATATTGTTGTCGGTGCTTTTTTATTGGCTAGAAAATCACATGGTAGGGTCCACTTTCCCCACATTAATTTTCATATTTGTTTGGTCGTCATCAGCATAAAATTAATACAAGTCAATATAGTATTGTTTTCCTATAAATATTTTTGTATCTTTATTTTAAAGGTATTTACCTGTACCGTAATTATTACGCTTCTGAATTTGTAAATTATGAGTTTCAAAGGAACGGTTTTTAGTATTATTATAACGTAATTCTACGTTATATTTAAATCGGTTATTTAATTAAGTCTTAAAATAAAAACATCTAAATCGGTGTCTGATCTTATTTACCATCTTGCAATTAGTATTTTTGGGGCAAATTAAATCAATATACTATTTTGAATTATGCTCAAAGAGATTCGTTAAATGATTTAGAGCTTGACTTATAGCTTCATGCACAAAGTGATGAATCCAAAGACTTTATTTAAAACACATTCGTCTGTTCGGTAAGCAAAAATAATAAACTACAGTTGTGAACTAACCAAATTTATTTTACGGATATACCTTTAATTTTAAATGTTATTTCAAAAAATGATTACTAGTAAATTACTAATACATGTTCACTTATATATGTAAATAGTATTCTAAAGGGAATATTTGTATGTTTCAAATAGCCGCACAAATTCTCGTTTTAGTATATATTTTTTTCAGTTTATGCCAAAAAACAGCAATTATTGCGAAGGAATCATCGGAGCTGGCGAGCGTCAGCGGGTAAGGGTCTTAGCCCCCTAGTCTTAAAAATCGTTCGAACATTTCAATTAGTAAGTTCAAGGGGAATGTTTGAAGAATGTTTTTTTCTTTCTTTTTTGTGCTTAAGGTTTAAAAATAGGTATTTTTCCTAATCAAAAATCAAACATTTTTCCATTAAAAATATAAAAATCAATGATTTTTGCTAGCTTTCAACTTTTAAATTAATAATTGAGCTTATTATTCGTCTCTAATAAATAATTATATTTTTTTCTTTACATCAGTTTCTCTCAATGATCAACGTGGATGTCATGTGAGGCCTACATTAAGAACATTACAACTTCCAAACAACAAAATACTATCGAACGAAAAAATCAATCATTCTTATGATTATGCATACTTATATTTCAATATTTCTTTCGTAATTAGTATTTTGTGAAATCATTGGAGGATTATATCCATGAAATATATAAAAAATAATTTGCATCACCATTTGCAAGAGTTATGTTTTCTCATTTTATTTTTCAATTATTCATTTATTTTTAGTGTATTTTATTTATTTTAATTATTGCGTTTTCTTATTTTCTATGCAATTAAATATAAAATATTTTTTTTTTCATTTTATAATTTAAATCATTTAAATTTCTGTATAAAAGTATAAAAGAAAATAAATTCTAAATTTGTAACTCTTTTTTAAAAAATATTAATAACAAAAACTACAAATATAAAATAAAACTATAAATATTCTTAATTCAAATAAACTTGAAACAAAGAAATTATAAAGAAGTGCACTAAGTTATTTCGAAAACTTAAGTACTTCAAAATTTAATTAGCTTCAATTTATTTAGGTTATTATAAAAATTTTAAATATAAATTTACTTCAACTTTAAAAATAAAGTCATTTAAATGTTTCAATTTCAGTATTAATTTTGTAAGTACTACTTAAAATATTCAAAACAATGCAATATTTGTTTAAAAATACAAATTAAAAATATGCTCAGGATAAAAATCAGGAAAGATAAATTTTTTTTGAAAGAAATTTCAGCAGCGTTGAATATTTTAATTTTTTTTGACATATTTATAACTGTACATACGTTCGCTTTTAAGAAAAGAAATATTACCGTTTATTAATATAATTAAATAGTTTCCCGAAAAAGTATTTTTAATAGAAAATAATTATCTAAACAATGAACAAGTCGAAAAATTGCCTTTTTTTAGTATTGAAGCTATTTGATATAAAAAGGTAGAACCGAACACATAACATCGAAACACAATTTTGTTTTTACGTACAGACCTACAAATAACATTAACGTACACAGCGGGGAAACAGCTCGTTTTATGTTCACTAGGTATATCTAGAACATAAATATTTTCTTTTCGACAAGCTGGTGCATTTCTTTTTTTTCTCGACCGAAATATATTTTCTTCTCAGGAGACTTTCGGAAAATAAAAGCACTTGGCTTCCTGCTTGTGCCAAAAGAGTTGCACTCACTTTCCAATGGGCGGACGAAATAGCTGAAAATGGCGCAAGAATTTGCTACTTTATATTTTATTTAAAGAAAGTGATACCTACTTTCCATTTGAAATACTACCAGAGAATTCACTATCTCTGTCACTTGGAGAGATATTTATCTTCTTTTAAAAGAAAATAAAGAAAAGTGCCAAGGGCTGAGTGTTTGGAATGTTGAAACAATTTGAATTCGAATTCACTCTGGTTGAGTGTGATATTTTGAACATTTGTCTAAATTGAGTTTCAGCTGCCTCTGAATGCCCTCCCTTATAACTTTGGTTGAATTTAGAGAAAATAAGTTTTAAATTGTCGAAATCTATTCATTTTTCATGCACTCTCGGTAGAAATTGGATAAATCTCGCTAAAATATTCATCTGAACTTCAACATGATATAAAAGTAAAAAGCAATCATATTTATTATACTCTAAGAAATATCCGTAAAATTTGGAGATTCGGCCGTTAATTTATGTGACTATTTAACTTCGTTGACAGAGAAGACCAGTAACCACTATTGTTATTGACTTCATGATTATTAACTTCATGATTCACTTTAGTGTTATTTTGTTAAAATTATTAGAGTTGACTTTTAATTTGTACCATAATTATATAAAGCTTCCTAACTCATTACATGGAAGTATACCCTTTTCCGTGGTAGTTACAACTTTTTACTACGCACTCATAGATCCTGGTTTGAAACTCAGAGATTCCTCAAAGATAAGTTTGCTTACACTCCCTCTGTATTAGGAATTTGCAATGATGACCACGAAGAAGGAGCGCGTAACTCTCTCACGTCTTGACAAATGCCAGCAATACATGGTTTCGTGTCGTTCCATGCTTCGCTTTTATGAAAACAACGAATCGTCTGACTCTCAAGCAAAGTTAAAGACTGAACTGAAGATATTTTTTACAAGCATATTATTGGTTTTTGTTCAGAGGCTAAATATTTAACTAGAAAAAAAATATTGTCTATCAATCCTGTATTTTTATAGACATATTAACTTTACGGGTAAAAATTTAATTCTACGGTTGGAATCTGGAATACTATTTGCAGGTCACTGACCTATTAACAAATAGTAAAACATTATACTAGTTGAGAAAAAAAATAGTTTGAGTATGACATTTATTATAGAATCTAAATATACTTATTTAAATGTTTCAAAATAGATATACAAAATACGTATTAAATTGCACGGGTATGTCTACTGACAAATCTAGTAATGGTGGTATGGATTTTTCTTATGCCGTTTAGCTCTCGGGCAGCCACAGGATGTTTTTGTTATTGCATCGGTGTGATATTCAGCAGACGGCATCTTAATGATTTCAACAGAAGTCGAATCAGTGGTCAGTTGGAGAAAAATTGAAGTGAAGATATAGGAATCTGTAAAGTGCAGGATTACTAACCGCATCGTTTCCAGAACTTTAAGAGAATTTCAAACTTAATAAAGATCGTTCACATTATATGTGGGCAGACGATCTGGATATCGTCATAGAGAAGAGAAGAAGCAGTTAACTTATTAAATCACTAGGAATATGGAACAGTTTTCAGTGCAAACAATACCGTAGTTTAACATGGTCAATGAGCTGAAAAATGATGATCTGTTTGCAAAATTACACGCGCGTTCTTTTACTAAGTGTATACTTCATCCTTTGCGGGTATCGATTGTGATATCGCCCCTACTGCCCCCATCTAAGATTGTTAGCTTTTGTATCGAGATTCTCTTCCTTTTTTGTGTTATTTAGAGGGGTTCATCTTTATCATAAAAAAAATACTCCTTAACGTACACGACTGACACATAAATATTAGAAATTGAAAATATTTAACGCATTTATTGGCCGATAAGATCACTGGATCTAAATCTAGTTGAACATGTCTCATGGAATACACAAGAAGAAAGCTTGACAACATGCTATCAGCAGCTATTCAAGTGCTGTGGTAGGTGCTTCAACAAAAATGGACAGTCCCACCTTATTAAGGAGATCTTTGACAACCATGAAATCGCATGGGAAGATGGTGTAAATACGGCATAGCATTGATATATAGTATGTGATCACTTAATTGAAGTAAGGATTTCTATGCCTGTCACTTGCTATTCTGTCGAATAGTGCTCAAAACTAAAGTTTCAATGTTCATTTTCTTTCTATTTTTACTGCTAATATTTGTTAGGTTTGGAAATGTTTTTATGTTTTGGAATTTTCTGGTATTATTTCTATTGGCTAAGAACAATTTTGTATGATTTTAGATTAGAAATGAATCATTCATCTAGATTTTCTACATTTTTAAAAGAAAATAACAACATATAGAGAAAATCAGAAATAAAAAAGCCACTTATAAGAAAAATGCAAACATTGCAATAATTCAAATGTTTACATTTTCATCAAAATGTTAATAAAGACAGCTGTTGGACCAAAAAATGAATAAAAAACATTTTCTGGAATTAAACTGGAGAAAATTTTTACCAGCTATTTATAATTTATTTCGTTTTAGTAAATTAATTATTATTTTGATTAAATAATTTTTTTAATTAAAAAAATTTTTATAGTACAATAACTGTTTTTATATTTAGATAATAGATTTATTATATAACGGTTATCTTTATAGTAAAATAGTATATTCTCCGTTATAAAATTATTATTATCTTAAAAAAATGCCTTTAAAGAAATCAAATTTACAATCGAAGTTTTTTGTACTGTATTTCATACGTAACGATAAAACGATACCTTGTTATAACCCCTCACAGAAATTCATGTTGGACTTAATTTAGTTGTACGGTAATTTAAATACAATTAAGTATAGTTTCGATATAAATAAAGAGAAAGTAATGCTTTTGTATACATATACTTCTGATTCCATATTCGCAATATTTCTTTTGAACATTTCATGCATATAGTGCATATTAAATGTAATCCCGTAATTTTTATTGTAATCCAGATGGGTAAAAGAGTTTCAATGAATTCCCAGAAAACAAGAATAAGTAAACTCGTTTGTAAACAAGCGCGGAATTATAGCTAGATGATCAAGTAAACAAATACATCAAAAATAAATTTTCCCTACAGATGTTCGAAATCTTTTCATTGCATAAAGAATTAGAAAATAAACTCGTTTTGAGTGTGTAAATAGTTCTAGAATTCTTTGATACTTCTGATATAAGCAAATAAATAAGATAACTCTTTTCGAACTCAGATAATACTCGGAAGAATACTTTGTTATCAACAACAGGCAGCATTTCTTTGAAATCTCTTGCCTGTAATTAATTGTTTGCTCTTGTATCACACAAAACTTCTTTTGGTGTTCATTATTCCTCAACCTGAAACGGAATAAAGAAAATGAACAAGTGGGATAAGAAAAGTGATTTTTCAAGAGTAAATTTGCATGAAAATCTGAATAATGCATCAAAAACATCAGAAAAAGAAGTTTTGATCAAAAGATTCCAATAGATTTTGGTTCTCCTAAATTTTCCATTTGAATAAATATCTACGCAGATCAAAGGCGATACTGCCAACTCACGAAATCGGATAGAATGGGAAGTCTATGAGGGATTATGAGATCAAATTCTGCTGGGAGTATTAAATCTAAAATATTTCATTGGGGTTAGGATTCCCTACTGAGTCCGTTGAGTTGCATATGTTTTGGAATTAGGAACAGCACATGTTAAAGAAAAACTTCAGCTTGCATGTCAAAAGTATATAGAGCTGCAATGCAAAATATTCCCTATAAATAAGCTCGAAAAACTTTCTGTTATAATATATATATATATATATATATATATATATATATATATATATATATATATATATATATATATATATATATATATATATATATATATATATATTATAAAATTGCATTAATTGATTTGTTAGATGTAATTTGAACATTATTTGAATTAATTCGAGTTAAAAATGATAGCATAGGTGACACTTTTTTATTTATTTTTAATATTTTTTATCAAAATTTAGTTCATGCTCCGACCCTTTTAAAGGTCATGATAATTACATTTTAAAATAAATTGAATTTCATGGTTTCCATTTAGCATCATAAGAAATTTATTTCTATTTTCTCCATGTTTATGTGTATTTTTTAATTTTAAAATATTAATAATTGTCTGCTATGGACAAATAAAATGTAGTCCTCAACTTCATCAACATGCCTTAAAAAATATATCCCACTACTCTCTATTTACGCTTCAATTTCATATTTTATAATCTTGCAATTTAGTTAATAATTTTTTTTTTAAGGATTTTCAAAATCTTCGCAAATGCATGGCATATGTTCTGTCTCCTCGCTTTGCATTTTAATTGTATTTTATTTTGTGATCCATTTATTTTTTTTATTTGATAAAATTTTATTTAAGAATCACTTTCTTCTGGTGTCCCTAACACTGTTGTGTTGATATAATTTTCTTTAGCTGTATTATTACAACATTAGAAAGCCCTCTCGTAAAAATCGTGTGAGCTGTTGACGAGATAACAATTTCTATTACATTATCTGAATTAATTTTTAATTGCAATAATATATATATATATATATATATATGAAGAAAAAAAATAAAACCTTGCCGTTATTATGTATTGCTTCAGGCTACAAAATTCCACCAAACAGTTCCACATTTTTTTATAAAATGCTATGAAACAGAATGCTTTGAAAATACAAATAATCAGCTTGAATTTTGAAAATTAGATGAATCTGCTTATCGTTTTTACTCCATTCTTTTCAGAAGAGAAACGCATGTTTTTTCTTAAAAAAACATAAAATAGCAATCGTTAGCATAAAATGTAACCTAAAAATGCTAATTCTGCGATTCCTTCCATGTACATGCCATTTGCAGAATTTTTTCTTCACTTAATAACTTAACCTGCGGCCACAACTGTGTACATCTTAGATGATTTCAAAATGATAAAGCACACATTAGCATTTTTTGAATAAAAACTCTACATTTTTGTGGTCTGTATTTTCAATAAAGACTATCGTGCCATTTCCAGTTTCACCAGCATTCTTTTCCAAATGTCTTTTCTTTTAAAGTAAGAGCAACTTATCTGCAGTTATTTAGCGAACAGTATATTGTCATTCAGAGCCTGATAATAATCTTTTTGAAGTACTTCGGAGTAAAAGTTTTTACTTCGAACATTTTGATTATTCAAACGGGGATGCCTTAGAGCTGAATATGAAACTAACTAAAATAGAATAATGTTGAAATGTTCGTTTTTATTACATAATATAGATACAACTTTAAATATAAAAGTGTTCATTAAAAAGATTATTTAATCAGTTATATTTATAAACAGAATAATCTGGAAAAAATATGTCTTTACACAAATGTGTTTATTTCTTGTTTTTATAAAAATTGAATATTTAGCGGCAACCACAATATGCTTATTAAGGGAATTTTCTGTTCTTTAAATGTTTCATTTTATACGATTAATTCAATATAGTATGAAAGCTAAAAATAGATATCTATTTGTAAATGAATAACGTGTAAAAAAGATGCTTTAATTAGAAAATAGAAGAAAAAAATTGATATTTAAAATTGAGTGAATTTGCTTGGAATTATTTATTTTTTTAGTAAGTACTTTAAAATGTTTTTAAATATAAAACAGTAAATTTGATTTTTATTTGCTCTTTAAACAGTAAATTAACTAGATATTAAATTTATAAGTCAGTATATAATATTAACAGTCTTTTTTAATAATAACTTTTTGTTATTTTATTTTATAACCGTCGTTGAACAGCCGACCCAATTTCATGGGTTTACGACTACTAATGTTCAACTCCGTAGCCTTGTAATTTTGAACCAATCCAGAAGATAAGGAAACTCCTAGATCAGTACCCCCAGAGGTATTGATTTGTTATGGGGACATGGAGGACTTTGAGACTAGACAGATTTAACGTGCATCAGTCACCATTTACTACACGGGGAGTCTTCGGCCGGCAAGGATCGAACCCACGACCTCTTGGACACGGACCCAGCGCCCTACCGACCAGGCTATCCCGGCCCCAACTTTTTGTTATTGAAATTAACACGCGTAAGATAATTCACTGTTATACATTTCTAATAAAAATTTATGTTTTTGAATCGTTTGAATATCTTAAGGTGCGCATTTTAGAAATATCATATTGAAGGAACATTTATTTTAAAAATAGTTAAATAGAATAAATCTATGTAGAAAGAGTGAGATAAATGTAAAATAGTACGAAAATTTAAGTTATGGTATCCAACTAGTTTCGACAGCTTTTTTTAAATATAAATTTAAAAATAAAAAAAACTACATTAGCTGCTTTATGAGTAAAATTTTACAAGACTATCAGGAAAATATATTATTTGTATTATTATTTGAACAGCTATTTTTAGGTAAAAATAATTATTTTATTTAAAATGCTATCAACTATGTTTTGAACTATTATCTTAAAAATCAAATGCATATACTACTAGTTTAGGGATCAATATAGTTAAATAAGTAAATTTTTAAGAACTTGACAGCACTTGTCTTTGCGGGAAAAAAATGCATAAAAAAGAAATTCTACTTTTTTACTCTTGGTCTGTATTTCACAGCATACGTTCTATAATCACAAACACTCCTGAAAGATAGTAGTCAATTGTATTAAAAACAACATGAGATATCGTGTTGGAAAATGTGAAAAAACCTGATTTTGAGATAAACGCATTTAGAGACTTAAAATCACTAGTCTATCCACTGTTTTCACCTTGCACAAAAACTGCTATAACTTTGTAAACAATTGCAGTACAAACAAGAGTATTTTTGTAAAGCTAAGAGTAAAAGGATTCCAAATTTATAATAAAAATTTCGAAATTTTGCCCAAAATCATGTTTTTACACTAGTCAGATACCGTCAGTTTAGTTGAAGTCTTATAAACTGCACATTAACTGTTAGTTTTACGGAATCTGTATTATAACATAGTGCCATAAATAAAATAAAAAATATAAAAAAATCAGAAATATTCACAATAAATGGCAAATGACTTAATTATTTTTTTTTAAAAAGACATAAACATTTTATTTTTTAACATAATTATGTTAACATATTTTCAAATAATTTATTGCAAGCGTAAGTAACCTGCTATCTCATCTGTGTTCCCTTCGAAATTTCATATTTTGCTTATGGTTTTATTCTATATTTAATGCATTGTTTTTACTTTATTATTGTGTATTTAATTACAATTGTATTGCTTTTTTTCTTTATTATAATTTTCGAAAAGATCGGGCTTTATTTTTTGAGTACATTTTTTTTTTGTATTGGCAATATAATATAAAGCAGTATACAATATCAGGCAGTACACTATGACTTATGTGGATATATGATTCTCTGAGATGGAAAAGAAGTTATATATTTTCGTAATTATAATGTTTCCTTTACTTGATTTTATTTGTTTGTATTTATTTATTAATTTATAAGCAAATAATATTCCTACGCAAAAATTTTCTTATGTTCATATTTTTCCTCCTGTTTTTAAACATGCGATATTTAATTTTGAGATCTTTCTGTATTTTCCCTTATTTCATTATGTTCTTTAGCTGACTCGTTTTACCTTGCTTTACCATTTGCAATATTTAAATCATCCATTGAACTGTTTTTAAATTTATAAATAAAAACTGAACAACAGCATCTAATCAAATTCTGGAAAATATGGAAGATAATAAACAAAGAAAAAAATAAATAATATTCATGACGTTTTTTTTTTTTTTAAAATTTTATTCACTATTTATGAGACAAAATAATATAATAATCTAATCTCAACTGCAGAAATATTAGAAAGAAAAGCTAGAGATATATGTTTGTTTTTCACATGAAAATTTTATTAATTTTATTAACTGATAAGAAATATGGATGATAAATAATTTATAAGATACTGAGAATTCACTTTAAGAAAATATGGTAAATCTTAGTATAACAAATTAATAATATATTTTTGCTAGTTTACTTTGAAGCCAAAATCGATTCCACATTCTCTTATAATTATTTAAATTTATTATTGCACAGTTAGTGTAAATTTTTCTTATCATGGCATCTCTTATAGTGGCAAAAAAATAAATCAAAAAACATTTTTCGTTAAATTTGGTCATTTCGTTAAAAAAAAAAAAAAAATATTCTTATGTCTAAGTATTATATGAATAAACAAGATTATTAAATTTTCATGAAATCTGTAATAGTCGAGTAGAGAAAATAACGCAAGATTCTAATTTGCTTTCATGCAGCATTTTATGACACAATACACGCAAAATTCTCATTAAAGCTGTTGATCGCAAAAACAATATAATGAATCACAAATGCTGAAAACAATAATATTATTCGAGAATATAAAAACACTATTCATTTCATTTTTAAATGTTAATACGATCTCTTTCAATAAAGAACATAAAATGAATATTTTGAGGTAATACTTACTGTAAAATATGATCAATCATTACGGTGCTGTTAACTTTGAAAAATAACTGATATATATATATATATATATATATATATATATATATATATATATATATATATATATATATATATATATATATATATATATATATATATATATATTTATATATATATATATATATATATATATTAATGTTTTTTTTTAAATATTCACAGTCTGTTACTGTGGGTAAGGGCTTTAGCTTTTTAAAAATTATCCCCAAATTCGAATTCTGACACTAACTTCTTCGACATTGAACTTACGATTTCTGACTTACTTTTAATGGCAAATATTTCATTTACGGTAAAAAGAACTGACAACTTCAATATAATTACGTTTTAATAATACTAAGTATCAGTACTTCTTACTAATGCACTGAATATCCGGACTTTTACCATAAAATTTTAGGGTTTGTTTAACTGTGTATTGAGAGTAATGATCGTGCGCTTGGTAATTTATATTTCAATTTTCTCGTTATATCAAAACTAATACGAAGTTAGTATGAAAGAATTGAATTGAATTGAATGGTTGAAAAAAACAGTCGAAATTAACACTCCGAATTGATTAACTAACATTCACTTTGGCTAAGCAAACACTTTCACTTCAACCATAGCATATTTATAATTACATGGTAGTTTGTGCTAATTATGAAAGCGTTACATTAAAGAAAATGTATTTTTTAGAGTTATAATGTATGTTATGTAAATTGGGGATGAAATGAATATTAGAGACATAATGAACATTACAGGCAATTTATACATTACATACAATGTAATGTATATTAGAGACATATATTTATTATTCTTCAACAGTATTATTAAAAAAAATTAATTTTAAACAACTTTTCTATAGTTTTGCACGCAAAAATAAGAAAAAATCTTAAACAATAAATTTGATGCGGTTCAAATTCATATATCTTGTATCAATTCTAGGAATGACATTTATTTTTTTAAAAATAAATTCTGCCAACTTAGTGAAGAAGTCAAACTATTAAATAGATGTTTTTTTTAACTGATAACTTAATCAGATATTCTACTTGCGTATTAGCCGGCTACCATTTTCGCAAAATCTGAAAATATGTTTGGATGTGGTTCAAATTTAAAAAAAAAAAAAATATAAAAAAAATATTATCACCACAAGGTAATCACAGGTTACCCATTGGCAAAATGGTTGTTTAAGTTTTTTTTTGGAAAATCAACTTTATTGTCTTTTTATCAAGAACTTCTATAATCCTGAACTGCTCGGTACACGATTTCGCAGAGAGATTTGAATCCTGCTCAGACACATTCCGTGTAAATTCTTTTAATGACTGAATAGAAATGGAACAGCCAATCGACATCACTATTATCATTTTCGGATTGGTACAATGGTGTTTGAAGGAGCTGTAAGCTGCATCATACACCCGTTTGGACAAGTTCATACATGAAAGCTGGCCTTTTTTTCAATTCTACATGAATAGTGAATGAATCCTTTATATTGCGTGGAAGACAGTCTACAGTCTTGTACAAGTCATTGGATATGTTGACAATGGATCATTTTATCCTTAACTGGTGATCAGCCATAACCACCTAGAATAGACCTTCTAGTAGGTGTTGGATCAGCACCCAGTTCTCATATTTGAATGAATGGGGTCCTGACAGCCATCATTCGCTCTTCGGTAGGGTTCAATTATCTCAGCCATTTTGGTACTTTTATGAGGGACTTGCTTCATGCTTGCGTTTGCGAACGGAATCCTTTCGTTTTTCAATTTGTGTGTAACGCTTAAGGTATTCCCGTCTATGTTCTTCGGCTTTGGGTTTTTCAGCCTCGGAAAGTTTAGTCCTTGCCATCGTATTTATTCCTGCTTAAACTCTAACTCTTGGGACCGTGTTAGTCAGTTTGGGCCCTCTTTATTTATAATATTCACCTGAATTAGTATTTAAAACGATTCAGTTTGAACTGTAGGTCAGAATTTCTGATTCTGAATTAAAACAATAAAAACAAAAATATCGTTCAAATGATTAAATTCTCTTTTATTCACAACTCAAGAAGTATTTATGAGATCTCTCTGGTCCCATATATCAAAAATAAACTCGCCAACGTAATGCATAACAAAATAAAAAGTGGAAAAAAGAATTCAAAAAAAAATATCAAGCAGCATCGGTCGCTATGGCAACGCATGCAATGACTACGCATGCGCACTGTTTGCTATTACTCTTGATTATTGTAGTTGAAAAGTGTGAGGACGCCAACATATCCAAATCAAGACCCATTTTGCTAATAGGTAATAAAATATTTAATAGTTATATGAAATTATCCAAGAGAATTAAATTTTGAATCGTCAACTAAATTTCAGCCGCTTAAAAAAAATTCTATTATTTTCTTTTAGTGTGTCACCACGCATCTTGTTATCTTAATTAATATTTTTGACCTAATGACTACCTGAAAAAAATGTTTTTTTTTTTCTTTGTTTTGTTAATTTAGGTAAATTTTCTGATCAGGAAAATGGAATGTCAAGTTTAAAAAATTAGGTTTTTTAAAACTTCTTTCTTTTTGCTTTAAAATCAAGTTCTAATACACAAACTATGCTCGAGACATCTGCGATACGTACAGAGGGGTTGTTAAGATGAAAGAACTGTTCGTGATCGTTAAGCCCAGTTAGATAATGACCTTTTGAAGTGAAAGACGCATCTCTCTCTGGCTGTCCAAAAAATTATTACAAAAATGATAAAACAAAATTTTGGAAAAAAATTTGCGTTAAACAACACGTAAACATTTAAATAATTGAAAGTTCTTAAAAAATAATTAAAAGAATATTTACTTCATTGAAAATGGTGAACTTTCAACCTATAGCTATAACGTTTTTTCTTTTGACCAATCAGATATCAGTGCATATAGAAAATTCAGGTATAACAGTTATTTCTTATTTGGAAACTGTTTTTTTTTCTATTGAAAAATATGGTCATCTAGAATAATATTCCGAAGGATGTTTTGTTTAACGGAATGACATTGTTAAAATTTACTACTGCGTTTTTTTTTAACATGCTGTTAGAAAACATCTTCGGTAGCCCAACGACCTGCACGACTTCGCGTGCAGGTCGTTGGGCTACCGAAGCAGGGGTGCCATCCCCTCTGCAGAGGATCAAAATTGTGATGGCATGTCTTCGGATCATCCTCAGGGATGTTCCCCAGACCGTCGCCAATAGCCCATTGTGCAGCTCTAGTGCGACGTAAATTAACTACATCTACACAACATCCTTCATTAAAAGTTGTTCAATTATCTTACAATTTTTTCTTACATTGTACTGCAATGGGATTGAAGATAAAATGAAACAATTTATACGATAGTGTGTGTGATATTATCGTACTGTAAACGACGCATAAAATTTTTATTAAAATTTCGCAATAAAATAGCTTAATGTGCTACATAATTTCTAACTGTTTAGTTCAAATCTATGTGTGAATAATGAGGAATAATTTTCCTCAACTCCAACGAAAACTAATACTTTCCTACTATATTTACATTCTCAACTATATTATTTTAAGCATAATACCCCCAAATATTTATAGATCAACACAGAAATTAATGAAATTTTAAAATAAAAATGTTTTAGAAAATGCTAATGCAGACCAAACTCAAGTATCTGAACGCAAATGCAATCAGGGATTAGGTATTAAAAAACATTTGTATTTATCTTGATTTCTCCCTTTTTAGTTCAATGGTGCGATGAAAGGGTTCTTTAAATTCTAGCAGTTAATCAGCGAAATGTGCTGTATAATATTAAACAGTTAGTTTAAGTCTATGAGTGAATAATGGAGAATAAATTTCCTCAAATCCAACAAAAAACTAATATTTTTCTACCATATTTACATTTTCAACTATATTATTTTAAACATAATGACCCCAAATATTTATAGATAAACACAAAAATTAATAAAATTTTAAAATAAAAGGGTTTTTTAAAATGCTAATGCAGACCAAACTCAAGTATCTGAAAGCAAATGCTTCATTTAAAACAATCAGGGATTAAGTACTAAAAAAAAAGACTTGTATTTATCTTGATTTTTTCCCTTTTCAGTTCAATGGTGCGATGAAAGGCTTCTTTAAAGTCTAGCAGTTAATCAAATCTATTGTTAGGAGGGAAAATACAAAGAAAATAATGTAAACAAGGGGTAAAAGATAGATAAATCCCTATTGATCTGGAATGCTTTGTGCCAAGCTTTTCAATGAACAGCTTGCCTCCAATGCAAATAAAAAAAAATTATTTCCTCGTTTATATTCATTGCGTGTATTCTTTGTTGATAGATTAAATAAAAAGGAAAATTTCATGTTCCATAAAGCTACATACGGTTCATTTTATTCGATAATTCGTTCCAAATACCATTGTAAGTAGATATCCAATTTAAAGCTCAATTTTTCAGTACCCATTGAGCCTTATGGGCTTTATTTAATATTTCTTAATGTACTGAATGTTGATAAAAAAAATGTTGACTTGCTTATCTTTGAAAATAACAATAAATAATTTATTTAAAAATTTTGTTGCTCCAGTTATTGACTGTTGAATATCATTATAATTCGTGAAATTTTTCGTATCTATGCAACGAGGGTTCCCGTTGAAGAAAATTTTTTTTTTTTTAAATTTGATTTATATCTACTATATATTTATTTTGCTTAAAATATTGAAATGAAAAATTAGATCAAAAAATTGTGGAATAATGGTGATTTTCAAGATAAAAAAAATGTTGCTTGCGATTTTTTTAAATATTCTATTTTTTTGAATATATTATATTTCTCAATATATTCAACTACTAATTATCTATTTCTTAAGTTTCACTCATTTACAGTTTTTTACAGCAGCTAAATCATTGCTTATAGTAAAATACAGTTATCACCCTTACATTTGTGATTTTTGTGCACTTTAATAAATAAAATTTTTCGGGTCTCATTGTAAAAAAAAAGCCAAAATTTGATTCATAGAGCGGGTTGGAAATTTGTCTTGGCAGGAATTAACGCGGGGATTTCTGCGTATTTTTAGTCTGTTGTTTTAAAAACGTATGCATTTTACAATGTGTTTAATTTTTCGTAAAATTTATAAAACTGTGGAATTTTAGAGTTTTTTTTATTCTTTTACTTTTAATTTAACAGCAAATAGAACCTTTATGAGTTTTTGACATTGGGGATGCATAACTAATTAAATTTATAAGGGAATGGATATATATCAAAAATGGCAAGAAAATAGTTTAAAGATGATCTAAATCATGTCAATTGAGGTGATTTTATATTCTTTCGATGATAAATGTATTAGAATGACATGTCGCCCTGAAGTACAATAGGAGTACAAAGGTGGGAAAATGATTTGTTAGTTCCCTCCTTATCTAGAACATTTATTTAAATGAGTGAATGGCACAAGCCATTGTAATGGGTGATAAAATTTATTAATCCTTTGTGTTGCAAAATACTTAAAAGGGCTGACATTCAAATATTTTATATATAAAAAATAAAATATTTTGTATATACCAAAATTCGGTTATTTTCAATCAAAATAAAAATATTGAGTAAAATTAAAGAAATACTTTTTTGTTTTGGATTTTTAATGTGCTTTTGTGACCATGGTTTTCAACGCATTTACTTTGTATTTTTTTTTTTTTTGTTCTGAGTAGTTTTTTGGGAATTTTGGCTGTTTTCTCAAACTATAAGCATGCAATTCTACTCATAGACCATATACAAATTTTCGATTCTATATTCACATAGACCATTTCATTTATATACTTACAATTCTATTCATAGAACATTTACAAACTTAAAGTCCTATTCATAGACCATTTTAGAAAATTTCTCAGAATTTTCACTATTCATCTGTTTCCAAAATTAATTTATGTATTTTGAATATTTTTTTTTTCAAATAACACCACAATTTTTACAATGTTAAAAGATGGTTAAAGTGAGAAAATATGAAGTTTAACAGGAAGAAAATAGGAAGTTATCAGCTGACTTCGATAACAGTAAATGGTGGTGAATACTCTGAAAATTTGGTACAAAATGTTAAAAGTGAAACGCATAGATGCTCAGAACCTTAACGCTACGCTATTTGAGCTTCACAGCGCATGCGTGAAAATTTCCAAGCAAATAAATTGCTAAGGGAGAAAGGACATGGTTAGCGTTATGTTTATGTTACACAGATTCTATGCAAAATCTTTCTGTTAACTTGCCCAGTTCTCCCTTGTTAAACTTTTCGATAGTCATGTACACCTAATTTTAGATGAATCTCGCTGATTTAAGGAAAATACATTTGGGGGAAAAAATACATTTGGAGTAGGGAAAAAATCGTTTTTATTATAGTTATTTTTTTTTTTTTTTTTCTTTTCCGTAATTTTACGTGTGAACTCGTGAAAACATCGTCTAATATGTATAAGTTGAAGCACTTTTAAACATGGTGAGGAAAAACCTCGTAACGAGTATACATTTTAATTGCGTTTTCGAAATATAACAGTTTCCTAACTCTCAGGTGCGGAAACATTTTCAACTTTTGTTTGATACACGTTAACATTTAATATTTTCTATTAAGCTAATGCAGTGTTTCACATTGAAGTTCCTTGAATATTATACAGATCTTCATAAAAAAAAATTTAAAAAAACGAAACAATACTAAAAGCAATTTTTTTTATATAATTTCTGTATGTTATAGTTGGAACTGTTAAGACAATATTCTTTAAAAGACAACATTTCACTATTTTAAGGGCGTTAATTTCGTTTTTATGAGTAAAAACACATCAGCTAACTAAACCATTCTTTAGTTATTTTTAAAACAAATTCTAGACGAATTAATTTAATATTTAGTAAAGCCGTGAGGATCTCGTCAACGCATTGTTATATATCCTCAATATGTAAGAGGATTTTCTTTCTAGAAGAATTTTAGGCTTTCGTCGTAGGAATGCCCTGTTATTTTTAGATCTTGCTAATGATGAATAATGTACATATATTTACAGATTTAAAAAACGCAATTTTCCTATAAATATGATGCTGGTCACTTAATGTCTGAGAAAAAAAAAGTTTAGGCCATTTCCTTTATTGCTTCTCTCAATCAATAACACATTAATTTTTCATTTCAACTCAATTTTAAAAAAAATAATACAAACATAGATTTTGCGCATTGTATATAAAAGAGTTAATTAATATTTTAAAAATATCTAATTACGCAACGAGTACTTTTATTATACTTTTTGAATACATTTTAATGATGAAAAGAAAATCTAATTACGCATCAAAAACTAAAAGTTAAAAAAGAACGAGGATTGCCGTTTTAAAATAATATTTCGGCGTATTTATTAATTTATGTAAGTTTAACTTAAATTGTATTCTCTTTTGAATTGATCAGTAACACAACTTTACATGTAATTTAAATAAAACATCACTCTTTTTACTTGTTACAGATTAACTTTTTTAAATGACAAATTCCAACGAATATTACTCATTTGTTGTAATCTAATATTTCTATTTTAAGCAAATATTTCTCTTTAAATTCCAAAATTTAATTCACCAAGACCAAAACATATACAGAACACAACATTTGGCATCATTATAACAAAACCATTTTTCAAGATAAGCTCTTAAACATTTTGCTGAGTGAAAGATATCCTTGTGTGAGAAATTAATTAATTAACTTACAGCTTCCTCTGTCTTTTAATTGAATATACATTTCGCTATTTAGACTTTGTTAAAACTAAACAGAAGAAGTTGACTTTCACTTTTTCAATTTCTACATCATGAAATTTAATTTGTCATTCAATAAATAATTAGTATTTGAACACTACATTTTCTTAATTCCTGCTACTCGAAATATATTTCTTTAAATAATGTTTATTTTTACTGCTCTTTCTTTATGGCTGGGTAATAAAAAAAATAAAAAATTAAATTTTTAAAAAAAATTGCGAGAAAATTTCATTTCTTAGAAAATCTAATACCGACGATCTTTAATCTAAAAAGGAGAACGTTAAATAGATTAAACAGAAATACCAGTAATCTGCTTTAAACTCCCCTCTTCTAAAATCAACCTAATTACATTATTAGTCTCTTTTTCAGATAATGCTTTGTTCCTAAAAGATGAAAGAATTTACTTAAACGGTTTAAGCCATTCATAAATTCTTGTTACGTTCATTATTAATCGAACAGTAAAGAATGAAAATAACTTTTTTAACGAGATTTGGAAACGCCCAGCATGTTAAGTGTCAACAACACCCACGCATGCAATTAATAATTAACGTGTTTCAATAACTTCACTCTTTGTTTGTTAAAACAGAGAATATCAGAGCTATGTTTTACCAAAAGTTTAATTAAAAGTATTTTATACAAAATATAACTACAAATACTCAATATTTTCTTTTCTTTTGTACAATATTTGATAGTATGCACTTTAACTATTATATATATATATATATATATATATATAGAAGTACATTAAAAAATAATATACAGTAAATGTTTTATGATTACATTTAAAATGATTAATAAAAATATATTCATAAGAACAAGGTCTGTACCAAAAATATATTTTATTTAAGCGCCTAAATTAAGATGTATATTAAAAATAAAAATAAAAATCGAGAGAGTTGCAGAGTTTTCTTAAGAATTTAATTTTTATCTTTATTCTAACTTTAATGATATTTAAAACGGATGAATCATTTTAATTTGCTTCTGGATGTTTTTAAAAAATATTTATAGATGTAAAAATTTACTAAAATTTAATTAATTTTGCGTATTAATTAAAGTTCTTGACTGTCACCAGCAAGTCATGTACTCAGTTGATCAATCTGGCTCTATGGTTTATAATACAGCTCAATATCGTGGATTAACAAAAAACAAGTTGAAAAATAGGGGACGTTTTTAGTCATTATAGTACTTATAGTCATTATACTAACATAGTACTATGAAATAAATTTGAATGTAGTAACATATTTTGTAAATTAACACCATGTTAAGGGTTGGGAAAATATTCGCAGTGCTATAGTTCAAGATACTGCTATCGTGTTTTGTCCGATTGCTTGAAAGTTTACGGGTTTACATTCTACACTATAACTGTGAGAAAATAAAGCATATTAAAGTAATGATAAATTTAATCAGAATAAATTTTCTATTAAATGGCTTAGCACCAAAACACATTTTATTGCTATTCTAAATATACTATCTGGAATTAAATGTTTTTTCCCCTTTAACTTTTTTTAAGTTATTATTTTTTTTTAGGATTCTTTATTTCCATTTCTGTATATGTTTACAATATATATTAATTCATCTATGAAGATACAATTGTAATGGGGTACAATAATTCAATTATAATAGTGATATACAATTATAATAGAGGACAAATATTCTGCTATGCTAAAGAAGTTTGTATTCCAAATAAAATGAACCCTCTTCATGAAAATATATTAATTTTGCAAATTAAGGGCTAGATAAATTGAAATGCGATTCAGAGTAAAATTTCAAACAAAAAAATATAGACCAAACGTATTTTTTTAAAAAATTTTAAAATATTTTGACACACAATAAACTATATTTTATAAAAAAGAATTTAGGACTAATGCAGAAATGTAATGTAGAAGCAGTTGTAAATATGCGAACTTAAATCAATAATTTATATTTAATATATAAGAAAAACTATCCTTATTCTCTTAGACTAACTCTTAACCACCAATTTTTACTACTCCTTTACTTGATAGGCTAGTACAGAATTAATGATAAGCAAAAATAAAATATAATATTAAAAACAAAGCATATTTTGGGTAAATTAAAAATATTATACTATCTGTTTTCAAACAATAAACGCATATCGTCTTTGATGCCCCAAATATATATTTCTTGTAATTTTAAACCCATTTTTAAGACACAGGTTAATTTCTGGACCAAGTTGTGTGAAACACTAAACTTTGTTCGGATATTTTTTTAAAATTTTTTTTTTTTACTTGAAACTTAACTACAATTGCGTAGGGTATAAAGGAGGATCCCAGAAAGAGCCGCATTGTTAGCCAGATGACACTGGAACAATCTAGGATTCGGGCGCCACAATTTTCTTACGAATAAGGACAACTGAGGGAGTATACGCCTTGAAACTCGGAAAATGAAACCAGTAATAAATAAGGTAGACCTGCTTATGATATTTGAAACTATTTGGAGATTTAGTATTTTGTTTGGTCTTTTCTGAAAATACTGTTACAATTTAAAACGTGTATTTTGTAACACAATACAAAATTAAATTGTTTATGTTGATAAATAACGTCTTCATTTGAGAAATTTTAAATTGCCATCTGCTTCATTTTAAATGCAGCAAATATGAATTATGAGTCATGAGTGTTGGTATATGTTTTTATTTACTTATTATTAATTTTTTTGGGAAACAGAATAGTCATTTTTAAAACAAACACTTAAATACACTCTTTTCTAAAAATGGATGTAAAATAATCACTCAAAAGCTGAATTCGCAAATTGAATTTTAAACGTAAAAAAATGGTTTTTCAAGGGTATAATTACCAGTAATTTTTCCTTCTACTTTTTAGAGCATATCAAATATGGTGCTGTAAATAACTCTTTTGTTCGAAAATATTAGCCTTAATTATACTAACAATTGAAGTGCGTAGGGAACTTCAGGTAGACGTTGGTTATTAGTTTATAAACTGAGCAGCGTCTAAACTAAAATCTGTAAAAGTTGATTTTGGTATTTATGTCTTAGCTATCCACGGGCAAGAGTGTATTATTTCCTAGGTATTTATTGAAAAATAATTTTTTTCTTAATCCTCATCTTTTTCTTTTAGATTATTTTAATACCATACTGGATAATCTTAAATTTTCCACTGATGCATTTTAATTACCAACATACTGAAAGTCACAAAACTATAGTAAAAGAAAATAAAATTAGTCAACTTGACTCCTTTTTCCGGAATCGCCGAGTGATTAGAGCAATGCTGACGAAGCTAACAATGCCACGGAGCAGCTGTTTTTTTTATTTCCAATTGCTTATATGCCGTTATTTCGGAGTCCTGTTTTCTTTTCTTTTTTTCGTTATGCATTTGAAGACAGCATCGATTCCTATTGCAAAAATTCTGGAATGGTGAGAAATGCTACCAACAGTGTGTAACGTGGTCCTGAATTTGTAAAGTATAATCAGCAGAACATTCGAAGTTGCCATTTACATTTAAAACAATGTTAAAGTCACTAACTCTTTGTAATAATTATTTTGCATATTGTACAAATATAATTACAATTCCAAAAGCACAATAGATATGGAATTTAGTAATGTCCTTAAAGTGTATAACAGTTGCTTGATCTTAATATTTATTCACGTTATGGAATAAATATTTTGAAACAAAATTAATTGAAGTATTTTATTGATATTTTTGCATTAAAATAATAGTATTAGTTTCTGCAGTAAATAGAAAAGCAAGGAAACTTAAGAAGCGATTTAAAAAATATATAATTTAACCGTATGCAATGTCTATTTACATTTACGTTATTAGCAACATTGGACAATATCGGAGAATAATTGGGTATTCTGACTTGATTGAGGATCATTATTCAAGCAAATCTTGAATTTCGGACGTATAAGGACTTTAAAGTACATATATAAGCATTAATGGTTCATTAGCTGTGAAATTGGTATGACAGGGGGACAAATTATTGAATATAATAGGTTCCACGACATTTTAATGGAAGAACTTTGAGCAGCACACAGCATCGCAAATTGCATTTCATTATAAAGTATTTTCAAATAGTTAAAGATGAATGTAAATTAATAAATAATAAATTATTAAAATATAGGCAACTAATCTAATGAATTATACTAATCTTATTCTGATAAGATGAAATAACCTTTGTTAACCGGATAAAATGTCAAGCATCAATCCATAAAGTAGTTAAATGAAAATAAACACATAAGATAAATGAGTATTTTTATGAACTTAAACAAATACTGAAAATTTGACTCTCCCTTTTAAAGGGTTTCAGGAGTTTTTCATATCAGCATTTGCATTTTTTGAAAGAAAAAAGTCTAGATTGTTATTAAATTTATTCTGATTAATTAGACACCAAAATTTTTTATACCCAATTTTTTTTAGGAGTTATTAATTTTTTTCTGAAACACTAGGTATAAATCATTCTTTTCGAAATCGCAATTTTTGAGATTCGCAAACTATTTTCAGTTTTATAGCAGTTAAAACCTCATAATTTGATACACACTTAAATTAAGATAGAATTGTTTGATTAAAGTAAAATTCAGAAACCGAGTTATGTTTTGAATATATAAATTTTTTTTAATACATTTTTTTCTAAAAGCAGTTTGAGGTTTGAAAAGATTAGAAAATAGACATTTTCTTCCGCGTTTATGAGGTTAATTTTGTCATAAGAGCATACTTAGCTTACCTGTTAAAAATAGTTTTAAATATTTTTAATCATTTTATGTCTTAAAGTGTGCGTGAAATAGTGTTCAATTAAGAAAAAATAATCGATGTTTTTAAAATTTTCGAAATCAGGTATTTTTAAATGTTCGAAATAAGAAATTTTTAGATATTGCTAAAATTTTGAGCATAAAGCTAGCTTGTGGATATTTATACATATTGTAGTGTTGCTTCAACCTGTTCTTTTATTCAAATTTTACTACTAATTTTAGATTTACTTTTGCTGGTTGTACTGCTCTGCACTGTTATATAGAAAAACCTAATTGTAGACACTTTTCATGAGTTTTGGGGTGCATTTTTCTGCCCCGGTTGGGAAGTTTGGAATGAGTTTGGAATTGCCTCTTTTTTGAAGAAATAGGCAGTATTTGTCTACCACAATTTTGTTAATAAATTTAGTCACTGAGAAGGTAGTTACCTGGTGGAAGTTTTCAACTTTGTAAGCAGGAGTAAGCAGAGTAAAAAATAATATTTATTACTTGAGTTTCCTTTTTTTAAGTATCCCCATGGAAGTGCAACGGAAAAAATATTTATAATTGTAACTTTCAGTGATCTATCAAAGTTATCTAAATCCTTTTTTTGTATTTTTTTGCTTCATTCAACATTAATGTACTGCCACATTGTCAAATCCATGCGAAAACAATATTTTATAGTAGACAAACTAACAAACATTAAAAAAATGTAAAATAAATTGACTTCTTCTGATTTTTATTTATTATGTGTATATTTCTACTATTATGTATGTTTAACTGGTGATTTGGGCTAGATTATAGTTGTTAACTATTTTCAAACTTATCCGTAACCAATTTAAACTTGCTCTCCTACCTTTGAAAAATTCACAATGCATTTTTTTATTTAATATTTCACTATACATCACCCAAATTGTCATCACAATATTGCAAAAATGTCTGATAATATTTTAAAACTAGTGTCCTGTCAAAAAATAATAAAATATTTTACTTTTATTGTAACCTCAATACCCTTCAAACACTAAAATATTTCCATAACCGATTCTGTAAAGGTGATTCCGACACGGACGAAAAAAATCCGGGTAAAATTACAGTTAAAAACATCGGTTAGAACTACCATGCTTTTTGGTGCTCCCATAGTGGTAGAAACAAAAACAAAATTCCAAGTTCTATTAGTTCTGACCATGCTTTTTTCTCATAATTTGGAAACATAGAAATGATAACATTGCAAAATTTTTTGAATGAATGGATTTAAGGAATTCATAAATCAGTGAACAAAAATTTATTCCCCTTACTGATTTTGTGCAAGGTAAGGAAGGTTAGTCTCAAGCTTGAATTGTCACCGTAATACTTTTCTTAAAATGGACTAGGCCACTGAGGTGACTATTAACGAGATTCAGTTATATTTTATAACGTTCTAAATAATCAAAAGTGAGCCTTTCACCCAAAGTCTTCATGGAAAATGAACTTTTTTTAACCCTATGTTAGCAAGACTACATCAACGTTAATAAAGCTGGAAGAATATATGACTTGTTTGATGAACCCTAATATATCGTGATTGGCCAGCAAAATCATCTGAACTAATCCCTTAGAAAAAATCCGGAGTGATGCTGAAACAGCAGGTAGCCTAAATCAGAGTTTTCGTAATTATGATAGAAAAGTAAGTCAATTATTTTATCAGTTAGATCCCCTTCCCAAATGAAAAACCCGCATATTATGGTTTTTATTAGTATACATTTAGTAAGAAACACAAAATTGACAATTAAATTTGACCAAAGATATTGTTTTAATGCCGTGTTATAAAGTATTACCTTAAATTGCCTAACGGATTTTCATAAATGTCCTTCATTTCAGCATTTATTTAGTAATATTGATCTTTTTCGTACCAAATTGAATGTTAATAATGTTTATACTTCGATAATTTGTTTAAAACGGTGTTTTTTTAAATGGTTTAGATGGATGTTATTTGTTTTTCATTTTAATATAATTTCACAATGAATTTTTTTTTTTTCATTTCTAGCAGCAGCCCGTGATATGTACTGGAGTGTACGTGATATGTACGTGATATGTACTCATTCGCTGGAGTGTAAAAATACTCCGCACAGACCCATAAGGAATTACAACAAATTAAAAAAAAAATTAAAAACATTAAAACATCCGAAATACAAAAACAGTTAGAACAAAGAAACATTAAATAGAATATCAACAATAGAAATATAAACAGAAAATTAGTCAGCAGTGTCTGCAACTGTTCACAATTTTACAATTAAATCAAGGGGCAAAGAACCATGAATGATGGCTTCAAATGTTTAATTAAAGTTTTTTAAAGATAAACTCAGATATAAACTGTGGTGACTGTTTTGTAAAATTTTTATGGGGCAAGGGAGATTTATTCATTCATTTGCTTTTATAAGTGAGTCACTTCATAGATTCCAAAGAACGGCTTAAAAGCTCTTTTCACTTTGAAAAACAGAACATCCAAACAGAACGTTTCGCTAAACCTACTGCAGAGTAGAGGTATCGAGTTCGAGTTTTTTCTTCAGTTTTGTGTTATCCCTTGTAAAATTTGATAAGATACGAACCATTCTTTACATTAAATACACGAGACTGCATTTGTCTCTGAATAAATTTATTCATTGACTGTTACGCATTCATAATTAAGCTTTGATTCGAACGAGTTATCTCTGTTTCAAATAGCTTTTGGTGGAAAAACGAGACAGCTGTAAAAATAATTTTAAAAAAAATATACTATTTCAATAATTAACTAATTTATTCATTAAAACACATGCACATGCTGGATTTTGTGTTCCTTACAAATTATGAATTATTATAAATCCTTTGTGAAGTTGAGAAACGGATTGCCGAATCTAAGGCAAGACATTACAAAGATGCATCTATTGCAAAGTGGTTCGATTCCCACCGTATTTTGACTTGACAAGGACATATAAACTGAGTTATGTAAGGAGAACTCAAGCCTACGTATGTGTGCATTGCAAAACAATAATTAAATAGATACATGCTGGGGTACGATGTGATTCAAACCAGTTACCTCTACGCTTTTATCTTAGTGTGCTGGCACAAACCTGATGCATAACAGTTAAAATACTGATATAGTTTAGCTTCTCTTCAGGAATTTGTACAATAACAATTCCGTGTTTTTAATAGCTTCAAATGTTGGTAGCTTTAACTTATTGCTTAAATATAGGGGAAAAACTATTAATGATGAGAAACAAAGTTAACAAGTGTTTGTTGCTGTTGTAGTTGTAGTTCATTTACGTCGCATTAGAGCTGCACATTGGGCTATTGGCGACGGTCTGGGAAACATCCCTGAGGATGATCCAAAGACAAGCTATCACAATTTTGATCCTCTGCAAAGGGGATGGCACCCCCACTTCGGTAGCCCGACGACATGCACGCGAAGTCGAGCACTTTATGGTAGAACAGTTTAACGAGGATCAATATCGCACACCCTCGGTCCCTACGCAGACTGATGCAAGTGGTTACCCACCCGCACACTGATCGCAGCCAGTGATGCTTGACTTCGGTGATCTGCTGGGGAGCCGTGTCTTAACGATCAGTCCACTGTGTGACCAAGTGTTTGCTAAATAAAATATATGTTATCAAAATGAACATTTTGCTTCATCTTACACTATACTGTTAAAATTGCTGAATTTTGGTTAAAAGTGCTAAATTTGACCATATTCACTTCCAAAAAAAGTGGTAATAAAAAGCATATTTTATTATTAATTTTATCAAAAATTCACTATCAAAGTGCTTTGATAAAAATAGCTTTACTTTTTGGTGTTCTCATAGAACCAAATTTTAGTATATTTTGGAAGCTTTCATCATAATTTTCTTCATAGTGTAAGTCATGCATATAAAAAAAGTCAATGAATTGTGACTCCAACGTGTTTTCTTTAATATGATAGTTAAATGGACATTTTGTTAAATGTTGCTCTATAAAATTCCTATTCACTTAATATATCATGCTCTCAAAGCTTAAAATAATATTATTCTTTTTCTGACAATTCTTTTGTTGTAAGAAAAGAGTATTAACTTCAGAAACGAAATAAGATGCTATAATGGTCTGAAATGCTCAAAAAATAAAGTAAAATTTAATTATATTTATAAGTATTATTTCTTAATATTATGTCTATTCATCTTGTATGACAAATACAATTATTAATACTACATTCAGATTCTTGTTTTTTATGTATGTAACTTAGAATTCATAAATTTTATATATTTATTTGAATACATCTAATAAAGTTATAGCAATATGCTTTCTTATAGAATCAATTTCGAAAACACTTAATAGAATTTACAAAAATACATATGTCGCCATATTTTTAAGCTTTGTAGTATCATTTCATTGAATATCATTAGTCATTAGATCTGTCATTCCCTAATTTAATAAGGACATCCTCGAGTTCTTTTGATAAAATATTTTATTTTCGAATCACATTTAATCCTACTTAGAGTCCTTTGGTAAGAAGAAAGAAATCATAAATAAAAAAGTTGGTCTTTGCAAATAAATAATTATTTATAACATTTATCAAATTTTAATTCTATTACAGGACATGATGAAGCTCTTTTGTCACAAGAATATACCTGCAGAAGTATCACTGTGCATTATGTTAAGTTTTCATTTAAACTAATCGGTTATACAAGTTAACAATTTAATATTTGAATATCATGTGTAACGATGTAGCAGAAATACAGTGAAGAACATATTATTTAGTATATCATATGCTTATTAAGCATCTTATATTGCTGTGGTCTACATGTTTATTTGCCAAATAAATTTAGACAGTTATAGACAATGCATAACACTTCCTTTTAAACACTACGCAGTTTCCTAAATCGTACCTGGTGTGCATTACTAAATCGTAGCGGTATGATTTTATTTTATTTTATAACCGTCGTTGAACAGCCGACCCAACTTAATGGGTTTACGGCTACTAATGTTCAACTCCGTAGCCTTGTAATTTTGAACCCAATCCAGAAGACAAGGGAACTCCTGGATCGAGTATTGGGAGAAATTTGCCTTCGTGGAGGACTTTTTGATGGAGCTAACCTGCATTTGCGTTACATGAAGAGAAAGACCACGAGAACCTCCCACGGTTAGGCTGACGGCAAGGGGACTCTAACCCATGATCCGTCTACCACTGAGGATATTTCACGTCAGCACTGTGGTCAGTGCAAGCCGGATGCGGAATTCGTATCGACTGGGATTCGAACCCGGTTCGCCTCATTGGAAGGCGAACGCTCTATTCCCTAACAAGTCGAGTTAAAACTATTTAAACTGTATTTCTCCCAAACTGTCGAAAAGTGGCCGAGTAAATTAATTTACTAAATTAATTTTCACACAATACCTAATTTCTCATCTCGTGACTTGTGAATAACGCTTATAATAAACCAGTAATGAGAACAATGTTTAAAATATTAGACTGCAGTGCGGAAAAGTAAAAATGGTTTAACTACTCTGGTGTATAAATTTTTAATTAAACTGACTTTTTAAAAAAAAAAAAAAAAAAAAAAAAAAAATCAATCCATATGTAAATCAATCGGAAAGAAACTGAAATATTTCAGTACCTTTAATGAAGATTTAATATCCTTATGATGAGATTTATGTACATAATTCCATAGAAGGAAACACTTAGAGGTAACATCTCAAGGATAAACTTACTGGTTAGTATATTAGTTATCTGGTAATTATTTCTTTGCATTGAGTTAAAACTTCATCGAACGAATTTCTCCATTTCTGAAAACTGAAAAGATAATATTTGCTTCAGATCCAGAAGCGATGCAGTTTTAAAAGCAGGGTATATAAAAGTCAAACTTGAATCTTGTAGTTTTAAATAAAATGTTTTATATGCTTCTAATATTGTTACTATATTTACAACAGTATAAAAAATTGAATTACAGATTTCTTATTATTTTACTGAGAGATCGTTTTTTTTAATTTCACACGATTGCTTGTGAATAAATTTAATCATGAATCCTTTTTTAGGGTGGTACGATTTAAGAAGCAAGTGGTATCGATTAGACAACCTGTTTTATAAATTATACCTCTTGCAGACCTTGTAGACCTTGGTTTTAGGCAACTCGCCTCCCCATGAACATGTATGACTCAAGATAATGTAAAGAAATATTTCCGCTGAATGCATCAGTTTATTATTTGGCATTTTATTAACCAATATTTTTATTTTTTTCCTTAAGCATAAATGCTGAATCATATAATTCAATGAATTTTATGTCGTAATTTTAAATATCATAGAATTAGAATTTGGAAGAATTTTTCGTGGAAATAATGCTTTATAAGGTAAAAAATATCAAAAAATTTTTACATTAAGCAAAATACTAAATTGAAGGTAATAAAGTATTTGATAAAATACATAAACAAAAATGAGAAACATTTAAGTCTCTGCAAAATAACTTCTTTTGTACCCGAATATATAATCCACCAAACGCTTGTGCTGTTGCAATAATATCTCTGAGATGCTAGATTTAATTTCAATTCCTCTACTCTTTTCTTAAAAAAATAATCATAGAAGGACAGTAATAATGTTCCGCTTTTTTTGCAGTTCTATAAACAGTTTCCGCTTTATTTAAACGAAAAGTGGATAAGATGTCTCGTGAATTTTGCATGCTTTCATCACTTCTATTGTTGTACAAATAGTTGTTGAAAGGCTGTCTAAATTGCCGTTTTTTCTACTTCACGTTACTTCTTAGTAAGCGAGTAATGATAGATCATTCAATTGCGTGCATTTTATTCGATATTTTTATTTCATGGGTGACTGCAAAAAATAAGGTGTCAATTTGATACTAAGAAATGTATTAGTCCTCACCTTGAAGAAATTGTTAATCAAATCAATAAGTGACACGTGTTTTCAATATTTCTGTAAATACTAACAAATTATTAATAAGTGAGTACATCAATAGGTGTCGAAATAATGTATTTTAAAAGCTCACAAAACAAGCAGTCTAGTATTTTACTCCAACATAAAGTTTTACCACAAATTCTTTCTACGCTATCAATATCTGATTATTATGTATTTAAGGATATGAAAACTTAACAAACGTTGGATGAAGCTAAAGAGTTATTAAGAAAGATGTAAAATAAAAGCCTAGGGCAAATTTTGCACTACCTGGTTTAAAATTACAAGAGGGGGTTGAGAGAAGGGGAGTGAATAACCGAATACAATTTTTTGTTATTTCTACAATGTTAAAAATACAAAAGGTTAAAAAGAAGGGGAGGAATAATTAAAAACCGGTTTTCATGGCATCAGCGAGCTTAAAAATAAAACTGTGGGGTAAAAAAATGGGGAAGACATGACAGAAAAACTGTTAAAAAGGAGGGAACGAAATAAACAAATTCCGATTTTTGTTGCTTCAAACTAAAAAATACAAAAGGGAATAGAAAAGAGGGGAAGGAATTATTTAATAACGGTTTTCATTGCATAGACAAGCTTAATAATACAAAAGGTTGGTAAAAAAGGGGATGAAATAACAAAAAAAATCTGTTTAATAGAAGGAGAAAGAGTAATGGTTGTTGGGAGATTGATCAAAGCAATTTTTTTCCAATGCCAGATGGAGAATAACCTTTCGTCATACAGGCATCTGAAAAGCCGATTTGTTGGCCATATTAGGTGGGCCAATGTTGCTCCCACAGTAAGGACAGATAGTACATAGAAAGGAAGAACATCCATGCCTTGCCCGGGATTCAAATCTAGAAACTTTCTGATGCAAGGCCAGTTCCTTGACCTCTACATAGGTCGGTAAACATGAAAACAAAATAGTTTGATTAAAATAATAATAATAATGTTTTATTCTTCCATACATTTGTTTAAAAAGAATACCGATCTGGTTGTTGTTGTCGTCCACCATTAAGGCAGAGGGGGTACGGTTGTTTTAGTTTTCCAGTGGCGCAATCTATTGCCGAGTATTCGACTTTTGCCACATCCATGCGTCACACCCTTTTTAGAGGTCGGACCCTTTCATTTATTCACAGATCGTACATTTGACCTGAACCAGAGAACGCTCAATCCCCAATTCAGTATCCCCAACGGTATAATTTGTTATGGAAACATGGAGGAATGTGTGACCCACCAAATTCACCATGCACCAGTCATCATTTACTACAGAGGGGGAGTCTTTGGCTGGCTTGATTCGATATTTCATTCTCACGAACGTGAGTCCAACACCCTGCCAACCAGGCTATTCCGGCCAAGCACCGATCAGGAGTTTGCTTAAATAAATATTTCAGCATTTTGGTACTTTTTACTCACCCCGCATCGCCATTCTGTTTCTAATCTAAACTGAAAGAAGACTCAGTATTCTGTCTGAGTTTTTATTGTTAATTCAAACGAATTGCAAACATTCTAAAAATGTTGTTTCTTTGAATAAAGCTTAAGAATCTTTGAAACAGCTAAATGTGCGATACAAAAAAAAATTAATAAATGAATGTTTTTCCCAAGTAGATTACAAAAAACATTGTAAAAGCTCTTGCTAGGTTTAATCTAATGCATAACTCAGAAATTTTATTTTTACGCACTTTTCATGAATGTTTTATGAATTTTAAAGATATTTTTTCATTATTTCTAATGAATAAATTTTTAAGACACAGTAAAAAATTATTTGTTTTCTTTTTAAAAAAAAAATACCGTTCATGAAAATGAAAACTCCATTTCTTTAAGTGCCACATAAATTTTTATTTGGCAATAAAAACTACAAACGGTGGGATGAATGAAAATTGCTTTACGTGCAATTTCTGTAATGATCCTACATCTAACGTGTCAGCAGCACCACCCTAGTTATTTATTGCAATACAATTTCTGAGCCACGTTTCTTGAAGTTCAAAAAATAGCAACATTTTCTCACCATATTTTTTACGGTAAATATTGCGAACTCCTGAGATACTTCCTGAGAGGTAGCTTTTTTCTCTAAATTCTTATAGTAATTAAATTGATAATTGATTTAATTAAAAGTTAAGAAAATAATGAGATCGGTTTATATAAGTATTTGGAGTTTAAGCCTTTCGTTTTGAGAAGAATTAAATAAAAACAAATATAGGCTTCTCACTTAAATGTTTGATTTTACTTATGAAATTAACAATCGTTTAAAAAAACCAAAATTGTTTATAAATTTCTAATAATAATAAAAAAAATGTGTTTTTACTGACTTTTATAGGAATCTTTACTCGCACAAAGAGTACTAGCAGCAGTTAAGCAGTTTTTCGAAATGTTTTGCATTCTTTTAGATATATGCTAATTTCATATAATGTTTCTACTATTCCTTTTTAATCAACAGCTCTCATATATCTTTTTAAATTCGAAACTACATTAACATAAGATGATTTAAGGAGAAAATGATTAAATTCTGAAGCGAATACCCCTACTTAGCTAAGAGCTTCCAAGCTCTTTAACTAATTCTGGAGCTTTTACATGCATACTATAGTTTTCCAAAGTAACGATTGTCATATTTAAGAACAGTCTAACAAAATACTTGATTACTTCCGATATTCTAGTTGTACAGTTTGCAAAAAGAATTATCGGACCACCCTAAATAACTTTTGATCTAATTATCGGATCTTCGCGTTCTATAACTAAATCTTCGCAATCGCGGTAGCAGCAATCTGAGAAATATAGTCATAATAGCTTGGTCAGGAGAGTGGTCCAAAGATTGGATCCTTTAATGTTAATTTTAGTTTTTGCATATTTTAAAGGGTCTCGAAAACTTTTTAAGATAATTGAAAATATTTTACACACAATTATGAACATCGTTTTATCCTATTATATTTATTTATAGCTCTTAAGAAATTTTTATTACTTTATCTAATATTAGTCAAAAACATTTTGATGGTATGCAATTAGTGACATCATTTTAAAAATAGTTATTTTACGTGGCAAAATATAAAATCTGAAGGAAATTGGTCAAATATTTCCTCTGAAATCAAATTTTGTTATTTCTAAAGTCTAGTTTCTCAGAAACTAGTCCACTGATTTCGCGAATTTTTTTTTTTATTTATATTTTTTTTATAAAAAAATATTTTCTTTAAAATTAGGTAAAAAAAAATTATGCCTTTACAATAAAAATTTTTTCGACTGTTTATTAAATAAAAAAAAATGAAGAATAAAAAAACATAAAACTTACTAAAAGTCCTTTTTAAATGGATAAACGAATCTTTGGATAATCTTTGGATAAACGAATATTATAATAGTGTATAAAAATATTTTAATTCGCCAACAATGTTCTTTAGATATGGTAAAATACACAATAAATAGAATTACATTAAGGGGTCTAAATCTTGAACCGCTCTTTTTGAATTTTTTTTTCTCCATTTTTCGTGTAAAGGATAAAAAGAACGTTTGAATATATAAAAATTTTAAGTTTCATCGATGATCAGCCGAAAAAATTTATTTTAATAATTTTCAGTTTGCATAGTAAACTAAGTTTCAAACTATAATTGGAAGCAAAAGTACTAAATATTCAAACAGAATATGAATTCAATATGTAATCGATGTAAGAACTCAATAGAACTATTTTCGACTGTTTTATTATTGCTCAGTATTAAGCACCACCACTTGTTCATTTAGGTCACCAACCCCTACGTGGTTACATTTTATTCATCACTGTTTTTTCTTAAGATTTCATGTATTTTTTTTTATGAAAGACGAACAAAGAGAAATTGTTTGTTAAAAAATAAATTCATTATTTCCTTTCCGAATATTTTGGTAAATTGTAAATCGCAATAAAATAAAAAAAAAATTAAAATAATCAATTGTACATGAAAAAGAAATACAGTTTGTATTGTAGGAATTCAGACTAGGAGACGATATGAGATGACATGAATGATGATATCGATCTTGTTAACAATATCTAACATCAACATTATATTATTGTAAAAATTCAAATTAAAAACGGTTTTTACCTCTCTTGATTTAAATATTTTGTGTATATATATATATATATATATATATATATATATATATATATATATATATATATATATATATGGCTGGTGACGCAGTTGGTTTGTCGTCGGCCTTCTGAGCCCAAGTCTGCGGCCCAGACACCGGATTTTCGGGATGCAGAAAATCCTCAGCGGCCATGTTGTATGATTATGCGGCATGTAAAAGATTCTTGGACTGCCTTATTGGCTCTAGGCATTTCCGGCAAAATTAAATTCCTAGTGCACATTAGCATCCAAATAGAGTCTCGGTGCCGTCATCTAGTGTGGCAGAAACTAGACGTCCAAATTAACATGGCCAACAGTATCTCACCCATTGTGGTGGTCCTGAAAGAGTGGATACCACTTCTGGAGAACGCACTAGGTCCGCTCATCGGGAAGACTGATTGTGCAGCTTATAGGAAATATAAAAAAAAAATCATTTTTTTTAAATTGATTTCTTCGGGAAACAACAATGTTAAGCAATATAATAAATGACGACAAATTAATCAAGCAACACCTAATAAATTTAGTTTTCAGTTTTTTTTCGTTATTTATTATGTGAGCTCATCCACGAACTTATAAAAGGAAAATATCGAGAGAGATAAAAAAAATTTCCTGCAACAATAGATTAATAATCATTTTGAAAATCAAATTATTAAAAGAATCGCAAAAAGCGCTTAAACTTTCATACTTAAAAACTTGCATGCATATCAGAATTTTATTTAAGAAAAGTGATACTTGAAAGTGATAAATAAAATTAAATAAAAATGAAGTGATAAATAAAAATAGCTTTTTAAAGCAGGAAAAAATTTAATTCGGTGCACTGTGGGCCAGAAGACCATGATCCTTGGTCAAAAGTCAAAATTAAATTTTCAACTAAAATATGTATAGGTAGTTTTAATATAACCCAAATTAAGTATTCATAATCATTCCAAACATTATAACTTACTTTTTGGACCGATGAGAGGACAATGTAGTGAAAAATATGTTAATTTCTTTTAATGTAACTTTTAAATTTATATTTCAGAAATATATATAGGAATTACACCTTACTGTTTTATTTTTATCACAGTAATTAGTATGAAATTACAGTACAATTTTTCAATTTGTTGGATTAGTAAATTATAGTTTACATCTTATCATTTGACATTTTACTATGTTTGAACGACTTTCAAAACTTCGTTCCAAAAAGTTCCACGAGGTAATTAGCTAAACTTTTTTTTGTTGTCTTCTTTGATGTTTTTTCTTTCGAAAGTAGCTGCCCCTTTTTGCCCGTATTGCAAAGGTGGACTAAATATACCGAAAAACAAAAATTATGTTTTTTTTAATGTTTTCTCGTTATTTCGTAATTAATTCGTGTTATTTTGTAATATTACTTCGGAAATATAATTTGCTTTTAATTTTTAATATAAAATTACGAAAATTCTTATATTTCCATTGCTATATTTAATTATTTATACGTACTATATTGTTATTTTTTTACTTTTGCTCGCCATATTGCAGCCGCCATTTTGTGTTTGTTTTTTTGGTATTTTTAGTGTATTTCTAAATTTTAACTATGAATTCAATTTACCTGCACATAAAACCCCCTAAATAAAAAAACCCCAAATTTTGAAACAAATTTTATCGAAATACTAATTTTGGCCACGAAATCTTGGATGCTGGTTTAATTTCTTCAGAGTAAGCTGCAGAGTGTTTTGATATCTTTGGTTCTGATATCTTTGGTCTTTAATTCATTATGGTTTTCTTTAATTTATTATGGTTTTCTTTAATTCATTATGGTTTTCTTTAATTCATTACTCATCTTTGGTTTTCAATTCACGTTTAAAGTGAACTAAAAACCAAAGAATCAAAAACCAAAGAACTCTCGAAAAACCTTTTATCTGGTTTCTTTCATAATCTCAATTTTTTCTTGCTTTTTTTCAAGGTGGCGATAAGCAATGGCGGTCAATTCAAACCCTGTTTTCGACTCGCACTGACCATCTTACTATAACCAAACATCTTCAGTGGTAGATGAACCAGGATTCTCCTATCTGTCAAGCTAACCGTGAACGATTTTCGTTGCTTTCCTCTCCATGTAATGTAAATGTGGTTTGGCATATCAAACATTCCTCAACGAATACTAAATTACTTCTAAGCTTGACCCATCATTTTCTTCGCTTCTGGAATAATTTCAAAATTACAAGGCTTCTGAATAGGTCATTGACAGTCATAAACCCCAAAATGGGTCTTCCGTATATAATTTTAAAATAAAATATATAATTTTGTAATGAAGGAATTGAATTGATTGCATTACTGTTCTTGCATTCGTAAAAATTGAAATCGATTCCTTTTTCATACAATGTACAGCTATAGCACTTTGTTCAAGTTCTAAAATCGTTACCCTGGTGCATGCAAAAAGAGATTGGAACATATTCTACAAACACCTTCACCCAGATGAACCATTTGTTTATCTGATCCACACTTGATTACTTTTTTGTTCTGAATCAATCTTCATTCTACTCCCCCCTTTTCCAAATTTTATTTTTCTTTAGTTCCTTTTCTTTTCATTGAACAATGTTCCTATCTCACTGAAATGAAATTTAGATTGCAGTGTCATATTGACAAGTGTAGACGATAAAAATAAAAAAAAAGTGAGAAAACAAAAAGACGGCAGACATGATTTTTCTATTTTATATTTTTGGACATCGTGTAACTATTAAAAAGAAAATGTCTTATTTTTTATTTATTTTTACTTTTTATGTTGAAAAATATATTAGTTTTCATCTGTACCTAATTCCACGATAAATAAAATAAACTTTCAGTTACTTAGAGGTTGTCAAATCAAAATAATTAAATTTTCCAATTAATGCATTTAGTAAAATTTAAATTACACTAAACATTTTTAAGATAATTAAGAAAAAATTTCTGGAAATATATCTTTAGAATACCTATCTCCCACTCAATGAAGATTTTCTCTTTTCTAATAAATTTCTTTCAGTTTCTTCCTAATTCCCATTTACTGTTTACCTGTTTTGAGTAGACTACTTTTTTTTTCTTTAATCAGTTGATGTAAAAAAAGATACCAGTTCAATTTGTTGTAATTCCTTTGACTGCTTTTTCTTTTAACTACATGGTTGGTTCTTTTGACAACATATTTCCAGTTTCTAGTCTATTTTCCAATTTTTGCTCAGCTGTTGTAGGAAGATATCAGTTAAATATGTTGTAATATCTGTTATTTGCACTTGATAATCTATTGTCTAATATTAAGACTGTTGATAGAAGTAAGATATACGCTTAATATGTTAGAATTTCTGTGACTGTCATTTCCTTTGACTATATGGCTAGCATATTTCCAATTTATAGTCTACTTTTCAATCTTTGATTTGTTGATATAAATTAAATACTAGTTTAATATGTTGTAATTCCTGTTGTCACATGTTCAATTTGTTCCATCTTTGGCCGGTTGATGTTAAGAAAATATGAGCTCACAATGTTGTAATAACTGTGTTTTCCTGCTCTTTTGGCTACATGGTTAGCCTATTTGATTTTAATAATCTCTCAGCGTTATCAAAAATATGTTGTTTTACCCATGATACTCACTTTATGCCGCTTCATGTTATGTCAATTATACATAGTTTTTTTTCTTATTTGAGTTTTTCCAGAACGTTATTAAAAAGACGTTTTTAGAAGTTTGCTATTTTGTCTTAAATGCAATTTTAGTTACTTTACAAAATCTTTTACACAGTTACTGGTGATGTTTTTGATGCAGAAAATAGCTCTACGTCTTTTTCAGGCAAATTGACAAAGATTAACATATTAAATGAAAGACCTTAAAAGTTATTGATTTGTACAAAGCAATAAATTATAATGTTGTTCAAACAATTTGTAGAAATATGATGAACAAATGATGGACAAAAAAAATGGTATGCTTGGGTGATAATTACCATGGACACATGATTAAATTCTTAAGAAAAAAGTTATTGTCATTATATTTTATCTGGATGTTTTGTCATTTATTCTAAACCAAACGCACTGTGTCTCCATAAACGACAACACTAAAGGAGAATCAACTCTGACAATTTTCCTTCACCTAACGGACTGCTCCGTTTTCCACCGACACTAGAAAAAAAAGATTTGTATTGTAGATATGAATAAGTAGCATTGTGCGGTTTATATTTTAGTGCATCTGTCATATTCTTTAATTAATTTTATATATATATATATATATATATATATATATATATATATATATATATATATATATATATATATATATATATATATATATATATATATATATATATATATATATATATATATATATATATACTGGTGTGCAAAACTTAAGCAACAAGTGGTTTTTCGGCCACATCTCCCCAACAAAGTATAAGATAGCCATACAATTGCAGTATAAAATGCACGTAATTCAGTAGAAAGATTATTTGTATGCAAATTTTAGAAATAAAACGTCGTAGGTAATGTAAGTGTACGTAAACCTCGTGAGTCGGCGCGCGCAGGTCAAAGCTGTGATAAAAGGGTGAAGATCACCGTAGTTAAAGACATTCGCTGCATGTGCTAGTGATTTGTTTTGTGAAACATGTCTTCAAGAAATCATTTAGACGACTTTACTCGAGGAAGAATGATTGGGAAGCTTGAGGAGGGGCGTAGTGTGACCAGTGTCACCGAAGAGTTCGGGATCAACAAAAGCGTTGTTTCTCGTGCTGGGAATGCCTTTAAAACTATTGGTACAGCTATTCGGACGGTTGGTGGTGGCCGTTCAAGGAAAACTACACCAAGAGATGACCGTTACATTGTCCTCCAGGCGAAAAGAAACCGTTTTCAGTCCACGAGCCCCATATCTCAGCAACTGTGCACAGCCACAGGACTACAAGTATCAGGATTTACAGTGGCCAGACGCCTCCACAAAGGTGGCTTATTTGCTAGACGTCCTGAACTCTGCATACCTTTAAAAGTTAGCCATCGACGGCACCGTTTAGAGTGGTGCAGAGAACACGAAACCTGGACACTTCATCAATGGAGTCGCGTCCTCTTCACAGATGAGAGTTGTTTTAGTGCTACAAGCGATTCTCAACGTTAGTTGATATGGAGAGAGGTTGGAGCTCGATTTCATCCCAATAACATCGCGGAAAGAGATCGTTACGGTGGTCCTGGAGTTGTCGTCTGGGGTGGCATTATGTTGAACGGGCGGACTGAGCTTCAGATCTTCGACCGAGGTTCTGTAACTGTAGGACGCTACTGCAATGAGGTAATCCTACCCCATGTGCGTCTGTTCCGAGGGGCTATTGGACAACACTTCATTTTTGTGGATGACAATGCACGGCCACACCGTACTGCTAATGTTCAAGAGCTATTGGAAAGTGAAGATATCACACGAATGGATTGGCCAGCTAACTCTATAGATCTAAATCCCATAGAGCATGTGTGGGATGCATAAGGGAGACGTCTTGCGACACGACAGTATCCTCCTGGTAACACCCATCAGCTGAAAGATGCGTTAAAGGAGGAATGGAGACGTTTACCCCAAGAACTCCTGTATAATCTGGTGCTTAGCATGGAGAGACAATGCCAAGTAACAATTACAGTAAGGGGAGGGCATATCCCATACTAGGGAACAACTGCCAGTTGTACTTACGCTTCCTCAGGCAATCATGTGTAACGCCACTATATGTCAAATAAAGCCTTTTTTTTGTTCCATACCCTACTTTAAGCTTTATATTCATTTCTGCGCCATTATTCTTCTATCATCGTTTAAGTACAAAATAATGTACATCATATTCAAATTTCATGTCAATCGAATGATTTCTTTTAGAGTTATGACAAAAAACGCACTTGTTGCTTAAAGTTTGCACACCAGTGTATATTGTTGTAATCCCAATTCTGAATTGTTGGAATTATACCATTTGTCAAGTGTCGAGTAGCTCGGTTGGGGGGAGAAGTAAGTAAGAGTTTGATTATCTTAGCATATTAGTAATTTATTTACAAACAATATTTACAGACATCAGTAATTGCATCATTCTTCACATCAGGCTCACTTGGCGCGCACCTATACGCTACTTACAAAATCATCTGTCTATCTGTCCACATAATTGCTACTGCCATCTAGTGGCCAATCATTTTCTTTTTAAGCTTTAATAAAATTAAAGCTTAGTGTTAACATTACCAGTTCCTGTACACAAAGCTGTAAGCTGAAAGCTTATCTCTGTTCTCAGTGGCGTAAGCTAGAAGTCCCTCCAGTCAATGTAAGCCGCAAGCTGATCCCTGTGCACATGACAAGGAAGCAATGGGAATTTCCCTAAGATCAGAGCGCGGTTTGGAACTAACCGATAAAGACTTATATGGACTCCAAAGAGGAATAGTAATTGTCTCAAACCATTGCAAAGACCAACTCATTTATTTTTGTGTTATTTATGTGTTTGTTTATCGTCCATCTTTATGTAAATTTAATCTTCAATATATGTTTTTGTTAAAGAACAGTGTCTCGTTAATTCAAAGACGACCACTCATGCTGTACAAAAGTAAAAACGTACACACAGATTTTAGAAAGTTAATTCAAGAATATAAGGATCCTGAGGAAGTGCATAAATAAGCGATTCAGAAAATAGAAGAAAAGCAGAAAAAGATGAAATCATATTATGACAAAAAAGGATGCAAAGTTTGTTTGAACAAAAGAGCAAAGCGAGGCTTTCGAAGAACTTAAAAATAATCTTATTAAAGCACCTGTTTTAGCTCATTATGATCCACAAAGTGAAACTGAGGTACATTGTGACGCAAGTTCTATTGGATTGGCTGGAATATTGTTTTAACGAGACAGTAAGAAGAATTGTTGGTATTATACCTTTTGTCAGGTGTCGAGTTATTAATATTATATTATTAATTTATAGCATATTATTAATTTTTTTACAAACAATATTTACAGACATCAGTAATTGCATCATTCTTCACATCAGGCTCACTTAGCGCGCACCTACGCTACATACAAAATCATCTGTATATCAATATATATATATATATATATATATATATATATATATATATATATATATATATATATATATATATATATATATATATATATATATATATATATATTCTTTTTTGCCTTTATTGTTTTAGTAATCTCATTCAATGCAGCTAGCTTTTGCACTTGATATTAACTACTATCAATTGATATTGTTTCCGTTTTTGATTTGTTTTTCTAATTTCTAGTGTTTATGTCGTTGTTCTTTGAGACTATTTTTTAAAGGTTTAAGCCGAAATAGCCATTTAGTGCTTTGCAAATAATGTAATCACTCTATTGCATTCAGAAAGTTGTTTTTTATATTAATACAATATTAGAAAGCACTCTGTTTGGTGGATATAATCGTTGGAGCTGATGACAAGATTATATATTTTCTTTATTTTTTTCCATCTTTTCATATTTTTATTTTTTTTAAGGATTTGTGAATATCGTTTAAATTTATTTTCTTTATTAATATTCTCTAATTCAAATAATATATATATTTTACATGTTTCCATGGTTTTTATAACTTATTCGAGAGTGTTGCGATTTAGCTGTGATTAGAAAGAAAGAAAATAGCCACGTTGCTTTCTCACATGCTCTATTGCTGAAATAGAAACTTTTAATATAATTTTTCGCGTTTATATCCCTTCATGATCATCACGAACATCAGTTTTTTTCCTTCTTTTTATAAAGCAAGATCAGCCTGATCAAAGTGTTTGTATTTTTTCAAGACCAAACTTCTAATTAATACTGAGAGATAGAGACAGAGAGAGAGACAGAGCAATTCAACTTTTTTTCAAACAACATGATTTACTTGTTTATTTCTTTGCTTCGTTGTACTTGTGTGTAATTAATTTGCTGTTTCAAAAATCGTTAATAATAAGGAAAACTACAGAATTTCACTCATAAAAATGAGATTTAAAAACTAAAAATAAACTAAAAATCAACGCACAGACATAAAGTTAATTGAACTGACAAATCAAAAATTAAGCGTCAGATGCAAAAAATAAATAATTTAAATAGCAATGAAATTCTTAATGGAAACCAGAATCGTTAAAGTGCCTTGTAATACTAAATAATTCAAAGTCAACTTTTTCTTACCCAAACCAGACATAAGTTTTTACATCTATTAAAAATGCCTCCTTTTTTTCAATGTTAGTTTTCTAGTGTAGGCTCAATCCTGGCGAGTTGATCAATTTGTTGCAATGGTAAGTTAGGAATGGGCTCAAACTATGAGCTTGTTAAGCATGGGATTATTTAGTATTAATGTTTGACAGATATATATAGTACTGAATTTAAGATTCTTCATGTTAAAGCGGATAAGTATTTTAGACGTACTACGTGTTATGCTAATGCAAATCTGTTATATAAAATTTTCATTTTCATTTAAATATTTGTTCAAAATAATATATGTGTACTTTGATATATGTATTTTACACCCTAATATGCTGCAAATGAAACAATGATAATGATAAAAAAAAATATGAAATTGAACAATGTTTTGAAATTTAAACTTTATCTTTGTGCAAAAAAATATCAACATTTTTGTCAGGGACAGTTGATTTAATTGCAAACATATGACTATTAACGGTTTGTAAAAGTTTTCTATTATGTAACGCATTTGTTTGATTTTAGTAGAAAGAAAATTCATTTTGAACCTAAAGCTAACATTTCTTTATTCAAAAATGCGAAAGAGTTGCTTTCTTTTTAAAACTCTGTTAGAAACAATGTGTTCGAGTATATCTTCATCAGCGATAATTCTATACCACAGCTTTAATTAATCACTGAACAATTTATCTTTACAAGTTGATTTTAAGTGATTTTTATTGTACGTAAAGCTTTGTTTTCTTATTTCAGCCTTGTGATCAGTGACGGAGATTTATTTAAAAGTTCGGGAAAAGGGCATAGAGTGGTAAGTGTTGTAGCGAAAGCCATTAATTCTGGGCAACAAAAGACAAACTGTTGAGTTAGACTCTCTGAAAAGACATTGTAACATTTTACTGGAACTTGAGTGAAATTTCATTTCATTATTTTTCATTAATGTTGGAGAAATGTGACACAAGTGCGTGACATTCTGTGTAAAGTTTTTATTTTTTTTTCTCTGATTCATACCTGAAAGTTGTTTTAGAAAGCAATAAGGTCTTTTTCTTATAAGAAGAACTAAAAATTGTATATTTGAATCATGTATCTCTTGATGTTTTAGGTTCAATTCTTATAAGAAGAACTAAAAATTGTATATTTGAATCATGTATCTCTTGATGTTTTAGGTTCAATTCTTATAAGAAGAACTAAAAATTGTATATTTGAATAATGTATCTCTTGATGTTTTAGGTTCAATTCTTATAAGAAGAACTAAAAATTGTATATTTGAATCATGTATCTCTTGATGTTTTAGGTTCAATTCTTATAAGAAGAACTAAAAATTGTATATTTGAATCATGTATCTCTTGATGTTTTAGGTTCAAATATTTTTTTAAAAAAATCCTATATGCATACAGATATTGATACTGTCCCTGAATGAACAAAATATTGCATTGGAAAAATAATACTTTTACTCAAAAAATTTTAAAATTTAATTTATTTATTATAACGTAATATAAAAATAATACATGTATTGACGAATATTTAGTATTACTGATTTACTCTGAATACACAATATGTTTTGCAGCCAAAATTGCAATTAGCAATTTCAAAAATTATTTTTTTTAAATATTTTTTATTGAAAAAATGATCAAATAGTACACGTATAGATCTAGAATTAGTATTATAAAAACACATCCCGCATACAAGTTATTGCACTTAAGTCATTCAAATGAAATTACTGCGGTTAATATGGAGAGAAATTCGTTTGCCATTGATATTAAGAACAAATTTTACTCTTAGTTAAAGCGAAAAGTAAGTTTTATTTTTTTATGAACTCAAAATCATTTTTAATAGAAATAGTATGTAGAGTAATACAGATACATTTGAAGAAAGATTTTTTAAGATTTTTTTTTTTTTGTTTTACATTTAATATAGTAGCAAAACTTTTGTAATTATGCCTGATTCGTGTTTTAAAATATTTGATTTATTACTATTTTAACTACTATTACCTTTAAAATTTTGAATCATACATAATAAAGACCAGCTAGTTAACGTAATATGTTTTAAGTGACACTGAAAAGTGAATTATGTATTCGCCTACAATATCACTTAAATAAGTGTATCACTATGATTAAGAAAAGGCTGAATGACGGTACCAAATGAATGAATGACTGTATCAAGTATGATAGACTGTACCAATTATGAAGGGATAAAAATTTTATTCCTAAAATTATTCAAAACCTTAATATCTGAGCCGCGATGGTTCAGGGATTAGAGCATTTGCCTTCCAATGAGCTGAACCGGGTTCGAATCCCGGCGATGGCTGGTCGATACGAAGTCCTCATCCGGCTTGCACCGACCACATTGCTGACGTGAAATATCCTCAGTGGTAGACGGATCATGGGTTAGAGTCCCCTTGCCGTCAGGCTAACCGTGGGAGGTTCTCGTGGTCTTCCTCTATATGTAACTCAAATGCGGGTTTGTTCCATCAGAAAACTCCTCCACGAAGGCAAAATTTCTCCCAATGCTTGATCCAGGTGTTCCCTTGACCCATCAAATATGACCCAATATTTTTTGTTCTTGCTTTTAACGAGCCTGGTACGAAGTCCAAAATCTTTCAGCTCCAGGTAGACCAAGCGAACAATGCCTGAACTGTATCCCTCTCTCCAAACTTGCTCACCACAACGGATGACAGAATTTTCAGCTACGACAGATTTAACTTGAACCTTGTTACGAACACAGGCCGGTTGTTTTGTCGCCTACCAAAATCGACTTTATGACTTTCAGCACTCCATTATTAAAACCTTTATCGACTACATAAAATCCATCAATTTCACTCTTCATCAATAATCCATCATTAATAATTCATCATCATCAACAAATACATCATCTTTCACGTTTTTCTACTAATTTTCTAACACAAGCGCAATTTTACTTATTATATACAACTGCATTCTAGCATATTTTACAGTTAATCTTGTTATAAAAAATTATACAATCGGAACAGTATTTTTATTAACGCGTAAAATGAATGTATCTAACATTGGCCTATATTGAACCATAGCGATTAAGTAAAAAAAAAAAAAAAAAATACAAGAATTTGTGGCATTTTTTTTTCTGTGACAATGGAGAAACTTACATATCTAAAACAATTTCCTTTTAATATTCCTTTAAATTTAATTTATTTAAAAAGTTTCCATAGTTTTGTTTCTGAACTCTTCCATGCTTTTAATTAACTAAAAAAGATAGAATTTTTCCTGTGTTGAACATCTTTATGACATTAAAGATGCACAAAAAAATATTTATCTTCGCTACGAAAAAAAAATTATTTTTCTTCAGGTTCTAGGTAACCGCCTTTATATATTCTGTAAAATTCCGTTAATAATATCTGTTCAGAAAAGTATAAAGATTCCACCGCTTTCATCAGAACTAAATTAAATTTCTCCAGATCCACTGAAAGACACCGGACGTTCTTATGCAACTCTATTTTCTAAGTTTAATTGAAAATTTAATGTGGATGTAAATCTCACCTACGTGTCTTAAAACATGACAGAAGGGTTATAAATTCTTCTTCCTTTCCAGTGAGACTATGGTGAAGTGAAGACTGACTCAAAATCTAATCCCAGTTCGTGTTCTTTCAGTTCACGCTGACACGCATTGAAAGCTGAGAATGCTTTCTAAGCCTTTTAGACTGCGGACCTCCAGTTTATGAGTTGTTATTAAACAAATCCTCCGTCGTTAAAACAAATCCATATAAATGGAGTGCAATGTCATGCAAGGTTACTTGATTTTGACTTGAGAATGAAGTAAAGGATAAAATATTTTGAACTGTGTCTGCATGCCAACTGCGTCTTACGTTTGGAGTATTTCATAGATATACTTTCATTTATTGATTATTCGTGCATTCATTTTATAGTTATGTTTTCTATGATCAATTTTTAAAGATATATTTTCATTGAAAGATTTTGAAGATGGAAATTCAAGGATTTATTTCATTGAATACATATAATAAAACAATATTTTTCTGTGTGGTTTTCATAGCTCTATTTTTGTATATATATATATATATATATATATATATATATATATATATATATATATATATATATATATATATATATATATATATATATATATATATATATATATATATATATATATATATATATATATATATTTATATATATATATATATCAAAGTATTCAGTTAAATTTTAGATGTATCACGATTTCAGATACATTTAGATGTATCTAGATCGTTCGATATATTCTCTGAGACTTTGGTAAAGAAAATACAAACTCAAAATCTAATTCAAGTTCGTATTCTCTCAGTTAAAGTTGATAAACTTTGAAAGAAGTGAATGATATCTGAGTTTTCTAAACTACGGATCTCCAGTTTATGAGTTGTTATTAAACTACTCCTACGTCCTTAAAGAAATCCATATAAATGAAGTTTAATGTGTTCAAGGTACCATAATATAGACTTAATAAAAAAAAGAGGCTTTAAGGTGTAAAACATGAAATTCTAGGAAAAGCGACTTAATTATATCCGCAATATTTCTAAGTTATTGACAGATTTCATCAATTAAAAAAATACCAAAACATCTTTAAGCTTAATTTATTAAAAAAATTTCTTAAGTAGCACAGACTAAAAATGGTGTTTAAATTTTAAAAAGTCTTTGATCTTTAAAAAAAAATATTTTACGAGTTTCTTAAAAAAAATGTCAATACCATATGACGCTACTGAATAGTATAATCCCAAATCTTCAAAATTCAACAATTAAAATTTTATTTTATTGGTTTTAGCACGAAAATTAACTTTTAAAAAAATTTACTCAAATGGTGATTAATTACACTTCTCTCCACTGTAATTTTTCTTATTTCTAGTGAACGGATCTATGAACAAGAGAACAAAAAAAATTTGATGAAAGAAATTGACACTAACAGTAATATCTAAAAGTAAATAAGATAACCAAAGATATTCGCGCCAAAAGTTCTCTCACTTCCCAATATCTTGATGAGACTGTATTCTGTTGGTTTTTGTCGAACAAGAGCTGTACAATGGGCTATTGGCGAAGATTTGAAAACATCCCTGAGGATGATCCAAGGACATGTATTTAAAAGTTTGATTCTCGGTAGAGGGGATGCCCTCCCTGCTTCAGTAGCCCAACGACCTGCACGTTAAGTCGAGCACTTCATTGTAGAACAGTTTAGCGAGGACCTATACCGCATGCTCTCGGTCCCTGTACAGGCTGATCAAAAAGTTCTCCCACCCGCACACTGACAGCAGAAAGTGATGCTTGACTTCAGTGTTCTACTGAGAACCGTATCTCAACGATCAGTTAACTGCAGAACCAGTATCGTTATTGATAACTTTCGAAAAGAGGTTTTTCGTTTTGTAAAATTGTATATACAGGGAACCTTTTTTCAATAAATGTTTTTTTACTAATCACCACATAATTTGCAAAACATCACGCTTTTGATGTGACTTCCAACAAACTTAACAGATGTTCTACTCTAAAATTTATTTACGACCAAGTACTACACAAAGGATGATTAATTTTTTTATATACTGAAAGCCTTTTAATTTCGCTTTAAGTACACTTTTTTTCTACAGTAAAATTACTTACTGAAAAATGTTACACAAATGATGGCTAAGTACACTTCAACTATAAGCTTATTTTTCTTGCTGAAGTTAAATTTATGAGATTGCCAACAAACTTAGCAGATGTTCCACAGAATTTACTACAAATCAAATACACAAAGAGGATTAATACATTTCTTACAGTGTAAGCCTTTATTTTTAAGTACACTTTTTTCTACCGTAAAACTAATTACAGAAAAATATTGCTTAAAATATGTTTAAGTACACTTCTTCTATAAAGGTTTTTTTTTTTTTTTTTTTTTTTTGATGAAGTTGAATTTACGAGACTGCCTACAAACTTGACAAATGATCTACTGTAAATTTTATTTACGACAAATCCCTGCACAAATTATGATTAATAATTTTTTTTTTATACTGTAAGAACCTTTGCCTTAAGTACACTTTTTTCTACAGTAAAATTAATTGCAGAAAAATATTACTCAAATGATAATAAAGTCATTTTCCTCTGCTATAAGCTTTTTTTTTTTTGCTGTACTTGAATTTATGAGACTGTCCACAAACTTATTAGATGTTCTACTGTAAAATTAATTTTCTACAAAGCACTACACAAAAGCTGATTAATATTTTTTTATACTGTAATTTTTTACTTTAAATAATTTTTTTCTATCTTAAAATTAATTACTGGAAAATATTACTTAAATGCTGATTAGTACACTTCTTCTACCATAAGCTTTTTTTGTTGTTGCTGAAAATGAATTTATTTACAAAGTATTGTGAAATTGAGCACCAGTACTGATTATCGCTATCTTTCATGATTTTTTTAATGTTGAAGTGATGGAATAGTAAGTTTTATTTTGTATTTATATTTATCATTTTTAAGTCACTTTACTCGTATCTAATTAATTAAAAGATATAATATGTAATGGAAGCTAAATTATTTTTCACAAATTATTAATAAACAATATAAAAATTACTATATTTATGCCTTAAGTACACTTTTTTCTACAGTAAAATTAATTGCAGAAAAATATTACTCAAATGATAATAAAGTAATTTTCCTCTGCTATAAGCTTTTTTTTTTGCTGTACTTGAATTTATGAGACTGTCCACAAACTTATTAGATGTTCTACTGTAAAATTAATTTTCTACAAAGCACTACACAAAGGCTGATTAATATTTTTTTATACTGTAATTTTTTACTTCAATTTTTTTCTATCTTAAAATTAATTACTGGAAAATATTACTTAAATGCTGATTAGTACACTTCTTCTACCATAAGCTTTTTTTGTTGTTGTTGAAAATGAATTTATTTACAAAGTATTGTGAAATTGAGCACCAGTACTGATTATCGCTATCTTTCATGATTTTTTTAATGTTGAAGTGATGGAATAGTAAGTTTTATTTTGTATTTATATTTATCATTTTTAAGTCACTTTACTCGTATCTAATTAATTAAAAGATATAATATGTAATGGAAGCTAAATTATTTTTCACAAATTATTAATAAACAATATAAAAATTACTATATTTATAAATGCTAGATTAAAAATTTAAAGATTATTTATCTAAAGAATCCTTTCTGTGAGAAAATGGTTAATTTTATACTTCGGAGATTAAATGAGCTTAGTTTTTATTTATTTATCATTAACATTTCTGTTTCATTTTATTCATTAAAATATAATCTATAGAATTTATTTATTATATTATAAATTTTAAGTAAATAACTTTCCTTTAATATTTTTTTAAGTTTAATTTTTTCATGCTGTTACCAAAGAATTTTAAAAATGTAATTATTATATAACTCTCCTCCGATAAATACAGATGAAGTCAAAACCTTGCATAGGTCGAAATGGGCATTTAAAGGTTAAAATAGTTAATATTTCTATTTAAACCAGTTGTTTATCAAAAGTAAAATACACATTGGTCTGAAAATCGTATACTTTATATTATTTTCAGAAAGGTATTGTAATTCAAAGTTTGGGATTTCTATCTGTAATCTTGTTTATCGAAAAGAAATAGAAATATTTCCGTCTTTTCGATTTCTTTTTTTAAAAAAAATACCAGCTTTACTACTTCCTCAACAAAAATTTCTGAAGTTCCTAAAGTTACAAGATTAAGTTCAATATTCACTGAGAGTATAAATTCCAACAACTGGAAAATAGACATTCCACGCTGTATTGGCTGAAACTAATCCTTTCCATGAAGAAAAGATAGATCGAAAAGAGTACAAAACCTTAAAAGAAACAGCAGTTTTGGGTTTATTCCAAGAAAATTCTTGAACAGAGATATGTCACGCTCAATAAAAAGAATTTGTAAGAGTTCTAGAAAGATTTGCCTGCAATCAGAAATGTGATCTAGAAAAATTGCTCCCTTGTGTTTTTTACTGGCATGAAAATAAAAATGAAATGCAATGTTTTGAGAAACAAACTTATAGAAATACCGTTCAAATAAATTTATGCTCCGTTTTGTCATGCCGGCAGTTTTGTTATGTTATTCAATGGTTGCTTTGAGTACTAATCACTATGTCGATTCAGAACATTTTTTTCTATGAGGTAGTAGAAGGATAATTGAAAATTTAATTATGAGATTAATTTTTTAGGCTGCAATTATACATAATCTAGTAGCGAAATTACGTTTACTTAAAAAATGCCCTCTTCTGTTTGACTAACTTTTTTCTGTCTTTCACATTTTAAAAATAAAACCAGTATTTTGACAGAAGACCTTATAGAAACACATTTCAAAAAAGTTCGTTCTTTTTTATTTCGTTCTGACAGTTTTATTTTTTTATTGAATTGACGTTTGCTACGTTTAATCGCGTGTTCCAAACTTTTTCTTTCGAGTGGTGCTAAAACAGTAACATAAAATTAAGTTTTTAGATATTTTCTTTTAAATTTTCAAATGCATAGAATCAATTACAATAATTCAATTACCTGATTTGTCATTACTTTAAACGTTGCCCTCTTCCAATTTACTGGCATAAAAATAGAGAATGCAGTTTTAAGAAAACTTGTAGAAAAACCTTTAAACTTTATATTTGTTTTTATTTTATTTTGAGATGCTAGTTTTACTTTATTTTTTATGTAATTACTTTATTATGTATGTAATTATTTCATTCAAAAAATAATTTTCTGATATGGAATTACACTTTCCAAAAAATCAAATTTTAGATTAGGCCATTTCTTATTAACCAAAAAAAAAAAATTATTTTCAGTGCTGGAATATGACTTACCAGTGTATATTTTATGCAGCGTTTTCTTTGTTTGTTTTTTTTTAATTGATCAGAAGAAATCAGACGAGTTAAATATTTTTCATGAAGTTAAATTAATTCTCCAATTTTTTAGCATTATGTAAATTCACAGCATAAATTTATATTCTCAATTACGTTTGCAAATTGAAAATTAAAATTTAAGAAAGTACAAAAATCTAATTAACTCGCATATTTAAAGAACTTTTATAGCATTAAGAGAAACATTTATTCCATACAGAAGTTCCAAAAAACAACACTGTTTCAACCACAGTTGTCCAGAGATTCATACCCGATCGGTTGTTTACGAATCCACTGCATTTGTTTGAACAGAATACATAGATTACATAAAATAACACTAACTCATAAATCATTTATTAATGAATTGAGTTGAAAGGTTCTGCGATTTTCAAATACAAATGCTACAAATCCTGGTAAAAAACACTAAAAATTTAAAGACAAATTCGCTATCTACACTGTGAAAAATATATACTAAAATTTCATTAAACTTACTTCTTATATACTGGCTTCTTATAAACTTTCCTAGTATATGTTCAGAGGGAAAATTTCATCAAAGTGACGTAATAACTATCGTTACTTTTTAAAGAAAATTAATTTTATCAAAAATAAAAAAATATATATTTCGTACATTTGTTTTTTTTTTTTTTTGATACATCATGATGTCTAACGATTGTTGATCACTTCTTCGAGGGCACTGTATGCTCCGTCACCCCAGCAACAAAGAGAGGATAGAACGAAATTTGACCCAGGATCTTCCTGGTCAGAGGCCGACTCCTGGACCACCAGTCGGTCTATTTCATCATTCTAGTTTCGATCGTCTAATCTTCATTCCAGCAATCTCACGCATTGCAATGCGATTAGGTTTCGAGTTAAGGAAACAACATGTTAGTCATGTATTTATAAGTTCGTGTTTCGTTTTAAATCACGTGATTTCATGATTAAATGATTCTCAAAATTAACAAAATACAGCCCAAGGATGGCTGAATCTTCAAAGCGATAATTTTATTTCAGAGAATGCACTGAATCTTGAAGGGACATATATTAAATAAAATATTTCGTTAAACATTTACTTTGCAAATAATGAAACTTAAGAAATAATGCAATAAAAAAAATATAAAAAAAAATAAAAAAATAAAAAATCCTACATACATTATTGATTTCTTTTTATTATAAAAGAAACCTACGGAAATTTTTCAAAAATTTTTATTTCGGGCGAAAGAAATTCCCACTTTCATTAATGTTTATACAAAGAAAACACAATTTTATTGTCTTTTACATGAGAAAACAACGAATGTAATATGTATGATTTGTATATTTTACACCCTAGAAAATATTGCACTTAATTATTTTTGAATATTTTGTTAAGTTCTCAATTTGCTTGATACTTAAGATCAATTCACGTATTAATTACATAAAAATTCAAAAAATAAATAAATTAGTTTTAGTTCATTTATTTTAATTCCTTAAAATCTGCAATATAAAAATTAGATTTATAGTAATTGATAATACAATAATACAGTACTTGATAATTTCATCTTTACCTAAACAATGAGTAAGATAACTCCTATGTATAAAAATCTATTTTTATGGAGTTATTTTAAATGGTGAAAGAATATTTATCATCCTAAAACCTGCTGTCACTTTTTAAAACGAGTTCATTAACATTTTATTCTTACCTCGTTCGTATTTTACTCTCAATAGCATTTAATGGAAAATTTGTAAAATACTTAATAAATCAAATAAATTACCTCGCGTCTGCATGTAATGTCGATAATTCAATATTCCCTAATTTTCGGACGAAAAACTAGGAAAAACAGTTTTTCTTTTTCTCTTCCAGGTAGAATTTTAGGTAAATCAGCAAACGACCGTCGTTTTTAAATTTCCATAAGTTAATTTATTTTTCGAGAATCGCGGCGAAGTGTGCATTGATGGAAATAATGAACATTAAAGTTAAAAGGATCCGAGTGCTTTCATAAGAAAATTTATTGCATCTATAAAGTTTTAAGAAAATGAGTAACTAACTATTTGCATTTTTGGGTTTTCGAACGTTAATGGTAATATTTTTCGACTCAAGGTAATCGACTGAGACTCAAATTAATGACGCAATCAAAGTGTCATTATTTATGCAATTTTATGCAGAAAGTTGCATGCCTTTAGTGCTAACATTCTAGAATAAAACTCCCTTCTGTCATTAAAAACACGGCGTTCTCCAGTTTATCATCGTAAATGGTTAAAAATAAAATTAGCACTTACTATTTCTGCAAAAAGTATTTCCAAGAAATCTTAGAACTTTCTTAGACTGAAAAAATCTCGGTCGTACTAATCGTACTAATTTAAAGAAATTTTCACGAAACCTCGGCATAAAAAAATTTGGCTATTAATTGAATATGGATTGAAAACAAAAATAGTTTGGTGTTTTAATTTTAGTTTCAACAGTTTCGTTTCACTTTATAATCTTTACTTTTCCTTCTCTGAAAGTTAAGCGTTTTTCTACAAGACATATATTTTTTTCACATTATGTGCTATAAATCCTTACTTTATAATCGTTGTTGAACAGCCGAAACAACTTTTTAGTTTAAAACTTCTAATGTTCAACTCCATAGCCTTGTAATTCTGAACCCAATACAGAAGACAATGGAGCTCCTGGATCAAGTATTAGGATAAATTTGCCTCCGTGATGACTTTTTGATGGAATCTGTGTTTGCGTTACATGGAGATTAAGACCACGAGAACTTCCTACGATTAGCCTGACGACAAGACTACTCTAACCCATGATCCGTCTACCACTGAGGATATTTCACGTCAGCACTGTGGTGAGTGCAAGCTGAATTCGGAATTCGTATCGACCAGCCATCTCTGAGGATTCGAACCCAGATCACCTCATTGGAAAGCGAACGCTCTATCCCCTGAGCCATCACGGCTCATAAATTCATACTTGCCAATATTTAAGTTAATTATATCTGGGAATCAGAACTTGAATAATATTGCTATACTGAGTTACTAACACACTATATAAAACTGTCTAAAAATGTCAAAATGATAATTATAAAGTTAAGCTGCATATTAAGGTACTGAACTCCTATCGTTAAGTACCAGTATCACATTTATGTTAACGGCTTGAAGCCAAAAAATCAGGAGATTAAAATATTAGCTAGTTTGGGTAGTAAAGGAGGCAGGTGCACTATAATGAAAACACTCTATAACACTATATACCGAGACACTAAAAAATATTCTTTAAATAAATGAAATATGGCTGGCTCTTGTCTATTTAGAAATTAAACAAAATAAAAAGGCAAAACAAAAAAGTGATGAAGAATAATTACAAAAGAGATAAAATTGGGATCCCGTTATTGTTATCACTGCATGTTAATTTTTTTTTTCTGGATAGAGTCTTATAAACATCACAACTTTTCAAGCAACCTTTTTTTATTTTTTAAAATCTATATCAATTATTGTTTGTATTCTTGTTATCCAATCGGCTTTATTGGTTTACAATCCCAACTAACATATGTTTCTTAAGAATTCTTAAAAATCCTTTTATTCTTTATAATTCATATCTATATTAAAATCTCTGTGAAGACAGTATTATCTTAAATAAGTTAATTATAAAAAAAACCTCACAGTACTTTATAGTAATATTATGTAAAATTTGTAAAAGTTCACGCTGATGAAAACGAAAAAAAAAAAAAAAAGAAAGAAAGAGAAGCTTATACGGAAAACAATCAACTCCATTGTACTTCAAGAAGAAAAAGACCATGTTTAACTACATATTTGACCTATGACGACGGCACCGGGTGATTGTATATAAGCAAAACGGCGTGTTAAGGTAGAGCTTAGTTTCTTCACATAAGTTAGAATGTTAATTAACTTGAAGTCAATTATATACAGTGGCATATCGCACATCGAATTTATTGAAGTAGAATTCGTTCCCTTCTACGATTTTAATTTAACTTAGAGTTACTATTTGCTTAGGCATTTTATTGTAACCATGGTATACTTTTATTTTGTGTACCTGGCAACTTCGATGCATAATTAGTTTGTATATGTTCCACATGGTTTCATGCCTGTCTTCGTGTTAAGTAAGAAATATATAGTAAAAGAAATGAAATCCTTGTGAAAGAACCTTGTGTAAGAATATGGAATGTGTCATTTAAAAGAATCGATAATTGACGGACTTGGCTTACTCGAAATAGAATGGGAAGAACTGTTGCTATCGTAAAGAAATGCTACGTTTCAAAACCCAATCATGATCGAGATACACAACGTACTTGCAGGTATAACATTACCGACTGATTTTCTTTATTTGATATTATTGAACAGTTTTTTAGCCTGACGCTTTTGCTAGCCTGATTTTTATGACTCTTACAACTCTTTATTTGTGAATATGGTGTTGAAGTTGATGTCGTCAAAAAAATTTGAGTATATTAAAAACCTTGAACAACACCGATGTCCACAATAGGTAATAAGGACATATGAAGGAAAAAGTTATCAAAATTTGTTTATTTGGAAAGGAAGGGTTGAGTTGATTCCAAAGAAGAGATTAATATATATTCACAAAACTTTTAAGTGGAGCTCCTTTTTTTATTGTTTTAATTTATTTTTCCCTCGTACCTATCTCACCCACAGGTCACAGATCATCTCAACACTTAAGAGGATTTTTAGTGGTTTCCGTCCTTTTGTTGCGAATTTTCCGATATATTATGTTACAATTTTAGTATTAAAAAACAAAAAAAAGTTCTTTTAAACTGGGAATTTCAATATTTTATTTCAGTTTTAATTTGAAAAATGCATATTTAATTTTAAATTTATTTATTTAATTTTGAATTTATTTATTTAATTTTAAATTTATTTATTCAATTTTAAATTTATTTATTTAATTTTAAATTTATTTATTTAATTTTAAATTTATTTATTTAATTTAAATTTATTATTTATTTAATTTTAAATTTATTTAATTAATTTTAAATTTATTTATTTAATTTTAAATTTATTTATTTAATTTTAAATTTATTTATTTAATTTTAAACTTATTTATTTAATTTTAAATTTATTTATTTAATTTAAATTTATTATTTATTTAATTTTAAATTTATTTAATTAATTTTAAATTTATTTATTTAATTTTAAATTTATATATTTTTTTCCTTATGAAATCGATTTATATTTTTTTTAAAAATGGTATTTTGAATTTTTAGAGTTTTCTCATGATATTTTAATCTGGTTATTTCTCATGTCTTGGCAATGGTGATGAACTGAGCATGCATTTTGTTCAAAACGGGATAGCTCTGATCACACTTAGTTGTTTACCCGATGGAAAACGTGAAAGACAAAGGCCAAGACTTACTTGGCAAAAATACAAGCACCAAAATCTGTGGGAAGCATAGCCAAATGAAAGGGATGAAACAAGATGACAAAACAGGGGACCCTGGAGAAACAGGGAAGCCTTAAGTGCCAGCTGGCATGAAGAGGATGAGTAGAACGATATCAAATTTTCAAAAACTGGTATCAAAAACTGGAATTTAATAGCCAGTATCTGGTTTACGATATCAGTCATGTAGAGATTTGCGGGAGTCACAATTTCTGTAACGCGCTGAAAATTTACTACACTTTATTAAAAATAAAATTTTAAATTCATAATAATTCCATAACGATATTTATTTCATCTATTGCTTACCCATGAATTTTTTTATTATTGACATTGCATGGCTTTCTGAACAGATTCCAAATTTATATACTTTTCCATCAGTCGAATAACTGTGGTTTTAACTATAACACGTGAAGTAGACTTTTCGATTAACCAGACTCATTGAAATTTCTTCTCAGATTTAGAGAGGCTCTAATGACCACCCAATTGACCGTCAAATCATTGCGGAATCGATTAGGACGATTCAAGACTTGAATTCTAATTGAATAGACAGGATTTAAATAAATATTCAAGAAATGCGCTGCGTGAAGGACAAATTGATATTCATTGTCTGTGAGATTCAGCCTATGTAAATCGCTAATTTTAACACTTTTAATAAATGATGAAACTTACGCAATTTCATGAAAAGATAATATGGACGTAATTTACTAGTGAATATGTTGACATAAAGGAAGAATAAGCTCAGAATGATGGCAAATCTATAAATCGGTTACATTTTAAATCATTTTATTAGCTAGTTTTGCCTTTAAAGGAATCAGGTAATAAGCTAATACGAAAACAAGAAAATTACTAAGACATTGGATCAGTGTATTGGCAATTAAAATTTCAATTTTTAGAAATAAATCAATCATTAATTTATTAACTATAGAGTGTTTGTACTTAAATTCAATTTTTTTACCTGAAATTCTTGTAGCAAATTTCAATACCTCACTGTTAGGAATTTCTTGAAAAAAATGATCAAATAACAGTTTATTTAATTATTTTATCATATGCAATCAAAACACTCAAATAAAGATAAAGAAGATGGCATTGAAACTGGAGAAAAATCTGCTTTCACTTAATACGGTTAAACACCCAGAATTGTATCGCACTTGGCTGCTCATGTAAAGAAGCCACTTAGTTCTATACAGCTGGTTGCATATTATATCCGAGACGGCTATTATACATCTCATGACCGACAGAATGGAGGTTCGAGTCCCAGTGCTGACACCACAATATTTCCTCCATTCATTTCAATACAGTGATAGTTGTCAGTATCCTGCGCTGCCCAATTTGTAACTCTGGTTTATTCAAATACGATGCACTTATTTACGCATATATGGTAGCACCCTATTCAGTTAAATTTCTTTTTTTTTTTTTTTGAAACCATGCTAGTTGTAAATGGTTAGAAAAAACATAAAAACCTAAATTTTTGTGATCATGTTTTTTAACAGTGCTTGTAAACGACTTCAAAACGGTAATGGTCATAAATGTTCTTAACCGCGAATTTTACGGTTAATTGGGTAGACAGACCGCTGCTTTTTATTTTACCCTAATTTTAGAATGAAAATTCTAACAGTGCTTAGCAATGCAAGAAATGTATGAGTAATTTTTATAAGAAACTGTAGTACATGGTGACTATAAATTACCCTTAATGCTATCGAAAAATCTTAAAAAGGAAACAGTTCTACACTTAATAAAAATTTTTAATGAACCATTATAACAAAAGAGCTACATCTCAATGTCCCAAACTCATGCTTGCAAATTTATAACGTCCTATTTGAAATAGATTTTTAGAGAATATTCTAGATTAAGGGAGCTTTTACGAATGATTACACAAAGTTCATTTGTGTACCTTTTTCATGAAATTTTAAGTGAGCTGAATAAATTTGATTTTGAAATTTATGTAATTATTTAAACGTCCAATTAAATATAGACTGAAAAACGTACATGTGGGATACTATAATTTTGTTATAAGTACCTTATAAGGAAAAATTAAAATATATTATAGTATAGGGCAAAATTAATGGCGCGAGGGGAAATTTATGGTAGCAGGGTCAGTAAATATAACAAATGGCGATTAAATACTTGTCTGCCAGTTGCCGCCCGATCTCCACTTTTATTCATCGCACGTGTATTTTATTACTATTTTTTTAATAAATGTGAAATTATTATAAATATTTTATAATATTCTGAAGATTATTTTATTTTATAAAATTCATTTCAAAAATGAACCGTTTAATGTTTATCATACTTTGAGAAATTATTTAAAAAGCCATATATCATTTCTAGCAACGGCTTTTTTTAACGTTTAATTTTTTTAATTTTTGAAAAAGTGGTTACACATTTCAAAAAGTAACCGTTTCTAAAAATCCTACAACTAGCCAGTGCCCAGTATCTAGTAGGTACAATAAACACTGCACCTCACAGTTAAGAACTCATTTGATTTTTTTTCTTTGTTCACACACTAATTACACGCAAGTTTGTCTAACCGCACAAACTTCTCGTTGAACCTCTAAGACTAATAACGTTTAACAAACCGGAGACGAAGTTGGGCAACTTTTTTAGACCCTGACGCCACAGCCTTGGGTTTTTTAGAATAAAATAAAGCGTTATCTGGGGTGCTTCGGAAATGATGATAAACAAGTAAATGTCTTTAACTTTTTGCAGTTTTTTGGGTTTCACTCAATTGTAGGAAATAGCTGAATACTCGTTATTAATTCAGGTTTAAAAAATGTGAATAATTAATAAATCGGTATTTACCAACTCTACGAAATCATTCACGAAACTAAAAAGCATACATAATCTTTTGCATTTTTGTTTATATTTTTTTTTCTTATTTAATTACCATTTGTTTTAAATTAGTTAGCTTTATAGGAATACTTTTAAAAAGCGTATCTATAAACAAAATAAACTCAGATGACTTAAAAATATTAATTCTGTGACTTAGCCCTCACATGCAATCCATGTTAATTTGGTACTCACACTTCAAAAAGAAGAAGATCACGATACTCATGCGACCTACTCACGATACTCATGATACACATGTGACCTATGTAGGTATATGTTCAAAAAGCGTATCTCTGAGCAAAATAAAATCGTAGACTCAGATGACATAAAAAAATATTAATTCGGTGACGTAGCACTCACATGCAATCCATGTTACACTTCAAGAAAAAGAAGATCACTATACTCACAGTGACCTATGACGGCAGTGCCAGTGGATCGTTTATATACAAACTGGCATGTTAAAGTTCAGCTAAATTTCTCCACATAAGTTGGTATACTAATTAACATGAAGTTAATTAAATAAGGTTCCTTATCACACATGGAATTGTTTAAAATATAATTTTTTCCCGTCTACGCCTTTTATTTAATATATATATAATATTTGTTTTTTAATTTTATTGTTACCGTGAATATTTTTGTTTGTGTACTTGGAAACTTCGATGCATAATTAATGTGTTTATATTCTACATGGCTTAATGTCTGTTTCTGCTAAGTAAGAAATATATATATTGGAAGAATTTAATTTTTTTAAAGAATTTTTGCTTAAGAATATGAAGTGTGGAATATAAAAGAATTGAAACGTGACGGGCTTGGATTACTCGAAACAGGATGGAAAAAACAACGTAAACAAAAGTCACGCTTCAACAACCAATCAGGGTCAAGATGCCCACACTACGTCACTTGCAGGTATCCCATTTTTGATCTTACGTTAAATAACGCATAAAAGAGAATTTAAGATTAAAGACCGTGCAATAAACTGGACACTCGTTTCCTTATAAAATAGAGCGGTAAGCAAGATGGTCATTGGTATTATTTTGTAAATACTTAAAAAGAAGTTAAAACATAATTTTCTGCAGAATAGCAATGGCTAATGCTAAAAAAAATAATTTTTCAAACACTTTTTCCGAACGATCCATTATTTATGAAAAAAATTTTTGATTAGGGAATTTCCACCTACTTTTAAATTTTCAGTACTGGTCTGGAATTATGAGAGATACAAACCTGCCCACGCAAGCTCTCCTTTTTATCAAATAACTTAAATTCTAGTCAATGACCTTCCGCGACAGTTAGTCAAAGCCATATTTATGCAGGAAATGGCAGATTCGGGCAACATAGTATATTAAATGAGTATTTCCTTAAGTCACATAGATATGTATTCTATTTAATTTAATTTAGATAATTATGAGCTGTGTGGTTCGCACTTGTCTAAATATCGAAAGTTTTAGTTAGTTTACATTTTGAAACCAGTACTAAATGACAAAATTTGGATTTATCATTGTTATTCGATGAAAAGGATTACATTAAATTCACCGGCGCATGATAGTTATTTTAATGGTTATTATACCGTTCCTTAAGTATTATTTGATTCGGATAGATAAAGTGATTTATATAATGTATCCGAAGTCCATAATAGAGTTATTTACATGACAAGTTTCATAACACATCCTTTATTCAAAATTTGTTTCGTTTAAATTTCAATGAACATTTAAATTTCTCTTCAGCCAATTTACTGATGTTATCTCTTTACCATTAAACTTCAAATATGACATTATAATATTTGTTTAGATGTATTTAACAAACTACATAAAGGATTTCCCGATAAATAAATAAGGTTACTCAATCAATATTGTAAAGTTTTGTAAAAATGTTTTAGTGACAAACATACATAAGCTATTTTTAAAAGCATTACAAAAACAGTAAAAGTCTGTTATAGCAATAATTCCCAACATCAAACAGCATTATTGCGAGTGTGACCTTGTCGTTATCAGCAAATACGCACATTTAATGTTAAATAGAAGTAAAAAATACTGAAAGATAAATTGCAGTGCATTTGCTAAGATAAAATTCAGTGTATTTGATGTCATTGGTTACACTGAATATTACTATCAATATTAAATAGCCAAGAAGGGGAATGAAAGAGCGTGGTAAATGTTAATCAACATAAGGCGGATTCTTTGAAGTGTGCGGTAGGTGTTCTAAGAATATCAGAAGAAATTTCTTGTGTAAGACACATAATATCTAGCAAGATGGTTGCCCATTCGGTCAATTTATAAGCATAAATATGATTTTACTGTATTTTATATCCGTCGTCGAACAACCGACCCGACTTTGAGTTTATGACTACCAATGTTCAACTCCTAAGCCTTGTAATTTTGAAAAAAAAATCTAGGAGACAAGGAAACTCTTGAATTAAGTATTAGGAGAAATCTGCCTTTGTGGAGGATTTTTTTGATGGAACTTACCCGTATTTGTGTTACATGGAGAAGAAAACCACGAGAACATCCAACGGTTAGCCTTACAGCAAGGGGATTCTAATCCATGATCCATCTACCACTGAAAATATTTAACGTCAGCATTGTGGTTGGTGAGAACTGGGTGCTCAATTTGCTTCAACTAGCCATCTCTGGGATTCGAACCTAATTCCTGGATTCCTAATGGAAACCTGGAATTCACCTAATTGAGAGGAGAGTGCTCTATCACTTGAGTCTCTATTTCTGCGTCTTTTACATTAGGATTTTGAATGTGACTTGGAATATTGTTGCAACATCGCTGCTAAACCTTACTCGTTACATCTATTTAGAGTAGGACTTAGGTATATTTCAAAAATACACAAAAATTTATACCGTGTTTCGGCATCACTATGACACGTCTTTATAATACTAATACATGGATGAATCGATTTTGCATATTGAGCTGGCCAAATAGAACGAATTTCTTAGTAGAGATTATGTCTTGCAATGTTGTAAAAAGCTCCATTGTCTTGACTTATTACCATAAAATACAGCGGAAATAATGAAGCCAGTGGAGCAAAGTGTAAACAGATCACTCTCAAAAAGTGAGTTAAATGCAAGGTAGTGTAAAATAAAATATGTATGGAGTATATTTTTGTATTTTGGCAAATGCCTTATGGGAAATTAATTCATTATCATGCAAACTCTAAGAAATAAATTATTGTCATATATTGCCAGTTTCATTCATTGAAAAAAGATTTTTTTTTCAGTTTATTTGCATTATTTATAATTAATATAATAATATTTTAGGATTTTAGACTCTGAATACTGTAATGAACATATTTACAAACGAATTTCTAATTTTTAATTTAACTCAATTATTATTTTTAATATATTTGATTCATTACAATGTCATTAATTAATTTGAAATAGTGATTAATATGAGTTAATGCATCTATGACAAAAGTTAATTAAAACCAATTTTTATATTTTTGTCAAGATCGCTAATAATAAAATTCTGATAATTAATTATATACATCCTTTGGATTAACGATTCTCATGCATATTCATAAACCAGTTTTACTGAGATTATTACTCAGATATTCTTTCTATCTTATCTTAATTACTCTCTCTACGAAGTAATTATAAAACCTCATAAAACAAGCATCTGTCGCACCATTAAGCACAAAATTTAATCTCTACCATTCGATTGTAAGAGTTCATATAGTAGCTTAAATTAGTTTTAAAAGCGCTATCAATGCAATCAGTTAATTTAGTGCAGACTCGTAAAAGACCAGCCTTCGCTTTTGAAAACATCGTCAAACATTTTATGTTAAAGGTTTTCTCTCCTGCATTACTGTAAAGCAGGGCAAACATTTTAATTAATTTATGAGGAGCCATTTAGGTAGTTTCTCTTCAAACAGGATCTCCTCTCTCACTCTCCTTGTCTGAATATTTCGCTAGAAAAGTTAATTCATTAAAACATGCAATAAAGCGAGAATGATAAGAGAGGAAATGAGGCTGGGTCCTTTGTCACCCAAAATATCCAACCCCAGCGTTATTTATGTGTCTGATTCGTAAGGGAAACCAGCAAATTTAGGATATTATCAGTATCAGAATCGTAATTACAGAACTCAGTTAACGCAGAAAATGGAGAAAACTGTTTCGAATTGGTGTGCTGAGAATGCTTGTTTCTTGGTTCGTAATTATCCACTTCAGAATATGTTATTTTGGTACTTATCATCATAAAAGCTTTATAAAATGCTAATAAGACCGTGAGGAATAACTAAAAGTGATAAAAGTGTTAAATAAAAAGAGTATAAATTGATAAATGGGCGTTGATAAATAATGTTACCCACGATTTAATCTAATATCTAAAAATTAAACGTTAAAAAAAAGGTGGTAACAGTTATCGAATCTTATTTTAAATTTAGGAGAAATGAAACGACTCACACAAAATACATTGGTATTTAAATATTTAACAAAACATGTGATCAGCATTGCGCATTGGCCATCTTTACTTATTTGGAAATCGGTAACCATTATACTGGCGCTAGGTAGGGTTCACGATGATAATGGAAATAGATTCCTGATCAGAGAATGAAGCGCTTTAAATACTGATCCATTGAACTATAATGAACAGTGGACATTCTAAATTGAATGTAGCACTAAGATTTTAATTACTACAGGGAACGAAATTTCAAGCTGCATACTTATTTAAATAGCACATAAAGTTTTTGCTATATGTTTTATTTAAGGGCCGGTGTAAAATGAAGAACCATTTTTTATACTTTTTTACTGCAAAAATGCTCTCCATATTGTTTTTTTAAATACTAGTTGGCTAACCCCTGTTCGCTGATGCTCACCAATTCCGATGATTGCTTCGCAATAATTGCTGTATATTGGCTCAAAATAGTTGAAATTATTCAACTAAAAATATACGTAAGAAACAGAACACTTGTGTCTCAACTTAACAAGTCCAAATATTTCCCTTATGATGTTATTAAGATTTATAAGTGAACATAACATTAATCATTATTGTTGGTAATTATTTTTTCAAATAACATTTAAAATTAAAAGTACATTGTTACTGCAAATTTGATGACTTCACAACTGTAATTTAATATTTTTGCCTTCATCCCTTTGCGCATAAAGCTGAAAGTAAAGCTCTAAAATATTTAACGAATATTTTGAATCATAATTCATAGTAGTAAATTAATGTAATTTGCCAAAAAATAATAAATTTAAAACGGTAAATAAGATCAGACACCTATTTAAATAACTTCATCTTGAAATTTAACGTAGAATTACATTATTCTAATAATAGTAATATTAATAAAACAATCTGCCTGAACTTTTAATTTAGAATTACGAGTGCAATTTTTTAAGCTATAAATTGAACTTCGCAACTCAGTATCGCCATGTGGCAAAAAAATGAACAATATGTATTAAGAGCAATATTAAAGGATTGCAATAAATGTTGAAATCAAAAATCTGTAAAAATATATATGTTTTTTTGCATTCCTTTCTAATATGCTAAAAGTTAAAATTAAAATATTTCATCGTTAATTCCCAGAGGATATGAAAGTATTATTTAAAATATTATTATTTCTTTCATAAATGGTATGTTTTACAGCTTGACGTCGACAGCAGATGTTGCTATAATATTCTACAAATCCTTTGGTTTAATTTGCGATATGTAACAATTTACAAATTTAAAATGTTCTTAAGGAATTCTCTTTAATATAAATGCTTCTAAATGGCAGCAACTTTTCCCAAGACAAAAGCAATTTCTGGCATGTAATGCTTTATTTCAAATGCTTCTGTCTTTGTATTACGTGTCATTATATTCAAGCACAGCAATGTCTGAAAATCAAACGTAATCCAAAAATGCTACGTTATGAAACTGCAGCAAGAAAATAAATGTTCCTCCTCACCTTTATGATGGCAATTCAATCCTTCATTAGCGGAGCAATCCCCAAACTTAAGTAACCGATTCTCGGATTTTTATTGCCCTTAATCAAATGTTGCTAGGCAACCAAGAAAATAATGCTTTCAATATAATAATGCAAGAGGTAAAGCGTATTTGATAGCAAACTAATACATTTATCTGGACTTGAGTACAGGACGCCAAGTGAGCGAAATTACTTCACGTCTCATATTGCTAAAATCATTTTCAACGTGCTTCATAAAAGATTGATTTCAAGGAAGCTAAAATAAGCATCGCCAAGTCACGTTTACCGCAGGAAATATATCTATTTTTTTTTCTTCTTTTGCTGGATATTTCCTACCACGGATATCCGGGGATATTTTCCGCTTTTGTTTCGCACTTGTAAGCAATTTTTTAAGCAGTAATTCTGAAAAGGGAAAATCGGTAAGCCTTTCTTAAAAAAAGAATTAGGTTCACACTATTCACATATTTGATACTTACAGTATTAAAAGTAAGTTTTAATGCCTTGAACACTAAATACAAAGTCAATGTTCCTCGAAAAATTATTTCATTGTTATGTAATGAAGTTTACAACAAATGCAAGTTACATGGATATATAATAAATTCCTTTTTTTTCAATTGCACTGTTTTCTTATCATTATTATTCCTGATAATGTAGGGTGTATAAAAAGAAGTGACAATAGTCCAGATAACAATTGAAGCATTAGTCCAGATAACAAAAGAAACATTGTCCAGACAACAAAAGAAACATTAGTCCAGATAACAATAGAAACATTAGTTCAGATAGCAATAGAAACAACATGCATTATTTTATCCATATTAATTTTGTGTAAAAGTATGTTTTGCGGCTCAAAATAGAAAGAGGGAAAATGGAAGAAAGGACTTGGAAAGAAAGGACCATCTCATTTAATTCAGGCATGTGTTGATCAGAAAAAAAAAGCCTCCCCGTCTTAATTTATGAAAACGCGTTTATTAATTATTTTAAAACATGAAAACTAAACATTTGCCACTAAATTGAAAAAAAAAAATTATTTGTGTATGAAGAAATGTACTTTTTCCTAATAATTAATCAGATTTAATAATTTGGCCAGGAGTATATTTAGGTAATATTTTCTAAATTAATTGTCAAATTATTAATCTGAAATTACGGGCTCGATAAAAGAAATATTACATTCCATGTTAAAAAGATAATAATTCGAAAACTTTTTATATGAGTTAAAAAATTTATATTTGTTTAAATAATATTTTTATAATATAGAATACTCTGAAGCAATTAAATACGTTATTTAAAAGATTAATACAAGATTTATTTATGATGAGTTCTTTAAAGGCAATGTTTATGTACAAAATATCTATTTGTTTTATTCTCTATCTGATTATATTTATGATATAACATAAGTTATCTCAATATTGATTATTAAAGATTTGCCTTAAAAATAATTGAGTAAAAGGAAATAAAATTTCATAACTTCATAGAATTAAATTTTTTTTCTATGTAAAGAATGGCATATTATATTTTTAGATGTCAATCGTTTTTCATGTTAAAGAAATAATTAAAAAAAAATAAGAAAGATTATCTAAAATAATCAGTTGATTTATGTTTCATGTTTTCTTAATGATTTCGCAATTTATATTTCATTTTGATTTGGTTATCATAACTGTAACTTTATCTATATTGCCGACCGGCTTGTGTAGGTGGCTGGGAATTGTCCTTGCATCAGAAATTAAAAACATTTTATGATTAACGTTAAGCAATAAATAATTTATAATGACGTCATAATATTTTTTAAAATTTATTCTAATATTTATCCGTATTTCTGAAAAAACTTAAACTTGAATCTGAATAAATACTGTTCATATTATTATTTACGTTTGTACAAACAAAACGATGCAAAATTGACCAATATTGCTATAAAAATTGCTTTGATAGTCAATAAAAATTACTTGAATATTTTTTAAATCAATTTTATCTCTAATTTTGCGAATATTCTATTATTCACAATAACGATTTGAACAGTGGGGACTTTTTCCTATATTACTCAACTGTATTAAATCTTTTGAAGTGTGATAGGAATTCTCAATGAGTTGAATAACCATTTTGTCAATAAACTACTTTTTTTTTTTTTTTCTTTCCTCCAAGCCCTGGGCATGTACCTAGGTTATGAAAAACCCTTAACCATATAGCCCAGGACTTGGCAACTGGTCCAGCTCCACTCCAATCTATATTACATGATATTAAAAAAAAAAAAAAAAAAAAAAATTATTTTTTTTTTTTTTTTTTTATTGAGAGTGTGGAATTTAAGAAGAAATAAAATAAAAATATTATGCATGTGGAATGGGAAATTATTAAAATTTTAATAGATAGTCATTATCCGCTAAAAAGTTCATTATTGTTATTAATCTTATGGTTAAAGTATTGTTTGTAATAAAATTTTTCTGCCAAATTTCTAAATTTGTTGGGCTAGGTTGACGACTATGCCAGGATACAGTATAGGGACAACTAGTTAGATAATGTTCAGGCGAACCTTGTTGCCCGCAGGTGCAAAGATCAGTATCTGTTATATGCAGGTAATGAAAGAAGGTTGGAAATGGTCCATGACCCGTCAAGAACCAGATGACTTGTTTTGGAGGTATTGTTTTGAAAAAAGTAACATTGTTAATAATTTTGAATAGACGTCTGCCTCTGTCTGAATTATTCCATTGAAATTGCCATTTTGTTAGAAGAGAATCTTTAATACTTCGTTTAAGATATGAAACTGGAAGTGGGTATACGTAATTTTTCGGTTGTTTCGTAGATTGTTTAGCTAAATCATCTGCTTTTTCGTTACCAACTCTATTGCTGTGTGCTTTAATCCAGGAAATTTGAATTGATGTGTGTTGAAGTTCTTGTTGAATATCAAAAGAAATTCTATTATTTGTGCCAAAATCAAGTATTGATGATATTGATGATTTTGAGTCTGACCAGATGACATAAATATCGTTATTATTAAAATTTTCAGTGCTCTTAATATATTTAATGCATTCAAGGATTGCCAACTGTTCGGCTTGAAAGATTGAATTTTCCCTGTCTAATGTGTAGCTTTGTGAGTGTGTAATATTGAGGAAAGCAAAAGCTGTGCCTGTGTTTGTCTTCGAACCATCTGTAAAATAGTTTGTTTTTCTGTTAAAATCAAAATTATTCTGTTCTACTAAAGATATTTTGTTAATTGTGTGAAAAGAAGGATGGCGATGTGGTATTTTTAGCTTTTTCTCATAGTCTAATGTATTATACGCTACATTATTAAATTTGGCATCTTTTTTGAGGTGAGTTACGATTGTTAAACAAGATATTGACATAATCTGTTCTGCGAGAGGAGGAATATTTGTGAGTACTTGGAGTGCTGCCGTGGGGGTAGAATAATAGGCTCTACTCATGTTTAAAAGAAATTTTCTTTGAATAGATTGTAAAGTGCGATAAATACGTGGAGAGATATTCGTAGCCCATAGGCTGCAACCATGAGCTAATGCGGGAATTATTACTGAATTGTATATTAATTTTCTCGCTTTTTGGTTGATACCCCATGATTTTTGGTTGATTTTTTGAAGCGAATTTAATAATGTATTAGATTTTTGTTTCAAAAGATTTATGTGAGAACCCCAGTTTAATTTTTTGTCAATGACTACTCCTAGATATTTGAAATGATTAGAGTGTTTAATTTTAATATTATTGATTTTAAATATTGCACTGCGATCTGTGTTATAAAAGTGGATGTAAACTGTTTTTTCTATAGAGAGATTTAGAGCATTTTGCATGAGCCATGTGTGAATTTCATTAAGGGTATTATTTGTAATCTCTTCCAAATTTCTCCTTGAGTTTGCAAAAGTCAGTATAATCAGATCGTCTGCAAAAGCTTGAATCATATAATTTTCAGAATGTATGTTAAGCAAACTATTGATAGTAAGATTCCATGCTGTAGGACCAATACATGACCCCTGGGGACAACCTTTTGAAATGCTTTTAATTACGCAACCTTGATCTGTTGAAAGAATTGCTTGCCTATTTGTGTTTATACTTTCTATGAAAAGGCAAAGATTAGAGGGAATATGATGTTTTGACAACTCATAATTAATTATACTATATTGAATGTTGTCAAAAGCACTTTTAATATCTAAAGATATAGCTGCAACGTGTTTGTAATTATTTTTTAGGTGTGTTAAGTTATCTTTAAAATTATCCAAAGCTAAATGGACTGACTTGCCGAATCTGAAACCGTATTGAAAATCTGAAAGGGCGTTTACATTTTCTAAATGAAAATTTAGTCTTTTTATGATAAGTTTTTCCAAAAATTTACCCAAGCAAGGTAGAAGGGTGATTGGGCGATAAGAAGTTAAGTGTTTTGGATCTTTGCCCTTTTTTAGAAAAAGTAAAACCTGGCCTTTCTTAAAATGATCTGGAAAATAATTTAGAGCAAGACATTTGTTGAAAAATTTAAGTATTAAAGTACTGAAAAATGAGAATAAAATTTTTACTACAATGTAGTCTATTCCATCGATGCCGGGTGCTTTTTTGCTGTTAAGAGTTTTAATTAGGCGTTGTAATTCATTGTGTGTGAATGGGGGATCCGATGTGTTATCACTGTAAATTAGTGGACGTGGAGGAATAATATTATCGTCAGGATAAAGATTTTTAAGGATGCTGTTTGCTTCGTCAAGTTGAGAATTATTGTTGTATATATTTGTGAGTATTGTTGGATATGAATTTGTTCTGAATGTAGATTTATAATGGGCTCCGTAAATATTCTTAGTGTTTTCGCAAAGAATCTGCCAACTTTTATATTTAGCTTGTATAATATGTTTTTTATACTCTGCTCTTTTTTTCTTATAAATTGTTTTATATTTATTAATAACCTCTTTATCACTTGATCTTTGAAAGCGTCTTTTAATTGCTTGAAGTTCTTTTTTATAAATTGTTAACTGTGTTGTCCACCAAGTGGGATTTGTTGGACGATGAAAAAGTTTAGTTTTGTAAGTTTGTTGACAACTTATAAAAATTTTATTAATAAAGCTATTCGTAAAATTGTTTAGATCTGAATGATTTTGGATTGTATCTAAATGATCTATTAGGTCTAGGTTAAAAGTTGAGAAGACTTTTTTGAACTTATTATGATTTCCGTATTTCGTTTTGAATCGCGTGAATGAGGAAAAGGAGTATGTGTTATTTACTTGGATTAATATGTACTTATGGTCAGAATTACTGTTTATATCCATGACATTCCATGTTGTGGATGTTAAAATATCTGGATTATTTGTTAAAGTAAGATCAGGAAATGATGAAGTTAAGGAGGTTACAAATGTCGGTATCGCTGGCTGGGTATTAAGAATTTTCAAATCATTAGATGTTATGAAATCTAGTAAAGCATCGCCCCTGGCATCAATGTTGTTATATCCCCAGAAGTCATGATGAGCATTAAAATCCCCACAAAAAAGAGTAGGTGAGTTATAAAAATTTTTGTTGCTGTAATAGATTAAATCCTTCATTAAATTTATTTCGTTATCACTTGGAGAGTTATAAAAAGAGATTAAAATTAATGGAGAATTATTTGATGAATTTATCGAAATCGAAACTGAATTTTGTAGGATATCTAACTGTAGAGGAGTTATTGTTTTATTTGGTATGAATATACCGCTTTTACCATCTGCCGACAGGAAAAGTTTCCAAAAGCTTGGGTATCCTATTATTGTTCCTTTAGGAGAATATGGTTCTTGAAAACAAACTATATCAATCCCATGCTCAACAACCGTTTTTTGCAATAAAAAGATAGCTGCTTTGCACCTTTGAAGGTTAATTTGTAGAATGTTAAGTCCATCAAGATTTGTTGATATAGTATACTGTTTTATATCATTATTAAATTGGTTAACCATGACTAAATGAAATTAAATTGAAATGCTTAGAAACTAAAGATTAAACAAGAATAAAAGTTGCTTTAAAAATTTAAAAAATAAATAAAATGAGGAATAGTGAGAAATGGAAAGAAGGGTAAAAAATGGAATGTAAAAAGAAATGAATAAAATAAATTAATAAAAAAAAAAAATATATAGCGTTAAAAAAAGAAAAAACTAACTGAGATAAAAGGATTACTTGAAATAGAGAAATATTAATAAACTAATATATATGTCTTTTTAGTAGGGATGTGAATAGACTTGATTGGATTGACGTAGCTCTTTTAGTTCGTGCAGGTAAGTTGGGCAGGAAGGTGAGGAGGCTCTGTGATTACAGTCCAGATTTAAATTGGAGTTTTGGTTGGATGAGTGACAGTTTATACAGTATTCTTCTTTTTCTGTGCAATTTTCAATACTATGACCTTTGTATCCGCACTTCTCACAATAACAGTGTGACTCAGTACATGTGTTTTGGTGATGGCCTATTGTCTGGCATTTTCTGCACCTTAATAAAACCAGCCTTTTTTTAATTGTGCAACGTTGTAAACCAGCGTAAAAATAATTAAGATTCAAAAGCTTGATGGAGAGTTTTCTGTTGACTCTTATGATGATGTGTCTCTTAGAATTATCTCTTTTATGTGGAATTTCTTTGGTCAGTTTGATGATATCATAAGCAGGGTCGAAATCGCTATTGATTTTTATCAAGTCAATAATCTCAGTTTCTGTGAATGTGATAGGTGTGTTAAGAAGAATTAGAGAGAACAACTTTACGTCTTTGTCGTGATATTGGATGCCAGTCTTTTGTAAGGTTGAGAGGACCGTTTCTTTATGTTGATTATTATGAAACTTTAGTTCTAGCATCTTGCTGTTTCTATATACTTTTTTCACGGGCAGTTTAGGTTCTTCCTGAATCAGTAAACTACTGCAAAAACTATTAGATTCTTTTTAAAGACGCATAATGAATTCAAACCACGCAACCAACCGAGATGAAAAACAGATACTTTTTTTCCGCCACTAATGTGAGGGGTGTTAATAATAATACTAATATAATATAGTTTCAACAATCTAAATCTACACAATCCTTTTACTCAGAAGAGATTAAGTAAAAAAGTATTTTGCATTGGAACAAAATTATATCTACTAAATGGATATTTGTTATGCCAACCGCATACATCGTCACAAGAAATGTATCCCTTATGCTTGCATGCAAATGTTCGTGACAAATTGGTGGAAGAATATATTCGGAAAGAGATGGAAGAAATAAGCAGCCTCAGCTCGACATTTATTGAACGTATTGTCCTTTAAAGTGCTAGTGTCAAGAAAATGGATTAGTAATAACATAGGAGATGTTTTTATTTTTTCAAAAATTATGGATTAAATGTCAAAAGAAAAAATAGTTTTTTTGTAAATAAACTTCTTAACGTTATTTTTTGTCAGTTTAAAGTATTGTTCATGTTCCTGCGCTAAATGTTTTTCTATATTTATGATGTGGTGTAAATTATAAATCTATCTATTATTTACTTTATCTAAAGTAATTTATCTAAAGTAAATCTATTATTTACTTTTACTGTTGCTGGAAAGTATCGTTTGATTTAAATCATATTAAATTTCATTGATTAAGATATTTCCTTTGCTAAGTCATGAAACATCATTTATGTATGCATATATTTAACTAAATTTCAGTGGGAATTCGTGATATAAAATTTTCCATCTTTCTTTAGTGACAGGCAGTTTTTAAAAGACCACTTTACATTGCATTAATAAGCCAATAACAACTCCTTTCAATGAATTTGTAACTTTAAAATTTGTCATTTAATTTATAATGGTGTTAAATTTATTTAATAACCGAAACACTTAACGATCATAGTAATTATTTGTAAAATTTTTTGAAACTGTGAAATGATTGTTAAAAAATCATGTTCTTTTATAACGACTATGGAACATATATATATATATATATATATATATATATATATATATATATATATATATATATATATATATATATAATATATATATACTAGGGGGCTAAGCCCCCTGTTCGCTGCCGCTCACCAACCCCGATGATTGCTTCGCAATAATTGTCTTTTCTTGCAGAAAGCAGTTTTTCTACATAAGTTAAAATTATTCACTTAACATATATGTACACTAAAAGGAATTCTGTTTGCTTACTCTTGTGCCTCTACTTCCCACGGCCAAATACTACTATTTATTAGTATTATAAACATTTGGATCTCTTGGTGAACGGAAGTGATTTTTCGAAGGAATCAATTTTTAAAATAACATTTATATTCTTATAACATTAAGTGCTCAAGCAAATTTGATGAGTTCACAACCATAATTTAATATTCTCGCTAATAATAGCAGTACTGGAAAATAAGTTTAAATTAGGGATACAAAAATATTTAAAGAAAAACAATACCTTTACGTCTATTGTTAATTTTATGCTGATGACAACCAAAACAATATGGAAATGAATGAGGGAAAACTGAATCCTACCACGTGATTTTCCGGCCAATAAAAACTCACGGACAACAATGGAAATTGCGACACCATCATTAGATTTTTATATATAGTAAGATATAATTATAGAAGCTATAGGGAGAAAATAATTCTTGCAAAATTACCATACTGTGTAAGAATGATATTTCTAGCGAAAGAATATAATTCTGGTTAATAAAACAATGATCTATGGTAACTAAAACATTCAACTGGTAATTTTTCAGTTCATATGGTAACGATTTACCAGAAATTATGACTTTTAAAATTATAGTCCTTATTACTAAACATTTAGTAAAAAATGACGAAACTGAAAAGTAAGTTTAACTGAATAAATGGCTTTTATGCCATGCTCTAAGGTATCATGATTAAAATAACGCATTCAAAATTTTTTTATCACATACGATAATACCATATTTTATTGTTAATTTTATAAAAATCGTTACCAAAGTATTTCGGTGAAACCTTAACGAGGTTTTTGATGTATTCATAGAGTCAGAAACTGGGTAAACTTTAATATATTCTGGTAGTTTTGACCATAGTTATTTTTCAATGCCGAATATCGCTTTGTATTTTATAGTTACATCTACAGAACACTTTTTTACTCAGTAAGAAGACATTTAAATTTCTATAAATATTTTAAAATACATTTCTTAACTACACGCAATTGAAACTACTTAATACTTACTTACTTAAATATTAGTTCAGATTGCGATTTGAAATTCATTTATTCAGGGTTTATTATTTTTCTATTTTTAATTCAATCTGTGAACAAAAGTTCAAACCTTTAACGTGAATTTTGCTTTTTTATGAATTGCAAAAACTTTAAGGTTGCTCCTTAAATTGTAATTTCTCAGAAAAAAAAATGTATTTTGTTTTTCGTAATTGCATAGTTATTAAATGTGTAGTGTAAAAAATTTTTATAATTTTGCAATTAATTTTTTTATCATTAATAGTAGACCTTTTTTATACAAAAAGAAGAAAAAAAACTAAATCTATAAATATATTTCTCTTCTACGACTGCTTTTGAATGCTAATTTTTTTTTTTTTTTTTGCTTAGATCTTTCAAGATGTATATCAAAATAAGTAAAAAGCAAAAGTAACAATAAACACTCAAGTCTCCGAATCCCTTCCTGACCAAACTATTGAATTGACTATGGACTAATTATTGATACTTTTTTTTTAATAACGGCAGGCACTGAACTTTCGTGTCTTCGCCTTAGAAGAGATGCCGGAGGCGTTGCTCATTTATCGTTACCCAGTGGGCACCTGTGAACCAAAGTCGCGGAGACGAGCAACATTACCCACGCCACACTGCTAAAAACCCGTTTATAGGGTGGGCCACATTCTCACCAGAAGACAACACAGAGGGAGAAACATCCATGCCCAGAGCTGGATTCGAACCCGCGGCCATAGGCTTCACAGTCAGACACACTAACCACTGGGCCACCTGGCCGGCCAATTAACCCTGAAAGTTATACCCTGCAAGGTTATTGCAAACGATTCCATATTTTGAGGGTTAGGATTTCGAATTTTTGAATAAATGCCTGTTTATTCAGGGAAAGTAAATTTATATGTCTTGATTTGTAAATTTACGTATTGACTGCACTAATTAATTAACATATTTAAAGTTAGGATCTCGATTTTGATCAAAAGTCATCAATATTGAAAAGTTATTAATATTCACAACAATGCTAACTACCATATTTGTTCAAAAGCTGGCTGAGAAACTTAAAAAATCGATGTTTAAAAAACGAATCATTGTTAAAAAAAAAAAAATATATATATATATATTAATATTGTTGCATTTTTACAGCCATCAAAATTAAAATCCAATTTTTTATACTTAATATTAGAAATGGAAAAAAAATAATTCCGATTACTCTCATCAGGTAACAAACAAAATATTGTAAAAAACAAATCATAGTGAATTTCCTTATCAAAGAAATTATTTATAAGGTAATCAAATGTCTTGTTTTTCCACACTTCCTTTTGATTTTTTTTTCTGTTTATGTATCTTTTAATTGAAAAATCTTTATTTGTTTTTGGTATTATAAAAAATACATTTTATTCTCAACTTTAAATATTTATATATATTTTTTTTTTCAAAACCAAGCAATCGATATTTATAATTCCTTCGAAATGAACAAAAGATTAAGAAAAACAAAACCTTATTAAAAAAAAAACTAAGCTGATTCGGGTACACACAACTTCTGTACACAGACCCATAATTTCTCAAGAGAGCTTAAAACTTTGAGCTACCAAAAAAGTTTATCTTCTTTGTTATAAATAAAGAATTTTTAATCTCTTTTTGCTTGGAAACCTTTGAGATCTTGTTTTTCATAATCCCCCATCATATAAAGATCAAAGCAACAAACAATAACAAAAACTGGCCTTAGAAACAACAACTTATTTTTAAAAAAACAAAGCATTTTTTATGTGTTTTGTTTTAGAAACCTCATATGAAAATTTAACTAGGTATTAATTTTTAATTTTAAGACAAGCAAGATATAAAAAATAATATTAGTGAAATGTGATTTTGAAAGTGAATTAAAAACTTTTTGTCAGTTGTTTTATTTGCAAGTTTTTCTCTATTAGAATTATTAATTGAAAAAAAAAATATTATTTAAATAATAAGAATTTTCTAAACAAGAAAAAAGTTGTCATTTTTATGAAAATGATAGGATTAAAAATAAAAATAAATTATACCCTCCTGTACAATGTGGATTATTTTAAAGAAAAAAAAGTAGAAAAAAAATTATCAGTATTTTATTCATGTGTATGTTTGAAATGAATGTAGATATTTTGTAATTGTAATTTTCAAGACCTAAAAAAATTGTGAAACAGTAAAATAAAAGACATAAAAATATTATAAAGCTGATTCTTTTCCTTCATTTTTTTTCCTTCTTAGGATCATACAGTTTCGGGTAACCATATTGTAGTATAAAAAACTAAAAGAGACTCATGTTTTCCTTTTAATTTCTAAAATTTACTAAATTAGCATGTATTTTCATCTTAATGAGTTTAAAAACACAAAATTTTTTATCTATTTAAAGTAATCAACCTGTCTTTGCTGTGTTCAGAAATTATTTATTAAATTTTTTACTTTATAATAAAGATCGCTTTTTTACAAATCTATGACAATTTCTAAGTGTATTAGAAAAATTTTAAGACTTTTTTTAAGCTCTTTGAGCCATACGTTAACATTTCTACATGTTATTTCTCGTGGATTTTTCTCATAACTGCAATTTCGAATTTAAAACAAGCACATTATTTAAAGCTACTGATTCAATATACCTAAAAGTGTTGGTGTACAACCTACTAATATTATGATATTTTAATATATAATGAGCTTTTATTCAATTATTCGAGAAATTTTTTTGCAATTTTGTTGTGCTTTTCTGGCGACTTTTTTTCAAAAATAATCGAATGATACCAAACAAATATTTTCAAATAGAATTTTATTTAAATATTTTACACGAGATCTGATTAAATGAATAAGAAACAAATACTTATTAATAGGCAAATAAAAATCACTTTTAAATACACTTCTAGAAATTACGGATTTAAAAATTACTGTTTCAAAAATTAGTTTTCAAATTTCAGCTTGATTGAAATTAAAAATATACTATTTTCTTACTTAATTATCAGTCAAAAATTTCATGAAATTTCTGTTAAATTTAGTATAATCACTTGTGATTCTATTACTTACCTAACTATGCCTGCTACCATTTCGATTAAATCAAATTTTAGACAATATTTTTAAAAAAAATGTTTTTCTTGGATTATTCATAATAATCAACTTATATTAGCATATATTAAACAAAATAAAATTAATTCTATTGAGACTTTAAATTTCCAGGATCTCTTCAATAGCATCCCTCTTTCCAAACTAAAAGGCGTTCCTTTGAAATATTACTATTATACAAATGTTCTTAATTGCGATTTGGATTAGTGGAAAATTCCAATTAATATTTGTCTTTTAAATATTTATCTTTACAATGGAAAACATATTTTTGTTCAAAATTATAGAATTCCATTAGAGCCTGATTTTTCATTTCTCTCAGCTAAGTTATTTTTACCCTATTATGAAAAAAATTATACTGTAATAATAATTTGATTAAGATTTATTGAGGACTTAATTATCTTTCATTTTTAAAATTGTATAATTTTGTTTGAAAATAGATACCACGAGGAATTAAACTTGTTTCGTAATCAGGAAGATAATTTTAATTTTAAGTTTTTGTATTCAGGTATTAAAAGAGAAGAACGCATCTGCATTATTTATTTATACGATAAAAGAAATTGTTTTAAATTTAATATGAATAAACTAATTGCATGAAACTTTAATGTTTTTAAAGATATTTATTAAAATACCATTTTTAATCAAATGAATGAAATTAAAAGAATACCTGTATGTAGTAATGTTTATCTAAATTACAAATAGACAAACTCTTCAAAGTTTTATAAAAAACAATGGATACCCAACTAAAGTAATGAAATTCTATATAAAATCATTGAAATAATTGTATGTTATTGTTAATAAATATGCTAAAATATTCTTTGTTAATTTAAATTTTAACCAAGAGAAAATCCAATTCGGGCAAATCCATGGATAAATATATATATATATATATATATATATATATATATATATATATATATATATATATATATATATATATATATATATATATATATATATATATATATATATATATATATATATATATATGTAATTTGTCTTACTTAGAAAATATCAAAAACGCCCAGTTTTTAGTATTTTATTTTACTTAGAAAGTAAGAACTTAAAACGTCAGTTCAACTAGACAGATTTACTTTTTTTTTTAAAAAAAAGCATCTTTAAACTCATACTTACCAAAGTGTTCAGACGCTTCTTTCTTTACGAGATTTGAAAAATACAACGTGATACAATCAAAGAGAAAATTAGATACTGCGAGTGTGAAGTAAATGTGTACCGCAACCAACATGAAGTTCACTTTTTTCCTGTTTTGGAGTAATAGGTTTATTTTTTACACGCCAAAATAATTCAATTGATAGAGAATGTCACTTTGGAGATCTTAGAAAGTTTAGGTTTGATGATATTAAATCCTGAAACTTTTGTGTCTCCTTAAACGATTTCTTTCCCGGATTATTATTTTTCTATTAAAGTCATTTTTTGAAGATTTTTCTCCGTGAAACTGCCAGTATTGCTAAGGAATAAAAATTTTTAAAAAAATGTAAAAGCAATTAAATAAAAGTAATAAAATCTGAAAAGCTAAAATCGCACTCCATTATTTTTAGACATTAATCTACTTCAATACTGGGTACATTTGAAACTGGGTACTTTACACTGTAGCTTAAACCGACAAGAGAGCTAACGTGTCATTTGTCCAATAGTAAGATCGACCTTGATTTGGAATCCATTTGGCTTTCAATTATGGGTTAATCGCAGACCGAAAGGTTTTCCTTGGAGTCCATTTTGTTCCAATATTTGAACCTTGATTGAACATGAAAGTCTTCCGCGTGTTTGATTTTTCCCAATTACAAAGTTCGCATTAATGGACACTTGTCTGATTTAAGTGCACTGCTAAATAGGTATCTTTATAAGCAAAATTAATAAACGACATGAAGAAAAAAAAAATTGACATTGCATTGATTGACTTCCTCGTAGAAACGAGTTTTATCATTCCATTTTTTTTCAAAAATTGCAACATGCAAGAAAAACAAGAAAAGTAATGCCTAATATATCTAACTTTTAATAGTCACTTTATTTTAGGCACTACGAAGCTGTATCAATGTTGCCTTAAGAACAAAAAAGAAATGACACACTGTTAAAATTTTCCTTCTAAAATTACGGTAATATAACTGGCAGCTGTCTGTCCATCCGATTAACTGTAATGTTTACGGAAAAGAAAATTTTTTTCCTTTATGGTATTATAACCATTTACAAAAATATCGTTATAAAACCAAGAATACAAAACTATACGGTTTTTTAACCATTTACAACTAGCATTTTTTAAAAACGTAATAATTTTTTAAATAGATATAGAAGCTCGGCTTTTCGAAAGTTAATGGTCATTGGAGAGTGCCGGACACTGGGAATTCTTCACGTGTTGAGCGGAATAAATAAAATAATGCAGTGTCGACACTAGGACTCGAACTCCAGTCCAGAAGGTCATGAGATTGACAGATAAGCCCGCACGGCTATGATATGTACGCAGTAGCGAAGAACTAAGTAGCTTCATTAGGTGGTTCTAGTTGGTGCGATGAAATCCTGGTTGTTTAACCGTATTAGGTGAAAGCAGTTAATAAGCAGTTTTTCTTAAACTTAACAGTTTGATTACCATTTTATTTATGGTTATTTGACTGTGTTGATTAAATATGGTGAAATAGCCATGCAAGCAATTGTTATTTAACCATTTTTTCCGAGAACATATATATATATATATATATATATATATATATATATATATATATATATATATATATATATATATATATATATATATATATATATATATATATATATATATATATGTATATATATATATATATATATATAAATATATATATATATATATATATATATATATATATATATATATATATATATATATATATGTATATATATATATATATAGATAGATAGATAGATAGATATATATATATAATAGACTTTACCCTTTCATAACCGTGATCGCATAAACGTGATCACTTCCTTCACGGCCATTGGTATCCATATATGAGACGAGCCTTTCTGACACCAGCGGCTAATGGTTACACGGATGTGATCTCAATTTGGTAGTCTCGTATTGCTACTCATATTAGTAATCTTTGCTAGGAGTACTCTCTGAGTCGCCGGTCCTGAATGGGTAAATTAACTATTTACCTTTCTTAGCTGCTTAATGAAAAATAATGTTTAAATGAGTATTTCAGTAAAATTACAAGTTGCCGTTAGAAAGTATCAACTGGTTCAATACAGATATCACTTCAAGCTTTACATTTCTCTTTTAAAATTTAGGCATATAAATATAATTCAGACATAGAATAGCTTTTAATTTCAAGTACACAAATCAATTTTGGTGTCATACTTACGGACAAACTAATAAGTTATTGTGCCTTAGGAGCACAAAAACTAAAAATATGCTTGATTCACTTAAAATCATTTCTAGTCACGCAACGTTTTCCTTAAATCCAAATCCAATAGTTCACTATAAAGAATATCAATAATATTTATGATAAAATATTACAATAATAATTGCAAGATTATGAAATTTACTCTATAAAATACTATTGACTAAATCAAATATCTCTTATTCATTAAATCCATGTAATCGCTGCAGTAAATCATAATAAAATACAGTTAAAAAGTTTTCTTCTATGAAATTCACCTAAAAAAATCTTTCATCCCTTTGAGATTCATTCCTTTTGATATCCTTTGGGAATCTGAAGACTTGAAATAACTAATCTTTCACTCGAATACTTATATTTCTTTCTTTTAAAGTTAGGTTTAGTTATGAAAGAATTTAGTGAATTTGGTTTAGGAAATAGTTGTCTTCTTTTAAATTTTTATTTCATAACTCTTGTTTGAGGACTTTATATTTTTTTGAAATTATCATTTCCAATGTTTTAACAACTTTTAAATTTTTTTTTAAAAAAATTTAAGCTATTTATTTGTAACAAATTTTTAAATGTTTTAAGTGCGTAAAATTATTTGTTTAAGTTGTCAAAATTTTTCGATTCTACAAATTAAAAAGAACATTAACTGTAAAAACTTTCACAAACAAACCATCACGACTTCAAACTTTTAAAATGAGGATACCTTTCTTTCGTTTTTAAAACTTTTTTCTTATAATGAATAGTAAAAAATTCCAACTCTTTGCTAATGTCGTAAGCTGATTGAGTACCTAGCTAATCGCAAACAAACTACCATGACTTCACTTAATATGAAGATGTCTTTCTTTTAATATAGAAACTTGCTTCTTATAATAATATCTACTATATAATAATATATTCTTATTATAATACCTGATAAAAATACCTACTTTTAGTCGAAAAATTCGTCTATGTCGTATTCTAATTGGGTACTTTTACTCCAAGAAAAAGAAGACAACCGATAGCCACCCATGTGACCTATGACGTCACCGCCACCTAATCTTTATCAGCAAAATGGCGTATTAAAGTTGAGCTAAGTTCTACTTTAAGCTAAGTTATATTAAGTTATATTAAGTAATGTTAATTAATATTAAGTCAATTAAATACAGAGCCGTATCACACAACTTTATTGAAATATAGTTTTTTTTCGCCTACATCTTTTACTTAACTTACTCAGAATAAATGGAAAGAACAGTTGCTAACGTAAACAATTGTCAAGTTTCAACAATTAATCAGAATGGAGATTCCCACAATACGTCACTTGCAGGTATCCCATTGTAAAACCCACATTTTTTAAATTGATGAGGTCATATTTTTAGATTTACGGCAGTTATTATTGCAGATAAGTAAAAAAATGCAAAAGGCAGTTTTCAAAGTTTGGAGATTTGATAAAAAGATTTGAGAGCCCTACTAAATTTAAACTATTCAGATCCTAAATATTCCATCTATATCATGCAAGCTATAATATATTTATTTTCTTGACATTGGTATTAACAGTTACACAAGCTAATCTAATTTTATTTTTTATTTTTATTTTATTTTGGCGGCATGTTACTTTGAGTTGGTAGGTTTTCTCCCCATTTTTTTCTTCTTTTTTTATGATTGATTTCCAATTACGCTAATTGTTTTATTATATTGTAATTGCATCTTAACAAAAATTAAAATTAAGGGCATTCGAAAATAAATATTTTTTCATCTTGAGATAGTTGTTTTTAATTCAAAATAACTTGTAGAATGAATAACGGGGGACATTCTGTAGCGAACCTCTTTGTTTTTCAAATTTCGTGATTTTAATTTTTGCTGACGCAATCATCATTGATTCTCACACTTTCCATTAAGTTAAAACTCTAAATTTTGTTAAATTTTTTTTTAATGAGATAAACAGAGAAACTAAATAAGTTTCATTTCGTTGTTTTGTAATGTTCTGTTTATTTAGCCAAATTGACAGTAATACTATATAAAATGTTTTTACCAAGCCTTCAGGTTAATTCATATGTTCTTTATCAGGAAGAAGGAAGAACTAAGCAACTCTTATTTTGATATTTTAATTATCGTAGTTCATCAGGGTAATTAGGGAGAAATTAGTCTAATTAATAGTTACGAACGCGTTTTTACTAAATCTCAAATGTGGACAATATATTTCTCATAAGATACAAAGCAAAATTAATGACGTTTCGTTTAAAAAAGACATTTCAGCATTTGCAATTGAGGCTTATCGGATAATTAGGGTGTAATAAGCATAAATGGTACTGGTGAAAAACATTTTTACCAAGATAGAACTCTCTAATTTGGACTAAGTGTTCTTTATCAGATAAAAAGAAAAACTAAAAAAAAGCTTCAAAATTTTGTAATTATTGCTGAAATTAGGAGGTAATTAATTTAAAACTTGAAATTGATGTTAAATAACGTGATTTTACCAAGTTCCATACTTGGTCCTTGTGTTCTTCATGACTTATAAGAACTAAGAAAGTTTCGTTCTTTTTGGCATTTGTAATTATCTGAGTTTATTAGGATAACTAGGATTAAGTAGTAATTAGTCAATTTGGAAATTATCATAAATAACGCTTTTAACAAGATAGTGGATCACGCGTTCTATATCAGACAAAAAGAAAACTAAAAAAGTTTAATTTCACTATTTATAACCGTTGTTGAACAACCGATTCAACTTTTGAGTTTACGACTACTACTGTAAAACTCATTAGTATTGTTATTTTAAACCCGAACCAGAAAGCATGAAAATTACTGGGCTAATTATTGAGAGATATTTGCCTTCGTTGAGGGCTTTATGGAGAAACTAATCCGTATTTGCGTTACATGGACGGGCAAACCACGAAAACACCTCCGGTTAGCCAGGCAGCAAGAGGACTCAAACCTATGATTCATCTACCAGAGAAGATATTTAAGTTAGCACTTTGGCCGGTGCAAAGCCAGGTACTGAATTAGTATCAACCAAACATCGCTGAGATTCGAAACCGGTTCACATCATTCGAAGGTATAAGCTCTATGCCCTGAGTCACCATGGGACTAATTTCAATATTTGTCTTTATCAGGTTTGCGATGTCCACCATACCTGAAGTTCGTGAAATGCTATCAAAGGTCAACATGAATGATCGTGGAGCCGAGAAGAGGTAAATTCGGGCAGGTGAGGAACAGAGAGTTTGAGCCGATAGAGGACAATGTGTTGTATGCCATATCAAGCATTGTATGTCTTGCATGTAAGAATGTTGTATTAGTAAGCATTGAGTTCAAAGCAGTTCAGTCTGCAGATTAATTTCCTGACAATTTTGGAAACTGGTCCATTAACTGATTATACGTACCAGCCGGACGCAACAAACCATGATTTTTTTTTTTTTTTTTTTAATCATTGTCCACTTTTGAAATACCCTTTATATTTGAGCTCCCTTTATTATTATTATTTTTTCATTTGATTTTATTTTTGAAATCTGAATTTAAATTTGGGAAAAAATTATAAATAGGCCAATGCATTGAAATTTAGGATTTTTTGTTCCTAGAATATATAGATGGCAGCACTTTTTTAATTTTATTTCTTGAATGTTTTTGCTTTATTTTTCAAGAATTTCGAAAGGGGTCAGCACTTGATATATTTCTTAAAGTTTTTAAAGATTTGCCAATTTATATTTTACATTGATTTGTTTATTCTAACTGTAACTTTATCTTTATTTATTTTTTGTTATAAGTGGGCGTTTCCTCATTAGGTCTTTACCTTTGAATTGAGTTCGTGTTACATTAATTTTTCATTGCATTTACATGTCAGTTTTTGATTTTTTAATTGCTTGTTCTTATTTCGTTTATGGGGCCTTAGGGCATCTGTATGCCCTATATAAAATCATTGAATCATGGGGCCTTAGGGCACAGCCAGTTTTTGGTATTACCACTAACGACAGAAGGGTTCCTGAAAGTTGGCAGACAATGTGTCCCCTGATAAAGTGCTATTTTGCTAACATGCACATCTTTAAAATTTTTCGTTTTTTACATGATTTCTGCTTCAAACTTTGTAAATTATTGATTATACTATTATTACCTTTTTCCAAAAAAAAATAGAAGGAAAAAAAACCGGTATACTGTTTTTATTATTTTAAGGATTTGCAATCAAAGTGAAATTGATGTTTTAAAAACTCTTCGATTTTTACTTAGATGTTATGATAAATTTAATTTATAATGCTTCTGAGAACACAGTAAAATTTAAATATAACGAGTTACGTTTATTGGGAGAATATGCCATTACGACGAATTTCCAAGTTACCGTCAAAATCTGAATATTATAAGTACCAGAATTGAACTAGCTAAAATTACAAGTCTTCCGCTATCGACAGAATTTTTTATTGAAATAATTTTTCTGCTGTTTAAGCGAGAAATATTAAACAGAGAAAGTTTCACTGACAGATATTTTGATTTGTTTTTTAAAAAAAGCGAAGAACGCACAGCATTTCTTTCTTGCAATTTTAACCCCTTATTTTTATAAATCAATGTTTTAATATCCGCCAGAGCCAGATTGTTGTTTAAACACATTAATTTGAGACATTTCTGCTTTTCAAAAAGTATAGAACCATGTAATTCAATTCATATTCTGTAGGTAAAAACTGCCTACTCTACATATTTATTTTAAATCATAATAGTTGTTTGTATAAAAGAAAAATACGTAAATATGTCCAGTTTATTTTTTTCTCATTTTTTATTGCAATTTCAACATTAAATCTATGTATATACTTATGAAGTCTAACTCGCTATAATGATTATTTCTTCTAGTTCTATTATTGTAAATGTAATGGACTTTAACTATATAAAACAAAATATTCTTTGTGAAGAGCATGCACGTTGCGGTCAATGTGAATAGTCGGTTATTATTTATACTAAATGGTCATAGATGTTAGCCCGGGCGGTTAGTTACAAGTTATACCCTTCAAGTTGATCCCTTTCTGTTTTTTTTTTTTTTTTTTTTTTTTTTTTTCTCAGTTTCTTGCGGGCCGCTGCTCAGAAAATGCTAAGGCGTGGTGATTACTCTGCCACAGATACGGGAGAATCCTCTTTTTATTTCTTACTTTGAACAAAAGAAGAGGTTATTATTAATTTTGTCCGGTTAGTACTAGTAATACAGGGATGCCAACTGCTCCGCTTTCTGGAATAGTTTTAATAATGTGGTAGCAAATTATATAATAAAATTGGTTAGAGAAGGATAGTTACGCCTACTTTTTAAAAGAGTTGATGCTTTAACGTTGCATTTTATATGATACTCATAATTTTTGATATTTAGTGGTGAAAAAAATTACTTAAAAGGAAAAATACTAAACTAAAAGTATCTTAAATTCCGCTACCACTGGAAAATACTATTTTACAAAGCGGAGCAAGTTGGCATCTCTGAATATATCTGGATTTATCACTTTAACCGTAACACATATACAAAAAGGCACACTCATGTCCAAATGCTATATAAACCATTTAACCACATTGACCAAACTTCATTGGTCCTTATTAATAATAATAGGTTAAAGTGAATAATTTGTGATCTTTCTCACTCTGAACGAAAGGAGCGGTAATTATTAATATTCACTGATTAGTAATAATAATAACTGGATTTATAACTTTGACCGTAACATACATATCACCATAACAATTTTTTTAGTTAGTTTTTACATCAAAAATAACCTACACGTGTCTTAGTAATTATTTCCCAAAAATGGGAGAAAAACGAGAAATTTTATGGTCATTCAGTTCTTAAACTCAGCACAGTTACGTGACAACTCCGGATGTTGAATCACGCATTGTGCTCCACTTCTCATAAAATATCTCATTTTCGAAGTGAGTTACACGGGCTTGTCACGTGGGTGAGGTTAAACTGAAATACAGCTAGATTACATTACACTCAATAAAGCTAATCACCAGGGAGTCTACCAGGACATTCGTAGCACGGAGGTGGGCTTAAAAAACAAAAAAGAAAGAAGCCTAATGCATAAAGTCCGATAAAACCAAATTAACCGCTGACTTTCAAATTATATGTTTGAAACGATGATATTTTCTATAATTGTTTTCTCGTTGGATAAGTTGTATTACACTAACGAAATAGATCGCCTGATACAACATGAGTTACTATGTTCAAAGTAACTTAAATTAATCCGCACGAAATTAAAGTAATTTGTTAATGAAACTTTGCAATACATGAGGGTAAATTGATTAATTTACTGGACAATTGATTAAGCTGGTTAGGTGAGTTTAGGTATTGGTAATTTGTGTTCAGGGATTATTCAATGCCTAAATTAATGTAAACATTTAGAATTGGAAAAAATAAATATTTCTATTTTTTTTGTGCTGACTATTTTTTTTTTTTCTGGACAATACTTGAAAATCTGGAACATTAACAATTATATTTAAAGGAAAAAAAAGTATAAAAAGATAGTTGTATTTTTTCCAAATTTGCTAAATACAAGTGAGTTATTTATTGAATAATGAAACGTGAATTGTTAAATTTGATAAATTTTTATTTATATATATATATTTTTCGATACTAAAAACTCATAAAAACAAAACTATATCAATAGAACTATTTTAAAATATAGTTTCTGATTTATACGCATCTACGAATGAAATGCTTATATCTTTGAAACTATTAGTTGCATTGATTGATTCAATTTTTATTTGATTGAATTTATTAAAAAAATATATTTAAAAAATCAGAGTCTCACTGGTTGTATAATAATATCCTATTTTTAAATACACTTAATACCTAATTATACTTTTGATACAAAATGAAAGATTCTATAACTTTTACTTTAGAATTTTTCTCATGTATAACTACGCAGTAATTTATCTATTGCATGATTTTTACCCCATTCAATTCAGCGTGAAAAATACATAAGTCATAATACCTCACTTGTCTATTTAACGAAGTTTTAGCTTCTTCCCCTCTCCAGAAGATTAAAAAAAATATCATTTTTCTTTATATAATCAAGTCCAGTTTGTGTTGTGTCTTTATATGACTGTAAAAAAAGTTCATACCATATTTAAAATAATCCCACCAAACGACAATAAAATTAGGCATTAAATTTCGATCAACATTCATAACTCAAATTTTGCAATTGTGTGTTTTAATCAGTATATTTAATTTATTTACAAGAAGCAGATGGGGCAATTTTAATCATTTTGCTTAAAAATTTTAAAAAAGAAAACGATATTGGAAAAAGTTTACACTAACGCATTTCAAATTACTGAAAACTGTCACTAAACATTATGTCATGTCACCATGATACCAGTGACGTGTTACATTGTATTGCTACAAAAATTGATTTAAGTGCAGAGTGTCAAAGAGCCAATGAGTGTCATAGAGGTTTTTTTTTTCCAATTTTGCAAGGTGTTGGGTGCTCTAAGCGCCCTGAAACTTCCAATATTTTAAGAACAATATCCTTCAATAGTATTATTGACAGAAAAACAATTTCGATTTCTCAACTTAACTAAAGTTCTCAAGGAAAATAGATAAAACAAAGAACGGAAGTTACGCCTCCGAGCGTGGAGTTAAATGAAAGGATAAAAACTACTTTAGGTTAGAAACGTAAACAGGTTTTATTTAAAAAGGGTATTGCTATTTATTTCTAATTAAGTTGCATAAATATTAAACAACATTTTTTTTTCTGAAAAAAATACTTAGGTTGAAGTTTTTTTAATTTTGTACGAAATATGAATTTATGTTTTGCTCTTAAATTAAAATTAAAAAGGAATAGCTTGTTTTTGCCTCGTTGAAACTGCCTCTCGAATTTTATATACCTAGTATATTTATTTTATTATCTTATTTAAATTCGGTTTTATTAATAGTCCGCAGAAAAAAAAAATAGATAAATAAATGGGTAAATAAAATGAATTCGAATAACTTTTGTTCCAATAATTGCATTTTCACCTACTAGGGAGAATTTATATTCAGAGCGGAAAAAAAAAAAGGAAAAGAAAAACGACTCTGAATAACGTTTTATCTAGTGATCGAATTTTAACGGTTTGGACTAAGCTATAACGGTTCTATATGCTAATTAATAAAAGGAGACGATATTTTAAGTTACAGTAAATCAGACACAAAAACGTAATTTCTCTGAATAAACTTACCTTTTTTTGACGGATTAAGATTTCTGAACCCCACAATATTGGGGGTAACCTAATAGTTTGGTCAGGAAAGCGTCCCAAAGTTTGGACACTTTAATGTTAATTTTACTTTTTGCGTATTTTGCTGTATCTCGAAAAAAATTTTAAGGGAATTGAAATTTTTTACACACAGTTATAAAATTCGTTCATCAAAAGATAATCCCATTAAAAAATAACTTTTCGAAAATATTTATTAATTTTTTATTATTTTATATAATAAATGTAAAAAGAAAATTTAATTGTAAGGTTATAAAATTTTTGTATCATTTTAAAGTATATATTTTTACATGATAAAAACAAAATGTGTGCAAAATCGGTTGAATAGTTCCTGAGAAATTGAATTTCAAAAAATTCAGATAATTAAAATTCGCTTTCTCAAAAACTATGCTAACGATTTAGCTCAAATTTGGTATTTTGCCATGTATTATGCTCTTTGAAAATAATAAAAAAAATTATATCTTACAATTTAAAATTTTTATTGACCATTAATAAATAAAATAATAAAAAATACTATATATTTACTAAACGTTATTTTTGCACGGATTTATCTTTGGATAAACGAATGTTGTAATTGTGTGCAAAAAGTTCTTGATTTAAAGGTCTTGAGATATAGCAAAATATTAAAAGTTACTCACGTTATTCCTTTTTTTCGCACTGTACATGGATTATTATATTATTTTTCGAAACTGTACTTGGCATTCTCTTTACAATTTTATGTTATTTATTTAATCCCTTTTTCCAGTTTTTCAATCATCTAAGGCTCATATTAACTAATGAATTGTTGAAGCATTAAAATAAATACTTTAATATGTTTATCAATTCAGATTTTTTTTTACTAATATTTATTTTTGATACCTAAAAAATTTTTTAATGGGTTAAATTTTTAAATAATTAATACTACTTTTTTTGTTAATTTTGCACATACTTACTTTTGATGTTAAAATTTTTTATTAAGCTGTATTGACAAAGAGTGAATTTGAACTGGAAGAAAATAATCCTCTTAAAAGATTAACAACTTGTTCTTTATCACTGAATGAGCATTTGCTACATTTTGCTCTTCAGTGACTAATAAAATACTAGAATACACTTTTTTTCGATTAAAGTTTGTTTGGTTGTTCATTTAGTTAAAACAAACTACTAATCTCATGAATACGAACGCTTAACGCTGTAAACTGTCTAACCATAATGAATGTTTTTATCACGATAATATATTCTCTTGGTCGAAAGATATCAACAAAGTTTATTTCAAATTTTTTTGTTAATTTTAATAACCTTTATTAGTGGGTGAAAATAATATTTGTTTAAAAACATTCATGCTGTATGCGCTAATTAAGGAAAGCATTCTCGTGAAAATTTTATTGAAACTGTTCTAAAACTCCATGATTAAAATTTTTTAAAAGATGTATTTAATTTCTCCAAATTTAAATATTCTAAAACCTGATAAATTATTATATTTCTTTTTTAAAAATATCCTCATAGACATTTCATTTTTATTTTACTTTAAGAAGGTTTTTTGTTTCGTTATTTGTGTTTTGAAAGGAAGCCATATTTATTTTCTACAGTTGAGTACATGGTAGCTCTTTAAATCTATTAAAATAAGATAAACTTTCCTTCAATTACAATTAAAATTATAAATTATAATGGTAAGAAGACAAAAGCACTCGAAGATTGCATTTAAGGTTTCACTTAATGTTTCTATCAAATTTAATATTTTTTTACTTGTAAATGCAAGAATCAGTTTATTTTCTACTTATATCTACTTAAGGGAGTTAAACATCCGAAAAGTTAAGTAAATTTGGGAAAAAATGAGTATCATTAGGCCAATGACGAAAACCAATTACCTTTATTGATCTAGAAAGATTCTATGAATCCATATCTATTCCATATTATCAAATCTATTCCATATGAATCCATATCATCCATATCTATTCCATTCCAATCAGGTATCTATTCCATACACTGTAAAGAGATCCGGCACTCAGGGTGTCATTACTTTTAAGAGTAAAATTTATCTTTACAGTAAAATTTTACAGAACAAACAGAACTGATATGCCGTAATTTTTACAGTAACTTTTACCGTTAAGTCACTGTAACTGAATAAAACATGGTTTAAAATTTTAGGGCAAAAATGGGATTTACTGTAAAATGAATTTTATGGACGACGCGTCCATGGCGCTATTACTTCTTACCGTATTTTGCACTTTATTTATTATTATTTTTTTTTTTTTACAGAATTACACCTTTATATAAGTCAACATCTAAAGTAATATGTTTAGAGCTATTGAGCAGATTGTTCGTAGATAAAATGTATGCTGAATGAAAACTAAGCATTATTTAATGTAATATTAATTAATTTTGTAATTTATTTAAAAATAGCATATGAATCGCCATTCAATTGTATGTAACTCAAAAAAAATTGAAAATTATTGTCTTTATATGATTTTCATGGCTGGGCTATCAAATCATCTATATTCGGAGAAGCGAATTCTGGTAAAACTACTATACTGAATGGTAATGACATTCTTGGTAAAAAAAAATATTCTTGTTAATAAAACCAAAATACACGATATTAAATCATTCTCTTGGTGGTTTTATTTTCTGTTCGTGTGGTGACGCATTTAACGGAAATTCTGGTTCTCAAAATTATAGTTCTTATTACCACAGATTTAGTAAAAAATAGAAAACTGAAGCGAGACATAACTCAAATGAGAAATATTTTTTCTGTCATATTCTAAGATATATTTATAAACAAACCAAATTTTACTACATTTACCAAATATTATACTCATTATAAAACCATATTTTACTTTTAATTTACCAAGGCACTTTGATAAAAAATTACCATAGTTTAATGTTCCCATAGAGCCTTAAACATGACCAATTTTTAAAATATTCTGGTAGTTTTTATTACAACTGTTTTCTAATAGTAGAAACTGAGGCTTGTTCTTTGACTAAAATTAGCAACTTGTATTTGATATCTCCAGTTAATCGGTTATAATAAAGTAACACGGATCTATCAGTTTTACATAATTTAAGTACCGACTGAAGCCCTATTAACGTTTCACAGGTATCAATAACTTATTTACTCAAAAAATTAAAAAGGAATTGATAAATTTTTGATTCATTTAATGAGATTTTTTTCCTAATGTGAATTAACTCATGATAATAATGAGGAACTTCGAACTTCATTAAGTGTACTATACAGACACTCAACGAAGAGCGTCTTCTCCCTCTCTGTCTTTTTTTTTAAAAAGAAAAGAATTACTGAGGTGACCAAATTCAAGTGAACTACAGTGCTAACTAAAACAATAATCTCTACAATGAAACTAAAGAGAAAGTGACAACCATACTTCTTAAATTAAATGACACTTTATAATTGTTATTACCTAGTTAAATATAATTTTGCTTAAGTTTTGTATTAAGAATTTAAAGTTACACATTCTAATGCTATAAATAAACAAATTGTGTGTTTGAATATAAAGCTCAAATGTGAAAACGAGTGTTTCGAACAGACTTTTCTTTTCATATATTTTCAGCTTACAACAATGTCTCAACTTCTGTCTTACAATAGAAGCTTAATTTTGGATAAGAGTAAATGTGAGAAGCGTAACAAAAGTGAAAATGCAGAAATGTTCGAGAACAGGCATTCTATGCATGATTTATCTTTTTTTTTCCCCTTCCTCTTGGCGACGGAACTAAGTTCCACAAAAGTTTTGCGTGTTGTCAATTAGTAGATTTAACTATGTAGGACAACTTGAAAAGAACTTGCCTAATGCCTACTTCAAACAAACATCATCTTTATCAGAAAAGAAAATGACCAAGTTTAACGGTCACGCGAGCTCCCTTGGTTGGAAAAATGCCGGAGTTTAACTTGTCTACGTTTTGCAACAATTTGGATTTTGAACATTGCGAGCGTGGATGAAGCAAAAAGGAGTTTCAAAATTCCGTGACCCTAAATCTGCGTTTTTAGAATACTCAAATGAAACGTAATATAATGGTAAAAAGTACACTAATTGGATATTTTTGCCACATAAATTTGCATTTATTTTATAGTTTGAATTATTTCATTCTCTTTTATTGTAAAATAAATTTGCATGACATATTTTTTTTCTGTTCTAACATTTCAGAAACATTTTCTATTTTACTTACTTATTATAATTATTTTAATTTTCTACTTTGGTGTTTTTCTTTTCATTGTATTCTGATTTCATTAAAAAATTAACATAATTTTATTCAAATATTATGTTTATATACTAATTCGAATATCAACATGGAATTTTGTTCTAATCAATAATATAGTGGTAATAAAATAGTCTAATTTGATATTTTTGCTATATAAAGTTGTATTTGTCGGGTGATTTGAAATATTTCATTATATATCTTATTGGACAATAAATTTGCGTAATATTTTTTTTTTTGTTTTCAAAGTCTCAGAGAAATGTCATCATTTACTAATTTATATATTTATTTTAATCTTGTACTTTTGATTTAATTTTATTCCGATTGCATTAAAAATGTAAATTTTTTTTAAAAATTTTATGACAATTATGGTTGTTATACTGATTTTATTTGTTCATTTTTTTTATCTTTTATTTCTTTTAAAATGACCAAATGGAATGTATGATAATCAAAAGTAGGTCAATTTGATATTTTTACTACATAAATATCCATTTATTGAAGGATTTTAACTATTTCATTTTGATTTTATTTAAAAATAAATATATGTAATATCTCCATATTTTGAAAATTTTTGTGAATTTTAAAGATTTTCTTATTTTTTAAAATTTATTTACTTTAATTTGAATTTTAAAATTTTATTCTAATTTCATTATAAAGTAAAAATAAATAACACATTCATAAATTTTGAAAATTTTAATAACATTTAGAAATTTTTGCATAATTATTTTTCAATTCATTTGTTTTCTTTTAATTTTTTAGATTATTCAAATAGGAAAGGTAAGAATTTTCAACAGTCGTCTGATTGGATGTTTGTATGATATAAATTGGGGATTTCATGCTGTGATTTTCTATAATTAACATTATTTAAGTGCATTAAAAATTTAATGACTTAAAATGAAATGCCTTCATAAATTAAAAAAAATTATTTTAGGTACACAATCGCTAATTTTTATTCAAACTATTATTGATTTATTCTCTCTAATTTAATTAGACTTGCTGAGTTTGAAAACAATCATTTTATGTTAATTAAAATTTAATAATTTAATTTCTGAACAAATTAAATTCTCGTTTTTCCTAATTATTTAAATGCTTAATTTTTGAAAGGAATTCCACTAAAATTCCACTTTACAAGGAATTCCACTTTAAATTCCACTTTGTACAAATTATAATTTAATCAATCGATCATTTCACGGTTCAAGTCAGTCAAGTCTTTACCCAATCATATTCTTGACTGTCTTGGTCTTTCTATAGAGGAGATCTCTTTGTGGATTCGCTCTACGTGCTTGATACACTCAGAGTTTCAGATGTTATGGACGTGATTTAGCTTTGTTAACATTTGAGGGCTCGCAACAACAACACATATCAAGTTATGAAATTGTGAAATTTCGAAAACAAATCTTAGTTCTTATTGCAAATTATTTATGATATATTTCAGTATTTAAAAAATTACCAACGCATGTCTTAACTAAATATACAATAATTTATATTAGTTTATTTCATGTCTTATTACATTTTCTTCAACTAGTTTACTCATTTATCCCAAGGAATAGTGTGAAATTTTTCATAAAGCATTTACTCCATTTATAATCTTTCTGGCACCGCTTTATTTGCATTTTTATTCACTTAGTGTCTAGCACCTACCTTTAACTGATAATCGTTTTTTACGTATTTTTATGTCACTCTGAATATTATATTTCAGTTTATGGCCATAAACTATTTTTCAAAATAATTATTTGTGCATCTGTTAAAACGTATCGCACTTATGTGGCGGTTCCCATTTTTTATTATGTTTAACATTCAAATTTCAAAATTTGAAAGTTAGAATGCACTGAGAGAATCTTAGTGTTAACTCATAACTAGGTTCCTACATAGACTTCAAGAAGCGTCGCACAAAGTTAAGTTTTAAATGCGAGACAAACGAGAAACGAAGCGATTTCCTAGGCCTGCAAACTCAAAGGTTATACGCACCAAAGTTTACCTGTACTTGCTGAAATTTTTGCATACGTACAATTACAAAAAGTTATACAAGAATATCAAATTCCGACCCCATATGTATAATAATGGGCCACGGCATTCAGAAAGGCTAGTCTAAAATATGATGATTTGGACTGTGAAGGAAGAATCTCTTGATGACGTAAATGTGATCACGGTTCCAGACGGTGTATGTCAACCGCTTTCAACTTCATTCTGAAATCATGCACGGAAGAAGAACTGCATTCAGAAAGGTTAGTCTAAAATATGATGATTTGGACTGTGAAGGAAGAATCTCTTGATGACATAAATGTGATCACGGTTCTAGACGGTGTAAGTCAACCGCTTTCAACTGGATTCTGAAATCATGCACGGAAGAAGAACTGCATTCAGAAAGGCTAGTCTAAAATATGATGATTTGGACTGGTAAGGAAGAATCTCTTGATGACGTAAATGTGATCAAGGTTCTAGACGGTGTAAGTCAACCGCTTTCAACTGGATTCTGAAATCATGCATGGAAGAAGAACTGCATGCAGAAAGGCTAGTCTAAAATATGATGATTTGGACTGTGAAGGAAGAATCTCTTGATGACGTAAATGTGATCACGATTCTAGACGGTGTAAGTCAACCGCTTTCAACTGGATTCTGAAATCAGGCACGGAAGAAGAACTTTGTAAGTATTCCAAATACTCCAGCGGTTTATTACATAAGTTAGTACGCTTTACTAGTTTGAGAAGAAATTTTAATTATTGATATCCTAAGCATTCTAACAGTGTAATTTCTAAAAAAATAACCAAATAAATTAAACATATGCAATAATTATTTAAATCATTTATATTAATTTTTCACCTACCATTTAGCAAATAAGCCTACCACTTTAGAATGAAATTTTAAAGCGTGCTTGATTTTAGACAAAAGTAGGTAAGACAAGCTTCACTTTTAAAACAATGTTTTAATTAACCCATTGGTTCACAACATCACGTAGTAAGTTTTATTATTTTTTTCAGCTAATGTTACCTCTTAATATCTAAAACTCTTTAATAGTACAGTTTTGCAAAAGAAAAAAAAATGATACACGTTCACTCATTACTTAAATCATTTGTATTAATTTCTTCCCTTCCTTTTAGCCATTAAGCCAACCACTTTGCACCGGAATCTCAAAACATGCATAAATGGATTTCTTCTGATAAAAAAACACAAAACTTAACATGCAAATTACGACCCACTTCCTCAAGATTAAAAGCATTCTGACAGAAAAGGAGCAAGGTCGAGTGCATATTTTTCTTCTTTTCAATTTTCTCTGAAGCAGCCAAAGAGAGATTTAAATAACCAAGAGAAATAAAAACCTTGCAGCAGATGTCCTACCTGTTTTGCATAATGACCAAGAACAAAATTGTGCCATTGAATGGAGTATATAAACGACTGTTTTTAATCATAGGTTCCGGAAACCTGTCTTTTCAGATGGGCTAAAACTTCTTTTTGAGAGCAGTCTTTTAAGTGACACTTTTCTTTGCCACCCTTAATCGATATGGAAATGGCCCTGGCAATTTTATTTCTTTCTTCTTTGGTTAGATTATTCTTAGATCTGTATTTTTTATTTGGTTCAGCATGCTTCTTAACTTCTACAGGGTAAATAAAAATAATCTATTCTACTTATTTTTAACATTTGACAAGTACACTCTATAAACCAATAGCTCTGATTTCAGAGGTAAAAATGAAATATTTTTATCCCAGAATTTGCATTGTATTTTTAAAATTTAAAGCTACTATGTGACTATCAATCTACATCCATGTATTTCTTAAAGAAACACAAATGTCAAAAGCACAAAGAATATGATCTTAGTTTTTAGCCAGATATCTTTTGATGATGCATGTATTTAAGTGATTCATGTCTCTGGCACATTTATAAATTGGAAGTTTGTGCCATTTTCATAATCGTCATAAAGCACTGACCAGAGGTAAACAAAACTTAACCTAAAAATTTTAAAGCTGTATTGTGAACTTAAAGCACTTATAATATATTGTTTTTCAAAGAGCTCTGTTCCATATTATTGCAAAAGATCTTGCATTTAAAGACGGCATAGAAGTAAAGGGATATATAAATAGTAGCCGTAAAGTACTTCATTAGCGTAAACCACATCGGATTATTTCATAAACGCAACTGTATTTTTAATGTTTTGAGCATATATTCCGTAAGAAGGCGTGAGAGATTTTCAGCAAGCTCATGACCTAAGTCTAGATTCGTCTTTCAATGAAAGGTACTGATGCCATCGGTAGTTGGAAGTAGATACCGAAAATGAAGTGAGTCAAAATGAAGCATATATACTGATAACTCTCCGCGCATGCGTACTTAGCCTCGTGTATCCCTGTAAAGTTGTGTCGCTGTTTCTCGATTCAATGGATAAAAACATTTTTTTAAAAATTATATTTCCACGTTCTCTTCTGTATCCACAAGGCAAATAAGCTATGTATATCTTGTGTGAAAGAAAGAAATGATACAGTCATTCCATCTTTAACTTAATATGTGCTGTTTTTAAAATGCAGACAAAGGATTGTATACCTATCAATAAGGAAGTCATAATTAGGAAAATTAGGCTTAAGCTAAACATAAAAAACACTTATAAGGAATAAATTAAATGCATGATGTAGTCATGAAAAATTTAGAGCTAATTGGGTATTTGCAACTAGAGAACAAGTGATGCGATTATACCTAACCTAACCACGTGGTTGAAATCAGATTTATTTAAATACATACACGCGACATCTCGCGCGTGTCGAACCTGATTGTGAATCAGCAAATATCATGATTTATATACGACGCTGTCAACTGCTGACAACCAACTGTGTGATTATGAGTGCATTATCGACTTAAAATTATATATTTTTTTGTTTTAATAATGCATAACGCAGTGGAAAGAAGCTTTTTCAGAACGCAGAAAGGCTTAAAATCTATATTGTTACCGATTCAACATAGGTTCTGATATCATTCTCTAAACTTTTACTTTGGTTTTTACACATTTTGCAATTATATGTTTCAATAAATGACTTGTTGTGCTTCCAATCACTAAAATTTACTATCGTATATGTACGGAAATAATATGAACAATTTGTTTCAAATAGTATTTGAATCAAAGTAGTATTTTAATGTTTACAAATCAAATTATATTGTATAAAAATTAAACGAAATATTTTTAAGCCATAGGTTTCACAAGATGTATTTATCATCAAAGCTAGACAAAAATACATAAAGGTCCAAATGGGCGAAAATATGTAAAAACAGATCTGAGGGTTGGTGAAAGTAACGAGCAAAATCTGCCCTCCTTTCTCCTAGTAAAATTAAATATTGCCTTAATTTTTCTTATCGTTTAGTGTGAAACAATTTTATTTAAAAAATAAATGCTTTTAATTTTGCAAATTTATGACACAAGCTAAATTACTGATAAAATGTCAATTTAAGCGTTTAATAAACCTCAAAAACTAACTTATGAATCGATTTATTATTCACAGATTTTGAAATTTTCACTGTCAAATATAGCAATTTACTGCTGTTCAATTTTTATAGGATATGCCCATCGACTGACTATTTGTCCGATTATCCTCGGATCGACTGATTATTAATTCATTAGAATTCTTTTTAGAAAGCTGAAATGCAGAGATTGTTCTCAATACAGTAAATTTCTAGTGCTCGAGAAACTGCTTTTCTTATTGTCTATAAATGGTGATATTTAAGAAGAAGATTTTGACAAGAAAATTTATTTTGGAAATACTGCACTACTTATTACCTATAAATAATGGTGATTAAGAGGAAGAAAATGTTTAGAGATCCTGTATTATTTTTTTACATATAAAAAATGATAATTAAGAAGTAGAAGAGCTTGAGAAGAAAGTATATTAGAGATACTGTATTACTTATTATGTCCACATAATGGTAATAAAGAAGAAGAAGAAAATAAAAATTACTTCTACATTTTCTCAAATACAAATTGCTTTTTTGGGGGATTAAAAATATAAAGTGCAATGAAAAATGAATAAAAGGAAGGGTTCAATTTAGAAATTCAAAAATAATATTGTAATTAGAACAACAAATAAATGCTTTTATCATTTTAATATTCTTGAAAAATGAACTCAATATAAACTAGAATAGATTATACATTAAAAAAAGAAATTATAAAGAAAAACATAATCAAACGAGAGAAATTCAATGTATTGCGTTTATCTTCAGAAAACTAAACAAATATTTAGTTAATAGAATTTATATTGGAAATTTAGATTTTTTTTTCTCTAAATTTTGAAAAAAAGAATCCTCCAAACTCACAATGAAAGCAATTCTTAAATTTCTCTTTCGATAAAATGTCAGAACTTTACAGTTATTTATGGGCCCAAACAAAACCAATAAATCAATAAATCTTCATCGAAAGAATAACATGTCTCCAACTAAATTATATTTTTTTCCAATCAAACTCAGAGACTTTGTAATAAAAGATGATGTAAATGACTGTAAGAGAGACAAAAAAAAAGAAGAAGGAAAAAATAAACTAAAAAGAAAAGACTATTAAACCAGCTAGGTGAAATTTATTAACCAAAATCTAAGCAATTTCTTTTTTAAGAGGGTAACGGTCGGGTTTCAGTGATGACGGAGCAGCTAGGTTGGTTCATTAGCTGAATTTATTATCATTAAAACGTCGTTCTGCGGAAAGAAAATGTCTCGAACATTTATGGGGAAAAGTTTAAGCACAAGGTAGAAAGTAAAACTTCTAAAAAATAAATGGAAAATTCCCCATAACTGAAACTATTCTTTATACACGTTTAATGACGAAACTTTCGTATATATAGTTTTATCGTCCATGAGTAATAAAATAGCGACTCCTACTTCCTTCAAGTTAGATAATTAAGTATGTAAATAGAGTTGCTTTGGCGGTAGATTTATAGGTTCTTAGATTTACTTTCTTTAATTTTCTAATTACAGCAACGTCTAAAAATACTTTTCAATAGCTAAGGAATATATCTAACAATGTATTTATATAAAGTAGTGTTATTTACTTGGAAGCTTTATTTTTAGATATCTCTCCGAAGATTCTAAGAACTTAATAAAACTAAAAATAGTCTACTACAATGTAAAAAGACGCTTTATTTTGAATTAAAATGTTTATTTTAAACCACATTTTATGTATATTAGCTGTTTTTATCCTTTTTCTGATTGCAAAGTGAAAAGAAATGTCACAAAATCGAAATTTATCAATACTACGAAATTATGCACAAAACTGAAAAACATATATACAGAAATAATGGATAAAGCTGTAATAGCTATTTTTTTTATTAATTATTATTTTTTATGATTCAATGTGGTTTTAAATTAATACTAGAAATGCAATTTTGACTCCAATACTACTTATGACCTGCATCGACTATGATGACGTAAAATATCTCCGGCAGTAGTTGGAATGATGGATTAGAAACCTTTCGTCGTTGGATAATTTCTTATGTCTTCCTCCTCCAGTAATGCAAATGCGAGTAAGTTTGATCTAAGTGATCTCAACGAAGAAGACTGTGTCAAACCTTGCGCCGGGAGGAACTTTCTAAATCAGACATCATTTTGCGCTCTTAAGCACAATGAAATGTTGCCCATTAACAATAGCTATCTCCCACTCCTTCTCCGGCAACCCCATTTTCGCAAAATGACATTCCTTTACTTAACCTTAATCGTCTTCCTGAGTTACGATTTCAATACATGATCTAATATAAATGAAAGTTGCACAAAAATAATAATATGTCAAAATCATAATGGAGAAAGTGGATATAAGATAGTGCCCAATCTTTATTAAATAAGAGATTTGATCGGTTAAAACAAAAAGAGCTTGTATTTGAAATTATTTACCTGCTTTTATTCTTGCATCGTAGCGTATCTTGAGAGACTCATTCTACTTAGAAATAATTAAAATGTATTTCTTTTCTATTTTAAATGTACCAATGAACTAGAAATTGACTTTAATCTTTGGAGCGATAAAGGGTGGGCATCTGCCAAGCCCAGAGATCTAAGAGGCCTCACGCTGGTGATATTAGAAAAAAAAAATTAATAATTTAAAAACTTCATTTTTTATTAAATTGCGCAGTATTGATAATTAAAACACCCTTTTGTTTCATCATAACAATGAAATGACAAAGAAGACAATATTATCATCCTGGGGATCTGGGGGGAAAAACTTAATAAATAAAAATTCGATAATTAGAAAATAAGATTTATTTCAAAACATTTTGATTGTTGTTTGATCGGGGCGTTTAAATGCAAAATTTTTCAAATGGACTCAAATGTTTCGTACAAAAAAATAAAAATTAAATGACGGTATATTAAACTTAAAGGAGAGAACAAAAATGTTAAAAATAAAATTCGAGAATTGTTTTAAAACAAATAAAGATGAAATCTTAAATTTTAAATCTATCGTAGGGAAATCGCTGAAAATTTGAAACAGAAATTGATTATAAATACGGAATTTATATCATGATAATTCTTGCTCCCACTATTTTAATTCAATTTTTTAACTGTGTCTTTAACGTTGACAATTAAAAAAAATTCCTTCCTTATTTGCAACCAGAATATTAATATAACTTTATAAAATTATCAATCTCTTCGTCAGACAGATTTCGCACTCTTCTTTAAGTGATAGAGCTTTAAATTTATTCAGCTGCCACTTTTGGCTAAGCAGTACGCGCTGTATTAAATTAGAGCTTTAAATGGTGTCTGATTTGAAAAGGCGTGATCCGGGAGTTCCCCTGTGGCTTGAGTTGGGTTCAAAATTACAAGGGAGAGAATTTAAGCACAACGACATATCTCATCTGGAAATGTTTAAGAACGACAATAAACATTGCATTAATCTTTTTCATTTTTATTTATTTATGTATTTATTTATTTATTTATTTTTTATTTATTTTTACATTTACGCAATGCACAGTGCGCAAAAAAATAAGCAGACCACCCTTGATCTAAAGATTGGTTCTTCACGTTCTAGGACTCGATAGTTTGAGAGGTTGATCTTAAATATTTCTTATTCAATAACGGCAGGCACTGAACTTTCGTTATTCGCCTTAGAAGATGCTGGAAGTGTTGCTTATTTAAGGGTACCCGGTGGTCACCTTGAAGTCGCGGGAGTGTGCAGCATTACCCACGCCACACCGTCACAGATACCCTTTCATATTGTGGGCCGCATTTACACATCACATCACAGAGGACAACACACAGAAATATATCCATGCCTTGAACGGGATTCTAATCCTGAGCAATTGGCTTCGCAGTCAGACATGCTAAACACTCTGCTACCTGGCCGGCTGATCTCAAATAGGCGTATTAATTAGTGCAGACGATATTTTAAGTTACGAAATCAGAAACAAAAATGCACCTTCTTTGAATAAACATAGTTTTATTTTTTAGACGGATATAAATTTTTAACCCTCAAAATGTTGGGAGTAGCCGCAATCTGGGAGATATGAAACAGGTAGTTTGGTCATTTAAATCTTTTCATGTTAATTTTATTTGTCGTGTATAGCTTCATGTCTCGGAAACTTTTTTAAAAAAATAAAAAAATATTTGCACTTTTTTATAAAGTTCGTTTATTCAAAGATAATTCCATGAAAAAAATATATTTTATTAGATATTATTTTTTTGTTATTTTTGAATAGTAGTCTAAAAATTTAATTGTGAGGCATACATTTTTTACATTATTTTTAAAGAATGTAATTTTTCATGAAAAAAATACAAAATTTGAGTGAAATCGTTCGAATAGTTACTGAGAAATCAATTTTTAAATATACTTTAAAAAATTGATTCCAATTCAATCATTACACGAAGAGATATTCTAGGTGAGTGGTTTATTTTTTACGCACTGATCATATTATAGAGTGGTAAAAAAGTAAAAGAAAAGAATGAAAGATAATTAAAAAATAAAGAAAAACAAATAAAACGTTGAAAAAATAAAACGTAAATCGAATAATACTAGCTTTCTTGAAAGAAATAAAAAATGTCGCTTCAATTGCGCATGTTCAATCTTAGCAAACACACTTGGAACTTCTCCGCTGTATATTTCTCACCAATACATACAAAAACAATTTTTTTAAAAAATGTCTACATTTCATTTAATCTTATTACCGAGTCCAAGGTTTCTTAAACTTTTATGTGTTTAGACCCCATATTGTTTTCGAATATTTTAGGGGACACAATAAGCACTTCACAAATCCGACAAAAGCGTGAGGAAAATTTTCAGTTTCTTCCCTTGTACTATACTTGTACTTAATTTAACAGTTTTAGAGTTTTAATTTTAAAATGTAGAACAAAGTTAAAATTTTAATTAAATAGAAAATGTGTTAATACACAATAAAAATGCGTCGAAAGGTTTTCGTTTTCTTTCTGTCTAATTATATTCATCTATTTTAGACCCATTGTAGAAAACATTTGTCAATTATAAAATTATTAAAATATGTGATATTATATAATATTATAATAATAAAATTATTATAATATTATAAAAATTATTATAAAAATAATTCTACACTATAAATAACAAAATTGCTAAAATTTTTGGCAATCCGTGCTCTGCAGAATTGCGACCACATTCAATGTCGGGACTCATAGTTTAAGAAACTTTGATCTTATTTCAAAGAACAGGAAAGTTAAAAAAAAAAAAAAAATGACGTTAAATAAGAAAACCAAATAATTTGCAGTGCCTTTGTATTAAGGTTATGTTTTATGGAAGTTTTACAATATAAAACTGTTTATTTCTAGTCTTTGATGTACAATTTTCAATTTTACTTTATCTGAATGAATTTAAATTAAAACAGCGAACGTTTAAGTTTTTGTACTGTACAAGTAGTTTTCTAAATTTAATTTTCTGCCTCGGATGTAAAACTTTTAAATTTCAAACATCAGGAAATAAAGAGCGTTAAGAATTTTTATTAAAAATACGAAAACAATTTCACTTTAATTTCTTCGAATAGAACTATTTTCTTTAATTCATTGCTGAGATTCAAATCTACACTTGCTCATTTTAAATTACTGCGAGGTATACCAGTGCCTGAAAGAAAGTAATTTGCTTCCATTTCTTCGTAAAAAAGTGTTTAACTTGCGTAATGGATTTTCCAACTCCACAAAATGAACACTCTAGCCCCCGGGTAATTAAAACTCAGATCCTAATTTTTCACGAAGTTTAGCAATTACGGATAAGTCAAAAAGTGATTTTTTTTACACTTTTATTTTACTATAAAAAAACTTTATTAATAGTCAGGATTAATCGAAGTTATGGAAATTGCAGCAAAACAAAGAAAATTATTTTACTAACGAATAATTTATTTTTTGAGAAAAGTAGAATATTATTCAGTTTTAAATCTTATCTTATATATACATAAAACCACAAAGGTATAATCAGATTTAGTAATTAAAAAACGTATTAATATTCATATCACCTCAAGAATTCTGTAATGATCTGTTGAATTTCAATATATTTATAATTTGAGTTTGTTTGAAAGAAAGTTTAAATAAAAGTTTAAGTAATCGTTAATAGATATGAAGTTGCAGATCGTAAACAAAAAATTCAAACTTTTTAACTTACAGTCGGATTATACAGCATTAAGATGTGATTGTTAATTTTTTAAAGGCTGAACTTAAATATGTTAATTAATATGTGAATAACGTATTTCAAATTCGAAATAATACACAAAAAATATGTTCTTAAAAAAATGTCCTCATTTTTGACGGATTTGGATTTTTGACTCTTAGAATATGGGGGGGGGGTATTTAATCTGGAAAATATGGTCCCAATAAATAAAAATGAGCAACGGATAATTCGAATGTTTAAATGTTTTAGCCCTCTGATGTTAGTTTAAATTGTAAAATTTCGCTATATCTTAGGGATTAGTTAAGCTAACTAAAATAATTTTAAACACGCGTAAAACTTTTTTTTTTATGAACAAGACAATAGAGAATATTTAGAATAATTGGATCGTAAATTGAGGGGGGAGCTAGGAGAAAAGACATGTAGGCGAGAGTCCAAAAAGAAAAGCCAGATAATTTCCAGATTTGAAAGAGGTGTAATTTTAAATAACCATGAACTAACTGACTGATAGACAAGGCAGTGTTTCTCCGTTGCGAAGCAACCAAGACGATGGAGCCAAAAGAAAGAAATCTTTTTACATCTTCTATTTAATTTTTCGTTTTAATAGATAATGGAAAAATATCTCTAAGTTTTTAAGTACTTGACTGGCTGTTTTCTGGCCGAAAAAGTAAGTGTTTTTTAATAAAATTGGAATCGATTAATAAACGCACAAACTTCTTGATCGCACGAATTTTTTATGTGACATTATTTGTGCGTTTTCTACGCTGTTTTAATATTTATGCAAACCTTAAACCAAGCTTACAAAAAAAAAAATATAACATTTATGTACAGAGTAATTGGTTTAATTATTTGTATATCTGAGATAGAGATGAGTAGGTTACTAGAGTTAGAAAATAAAGATAAACTAGGTTCCAGTAAAAAAACGTAAAGACCCTGTAAGAGATTATAAGTATAAGCAAATAGAAAAAGACCTTCATAAGGACTTTGGTTTATGGTCTTTGCTAATTAATACATATTACCAACATTAACCAAGCTTCATTGTCGTCAATAATAGTATGGCAATTTTTTGCAGTTTCTCTAGACGAATAAGTACCTTAACTCCATTATTTTTGCTTTTTATAAGATTTTTTATATATTTCATTTCAATATACATATATTAACTAAATTAATTAAGCATCATAGGCGTCAATAACAGTATGGTAATGGGTACAAATTGAAATTAAAAATAAGTTTTCTATTAAAAAGCTAAATTAATGGAGATAAGGTGCTTATTTAGAAAAAAACATATACGTTTGCCTTATTATTATTGGCGCCAATGATGCTTATTTAATAATAACAATGTGTACTATTGTTATTATGTTAAGTTGCGTTTTCTAATAAGTATAAAGTATACCAATAGTGGTACTAAGATACCTGAGTATCAGACTTTTACTACACACCGAAAGGGATATGTACAGGAGAAAATTTTTGATTATGCTATTTTTTTATAATCAGGAGTTGACCTCGAGCAATAGCCATATGTCAAATAATACAGGATATAGTTATATTTATTTTTCTTCTAAAAATATATTTTGCTTAATCTGATAGATAACATAAAGTCACTGGGAAAGGCAACAAATAATAAAAAATGGGATTATTTTAGCCTAATTAATTGTATCGGTATAAATGTTTCAGTTGTGCTCAATGTGCTTTAATACTGATGTTCATTAAAACTGTATTGCTTATTAATACTGATTCATTGATCATTTTTTTTTCTTTCTTCCGAAAAAAAGAATGGACATTCAGCAAATTTCAGACATTTCAGAAAACAATATGTTTTCTGAAATGTCAAATTCCAATGACACCAACGAATGATTTCTATCCCAAATGTCAATGTTAAATTGTTTAATGGCCGATTATTTAAACAAGTTAATGTTACCTTAAAATTGAAATTGTTTGAAATATATCTCTTTATTGATTCCAAAATCTATTTTATTTTAAACTATACTTTCGGTATAATTTGATAGAATATTTTTTTAAAATCTCATTTGCTTAAAATTATGCAAGTTATACGATTTAATGCAATCCCAGTGATAGTAAAATTGGCTTTCGGGCACTATTTTTTATCGTTGATGATCCTCGAAATATAATAAAATAAAAATAACCAGTTTAAAAAATATTAATTTATTTTTGCTTCGGCTTGCAAGCAATAACATATTTTGTAAAAACAGATTTTAAATTTGAGATTAATGAAAATATTTAGACGGTACATTGGAATATTAGCATTCTTGTCTCTTTTAGACGAAATACATTATGAATACCGAATTTGTAGTCTTAATTTCTGTAAGATGATGAAACTATCAGCTGAAAATACATATTTTAGTTATAAAATAATTATCAACCTAAAAAGTTATTAATTGATCTTATTCTAATGGAAAAAAGCTAAAAGCAAAAAAAGAAATTTTTTTTGAGATAACAATTTTAAAAATAGCACGACTTCTTGTGTAGTTATTTTTTTTTCTTGAGTAGATAATTATGTCTCTTTACAATTTTCGATTGATAGCATTTGCTGTTTTAGAAAATAAGGCTGTTTTAGAAACTTCTGATAGAAAATTGTAGTAATATTGCATAGTTGAAAAATAATTTGAATAACTTTCCTAAAATTTTTGTTTTAAATGATCGTTTTCAAAAGAGTATATTTTTTTAAAGTTAGTCGTGTAATAAGTTTAGATAAAATTGTAAATTAAAAATATAAAGTTCATAAAAAATTGAATTTTTTTTTTGACGAAGCGGGGGACCTATTAGTGCATTATATATATTTACTTCAAAAAACTAAGAAACATAAGAGATAATTTAAACTAAATAACTATAATAAGTCTGTTTATTCTTCGAGAAAAAGTTTCCGCTTAGTAAATTTGATCAGTTTTCCACCGAATTATTTTTGAAAAAAAGTAAAAATTTTTTTAATTTCTTAATATAGTTTGATTCTCAGCTACTGGGATACTACTGATTCTCAGATCTAAAAAGTTCTAAAAGTCAATAATTTTGAACAAATGTTTAATTTCAAGAAAAACATAAATCAAAGTTTTAATAAAATAAAATAAACAATAAACTAGTATATTAGCAAAAAATAATCTAAGCTGTAGTATAAGGAATAAAAATTTGGAAAAAAATTAATAAAGCAATTGGTTAAATAAATCTGTAAAACACTCACAACCAAAAAATTAATAAAAGTTAATTCTGAAATTAAGACGGTTAGATAGAAATATATTTAAAGACGTTTGAAAACTTCGCCCATGTATTTTTAGTTTGGAAACTCTATTCTATTTGCAGTGATTTAAAGCATCAAAACTAAATTTCAGATTATCATTGTTGATGTTACAAGTGTTTGATTCAAGTCAACAATGAAGATACCTGTCAAATAAATAGACTATTCATTTTAATTTTTATTGCTCAGTTATTAAAATATATATATTGAATAATTGATAAGCATAATAATCCAATGACAAACATAACAATATATATGAATGCTAATGCATATTAGTGAAATTGAATCAGTTATGAATTTAATCAATTGAAAAAAATAAAATAATCAGTTTCATGACTACACTCTATTAGAAACCCGCTTATTTATTTACTTTTTAATTGTTATCCGTTAAACAAAATATTTTAGTCAAGTATCTTTTTCCAAATATCTTACGACTTAAGAACCAGTACAAAGCATTTTATTATATAAAGAAAGTAATTAGTAATCAATTAACAATGAAAAAGCATGATTGAGAATTTATACGACGCTTGTAATTCATCGAGTTCCTTTTAAGTTTGCCACATTTTCATATTAGTTGCTACAATTTAAAATAAAATCATTATTGCCAAATTATTCTATAAAACTAATAATGTTTATTTTTCTCGTATTTAACCAAATGAAAAAGATAAAATTGTGTTCAACCAATTGTGTTCAATTGTGTTCATCAAGAAATATGCAGATTAATATGGTATAAAAAATATGCCTCATAATTCAAAGTTTTTTTTCCGACCACTATTATTTCCGACCACTATGCTCAGTTCGGACCACTTTTCCAAAATCATGCCATTGGTCATAAATATTGTGGAGCTTGAACCTCCATTCCCCCCCCCCCTGGCTCAGAGCGGGCTGTTGCGGGAATGCTTTACTTAACTTTACAAACTAATTAGGATCCCCCCCCCCCAAAAAACAACTTCAAATTGATAATTAGTAGATGAAAATCCTATCATTAGAAAAAAATCATTCAAAGTGATGCCTTTATTTAGTTTTTTTTATATTTTTTTTTATATATATATTTTTTTTTATATATATATTTTTTTTAATAGGGTAATTTCAATAGACTTGCAAAAATGATTTAAAATATTTCCTTAAGTAAGATATCAGATCAAAAATATGAAATAAAATTTCTTTCTTTGTTATTCTAATCTAGAAAATATTCTTTCTTCTTTCACTATAAATAATGCACTTTATATTTATCGAAATATGCAAGAACAATTTACTTATATTTAAAAAAAACAATAGAAAACAGATTAATAATATGCATTTTTGCCGAATTAGTCAACTCCAATATTTAGATAATTCATTAGTATCTTATGAAAATGCTTAGCATTAGTAGCTTCATTAAAATAAACTCAGAGCCAATGGACTTTACCCCGATAAATCAGGCTGGATGCATGTATTTACCGACATTTATCAAGAATATTAAGGACTCTAAATGTCCACCTCTTTAAACTTAAATGTGACTAATTGTGTTCTATGAGAAAATTATTTCCATAAATTAGAAATGCATTTTGAGAAATGTCCATATTCATTGTGTTATCAATTATTCTTGTGTCTATTCTACAATAAGACTAAATGTATTTGCGAATTTTAATGCAAATCCTAAAGGAGTTACTGCACCTATTTTATTTATACGAAGTTTTAATGTGTATATAGCACGATAAAGACTAAATGGAAAAAAAGAAAAGAAAAAGTAACGAGGGAAATTAAGAAAAACAATGAATTTTCCTCCATTTTCGCTTCTGTTATCATATTTTGTAATCTGACAAACTAGTTAGGAAAATATTTTAAATCATTTTTGAAGGATACCGGAATATGTAAGTTCATTTGAATTTGCTACTCGCTTTATAGATTACATTTTGTATTTTATTCTGGATTTTCCTTGCATTTTATTTTCTATTTTTTGCTTGATATCTTTTATATCGTATATTTTTAATAATATGTTCATTTCAATCTTTTCGGGTGACCCTCCTCTATTGTATCGATATATTTTTATTTTTCTATATTCATACACTATTGGAAAACATCCTTTTGCGGATATAATCGTGTGAGCTGATGAAGAGATCATGTCTTTTCATTAATTTGTTTTCTGAGTTTTTAATTTTTTTTTCAAATAATTTTTTTTAAGTATTTTGAAAATATTTTAATTAAATACTTTTTTTTCATTTTCTCTTTTCATTAATTTTTATAATTCTTTTTCCATGCTTTCTCCATATATTTAAATTTATGAATTATTTATACTTTGTGAAGACATATATATGTGCCATAAATACCACAGAGTTAATTGACTTCAAAATTGATTAGTATTTTTTCAGCAGAAACTCCTAAGATAATGCCTGTAAATAGCATTTCATTAGCATTAAAGCATTCATTAGCATATATATATATATATATATATACCATATCCACTGAAAACCCTGAACGTTTAAACAAATACAGATAGTGTTTCCCCAGTTTAGATAGAGGGATATACGAATTTTCGGTACCACGTTAAAGAAAAAAACACAGATAATTAATTGTTGGAATTTCGAAATCTAATACTTTTTATACGTTGCTCCTTAAGTTTGAAATAGAGAGTAAAATACTATTTTTTTAAATGTAACATCTTAATATTTTATTCCAATTCAGTGATAAAATAAACCTAATTAAGGATCAGATAGATTTTCTTTTATTAATCAAGGAGAAGTTTAAACAAAAATTTTAATCTAGTATCATAAAAGTATTACAATTATTATTAATTATTTCTAGTACTACAATTATTTTTCTTTTTAGTGACTTTTCAGCTATTCAAATTTAAAGTAATTAGTTTTACACTTAAGGATAAAGTTATTTCGTTTGATCTATTTCTTTTTTCTTACATTTTAAGAATGGGACAACTTACCTTTATATAGTTAAATAATTAAATTATTGAAAGTAAATAATTGAAGGTGATGCAGTTATTTTTTCTTTGCTATCAATCTTTTCACCCAGATCTTTGAATTTTGATCTTTGAGGTTGGAATCGATTAAAATCTTGAAAAACTAGTTGAAGCACTCAAATGTCAAATGTATGTGGCAAGAAATACTGATAATTTTTAGAGATCAGATTTTATTGAATTTTTCTAATGAAGCCCAAATTATGACTCGTATTTTGGTGCATTTTTGAACCACTATTTCTGTAGGCAAGATATAAAAGCCTTTTTTATAAATTCGTTTCTATGACTGAGAGGATGGAATCTTGCAATCATAATTCCAAACTATTTATGGCTGCTAAAGGTAATGAAATATCTAATGTAGCACCGTGCGTGAAAAAAAACAAACAAAAAAATATTCAATCGTTTCCTCATCAATATAAGTATGTTTTATTTTTTATAAATTAAATACTTCAATAAAATATAAATGTTATGCTGTTGTTCTTTTTAATTTTATTTTATTACCATCGCTGAACAGCCGATCCAATTTTGGGTTTACGGCTACTACTGTTCAACTCCATATTCTTGTAATTTTGAACCCAATTTAGAAGACAAGGGGACTCTTGGCTAAAATATTGAAAGAGCGTTTGCCATCGTGGCTGACTTTTTGATAAAACTAACCCGAATTTGCGTTACGTAGAGAGGAAAATCAAAAAGAAATTTTCTCCCATGGTTAGCCTGATGGCAAGGGGACTCTAAAACGTGATCCGTCTACGACTGACGATATTTTACGTTAGTACTGGGGTCGGTGAGAGCTGGGAGGGAAATCCGGCAGCCATCGCTGGGATTCGAACCTTGTTTACTTCATTGGGAGGCAAACGCTCTATCCCCTGAGCCACAACGACTCGTTTATGTGTTATCATTTATGCAACTTTTTCATATTTTTTATTTTATAACCGTCGTTGAATAGTCGATCCAATTTAGGGTTTACCGCTACTAATGTTCAACACTATACCCTTGTAATTTGGAACCCAATCCAGGAGCCAAGGGAACTCCTGGATCAACTATTGGGAGAAATTTGCCCTCCTTGAGGACTTTTTTTACTAACTAACCCACAGTTGCGTTACATGGAGAGGAAGACCGTAAGAACCTCCCACGTTTAGCCTGACGGCAATGGGACTCTTACCCATGATAAGTCTACCACTGAGTATATTTTACGTAAGTAAGTATTTACGTAATTCGCATCGACAAGCCATCGCTGGGATTCGAATCCGGTTCTTCATATTGAAAGGCGAACGCTCTATTCCCTGAGCCAACACGGCTCTCACTTATGCCACTTGACCACATCCGTACGCCTGTTTGAAATCAAGTAAATTTTGAAGGAAGAGGGTGTGTTCCGTTGCTTTTTAGCATCGATGACCATAAATATGACTTCAGAGACACACAAGTCATAACCCGTTTCACACGGAGGATCCAGTTATTTTCCATTCATTAGTAAACATATCATAATTTTGACCTGAACCAGAGAACGAGTAATCTCTTATTCAGTACCACCAGAAGGTATTGATCTGTTATGGGAACTTGGAGGACTTTGTGACTCCAATAGATTTAATGTGAACCAGTTACCATTTAATACACGGGAACTCTTCGTCCAGTAGGATAGAAACTCAGTTTTAAGTGAACACGAACCCAATGACTCACCAAAAAGGCTATCCCTGTTCCTTAATTATACATAAATTAAAAATAAAATAAAATATAAATGATAGTATATATTTCACCCTAAGAAAGGAACACAGTTAAATATTTCGTTTTCGTAATGGTTTGAGAAAAAGAAATTATTTTCATACAAATGCAAAAAGTGATTTTTTCTTTCTGTGTTTCTCTACAGTATATTATTTGCGAATAAAAGCTTCCCTTTATTTCTTATTCCTAATGTGCGTAGAACAATCATGTCATTGTGACAAGTGGAATGCAGAATATTTTAGTAGCTAGTAAGTTCATTTACAATAGAGGTTCCCAGTTGATATAAACTGAAATAAAGATACACTAGAGAAATCGTAAAATGTAACAATTTATCTGCAACATTACAGCTGATTTATATCGTCTAGACTAGAGGAAATAAAGGTCAGATTACATTTGCTATCTGAACACATTTAGTATTTACACTAAATGCTTTGGTAAAATACAATGCTCTCTGCGCAGAGAAAATAATTCTGACATGTTCAAATTTCCATTCTAAGCTTGCGGTTAAATAACCGACAGCAGTCTGTCCTACCAATTAACGGTCTTTGGTTTTGAAACCACCTAGTATACTAAAAATACCTTTCAACAAGTATAGTTAAAAATACCATGAAAACAAAACTATACAGTTTTTTAACCATTTACAACTAACGGTGAAAAAGAAATTTAATTGACTTTGGAAATAGGTTTTTCATTGGATAATGGGGATTTGAGTGAGTAGTAGTGGAGTTGTGTTTTATCAAATGAACCAGGAAATGGGATTTAATAATTTTATCTGTTTATTTTATTATAAGAGAATGGGAATACGAGAAGTTTTCGTATTTAAGAGATTTATGGCGTTGTGTGTGAATAATGGCATCATATTCTAATAGTCCATAGTCACGAATTGGGGAGTGATGGACGCTGAAAACTCTTTATGTGTTGAAGGCAATGGGCAACATATTGTGATGTTAATGCTGGGATTCGAACCCCCGCTCTAACGATCATGAGTCAGATTAGCCCTCGCGACTGTAATATGTTCCCAGCTGCTAAGAACTAAAAGGCTTCATAGTTGGCCAAGTTTGAGTGACAAATCTTGGTTTCTTAACCGTATTAGATGAAAGCAGTTAAGAAACGGTTTCTCTCATAGTTAACAGTTTGGATACCATCCTATTTATCGTTATTTGACTGTTTTGTTTGAAAATGGTAAAAAATCAGTTAAATTTATAATTATTTTAACATCATTCCATGAAAAATTGAACAGTGTGGTTAAAATACTGTACTCTATGGTAATACCATTTCCGTAAAAAAAATTTTTTTTAAAAATTTTTGATGAAATGTGCGGTATTTAAACCTTTCATTTGGTAATTTCTCCGTTAGTCTAGTAACGGCTTAGATAAATTGAAGTTAAGAAAATGTCGCTAAACTTTCGATTAAATCAGAAAAAGCGTTTAAGCATTCTAGATATAGAAATATATTCTCATTCATCATTACAGAATCTTCAGACCAAGAAAAAAATGTTTGAGTATAATTTATTGTCAGCACGATGTAAGGGTATAATGCTTTGGCCATAAATCATCAGATACTTTGATTTTATTTTTTTTCTTTTCAAAGAATTTTTGAATTTTCTTCTCTTAATGAAAAAAATAATAATATTTATTAGAAAAGACCCTGAAGACGTTAATGCTTAAAATGGTCTCTCAATTTTATACGCTAAAGATTAAGTAAGATATTTCTTGAAAAAAAAAAGAGTATGCATTTCCTTGATTCTTCAAATGGAATAATATTATTTAAAACTGTTAAGAAAGTGGTTAAAATTCTTTAAAAAATGAATGTGTTGTCAAACGATTTCAAAGAATTTAATAGAATCTTATTATGTTCGTCAGTTTGCAAAAAAAAGTATTGGTTGATTTAGATAAAACAGAATGCAGAAACAATTTAACTTAATTTTCTGAAATTTATTTCAATTTTCGTAAACAGTTAGAAACAGTAATTTCTAAGTGGTGTTAAAGTTATTTAAAAAAATTGTTCAAAAGTCTTTTAGTAAATCGAAGGAGATTTATACACGGTAAAACTTCTGGATCAAATTGCGTTATAAAGTGTTGGGATTTTGAGTGTTAGATCTGTAGATTCCATTTTCAGTAAAATCCATTTTTAACGTAAAATATAACATCTTAATTTGTTACAGTAGTATTTATTCAATTATAATAATGATTTTAAGGTAATTATTTTTGTGAAATTTACGATATATCAAAGTTTTTGGTCCTCAACATGCTCAAATAAAAATGCATTTGACGGTAAATTATACTGGCACCATGAGCGTCGGTACTTTTTACTAACTCGGTACTTTTGATTTAATAAAGAATTATTTAACAATGTATATGATTGATAATTTTATGTTGAGGGTTTTATTTTTATTGCGTAAGTTAAAAGAATAATACAAAAAAACTATAATAATAAACAATATAAATATTTATTAAAACAAATTGTATTTTTATTCGTAAACAAATTGTGAACATTCAAATATGTTTTACTGTCTTACGATAAAAAAATTACTATTGCCAAGGATAAATGTTTTAAAAAGCTAATTTATACCATTAAATTTCTTCCGAATATCATAGGAAACAAAAACATTGAAAAAAAAAAGTTTTTCAATTCGCAGTTATTAAAGATATAAAGAGTGACGAATATATTATAATACCCACCAGTAAGTCAGTATTTAGTCAATATATTTTTTTCAAAATTTATGATTAATGTTTTTTTTTTCTTTTTAAAGACCCACTAATCCCATTAAATCATCATGCTATTAAACTTACTATATTAAGTACATGACAATTAAATTTCAATAACTCAAGCTTTTTTCTACCAAACTGGAAATTCATTTTATTATAATTTTAAATTTGTCATTTTACGCTACTTGAAAAAAAAAAAATTGAGCGCAATTGGTTTTTGCTAGTAAGCTCTAAAAATTCAAATAAAATTAGAAAATTACAATTGATTTTTTTATATGAAAAAAAACATCTAATTTGCAAAACCTAACACAATTTAGATTATTTTTTTTTAAAAAATACGAAATTAAATACGGAATTAAGCTGTAAAATATATTCATAATAAATCATTAAAATGAAGAAAGAATAAACCACATTAAACAACTACGACGTTTTAAAAACTTAGTAATTAAGTCATTGAATTACTTGAGAACGTCACTGAGTTACTTTTAAAAGTCATTGAGTTACTTTGTAATATTCATTTTACACAAAAACTTTCTTTTTATTTATTTTATCCACATTCCCGTGTTTTGTTTTAACAGACTACAATGCAGTTTTCATTTTTTCACTTAAATAATTTGTGACCCCCAATGTACAATGTTCTTGATAAATATTCTAAAAATGCATATTCTTAGCATTCTTTATGGAGCACATACCATGCATTTTTATCATAGTTAAAAGCATTGAAATGAGAGGGTTGAGTACCATTGCCCGAACTATATTCTATTCAATAAAAATGATGTTATTTTTTGAAATTTTTGTCAAAGTAAAAACAAAAACTAAATAATCTCATTGCATAATCCAAAGTATTTTTGTAATGGAAGCAAAAAAAGTTGAGAGTTTAAAACAAAACTGCTTGCAATTCTATAATTTATTTAAAATACCAATTTTAAGGGCGCAAGAAAAGTATGGAGTCTTAAATATAAAATAAAAAATTAAGTTACTTAGATAAAAATAAATTAAAAATATATTTACAACTATATAAACTAAAATATTATTTTAATGAAAATCCTGACAATTACTTAAGTTATTATTTACCACAAAATTTATTACATTTAAACGTTTTTGAGACAATTGAAACTATTAAAAAATCAAGAAGAATAAAGGATTCATGAAAAGAATTTATTTTCTTTCAATTTGTAAATTTTCAAGCCACTTTTATTTAGCTAAATTAGTAATTAATTCAAAAAGTACGCAAATGTAAAAAAAAAGACTTTTGTATAGTTTTCTTGTTCATGAATATTCACTGTACAATTTTCTCTTTTATAATAAGAAACTTGTATTTATGCGATTGTTGATGTGTGATACTTTTTAGCATGGGTTAGCAGAATGCCAATGTTTGTACAAATATATTTCTTAAAATTTATTTCGACAACATTTATGTTATATTCAATTCAATTGTAAATAAAATAGATATTACTTTAACAATAGATAAAATAATGAATACATAATTTGAAATTATAAGCGGAGTCCAGTTTTAAGGTCTGGAATTGGTAATGAATCTTTCAACTAGTTACTTTACCTCTCTCATTAAGAAGGTTTTAACAAACGTAAATGGAAATCTGATTTACTTAAAAAAAGACTTAAAATATTATATAGACTAATATTTAAGCCACTTTAGAATATTCTGAATCCTCTTGTTTGCGATTCACAAATTAGCTTTGGTTGGAAAACAGCGCTGTAAAACCTGATGAGTTGTATCTTTCTGAATTTGATGTTGAAGAATCCAAAAAAAAAAAGTGTGAAATAGTACTTTTTTTTTCCAAGTCAATCTTTCATATACAATTTAATCCTGAACAAAATTCAGTTAATAATGGGAAGAGTTTAGAAGAAGATCACGCCTTTTCACAAAATACGTGAACTATTTCCCATTTTGAAAACTCTAACGTTGGCAAGAGAGATTGTTGTTTAGTGCTGCTATACATTTACTGAAAAAGTTTGCAGTTAAAATACGTATGTATGTTTTTAGATGTGTAATAGGGATATTTGAGATAATAATTGTGTTTAACTGTCTTGAATAAATTTACAATCTATAATTTTGTATCACCTTCGGATCTATTAAGACTGGTTCAAATTCGTCTTAAGCTTCTATCTGATTCTACTTTTGATTTTGAAACATTTTAGTCACAAAATTTGGTCATTTTCATTTTTTTTTTCTTTTTTACGTTTAGAATTACATATCCCCATATTAGACTATATTTATATTTTTAAATTCCATTTAATATTTTCTTTTAAAATGCCGAGTGCGTTTACATTTTAAGGCTTTAAGTTATTACATCGAGAATACGAACCATTCAGAATTAGAATAATTCATAAGAATTATTCAATTACATTCGCGGCTCGGGTAGCCTAATCTTCAGGGCGTTGGACCCACGTTCGTGAAAACGCGAGTTCAAATCCCTCCTGCCGAAGAACCCATGTGTAGTAAAGGGTGGCTGGTGCACGTTTGATCTGTCGGGTCACAAAGTCCACCATGTTTCCATAACAAATTATGTGTCTGGAGGTAGTGAGTTGGATATTGTTCGTTCTCTGGTTCAAGTCAAAATTACGATCTGTGGATGAATGGGTGTTTGAAGGGGTCCATCGTATAAACGGGTTTAGTAGAAGGCAAATTCTTGGCCATAAATGGCGCCACTGGAAAACAAGAACAATCGCACCCCCAAAGCCTTAATGCCCTACTACAATAACATACGGGCATCCATAATGAAAATTATACAGACGTCATAACCTCTATGTTCCCTGAAAAAATAATTATCAAAAAACTACATCTTTTGGAAATTACACTTTAAAAACAATACAACAGGAGAAGTTCTTATCTTACACATAGTATGATAGAGGACAAAAATTTTCGGAAGAAGAATTTCATTGTCCTTTTACTTATTAATAATTTTTTTATTTCTTTTAATTTTAATTCTTTAATTTGCAGCTTAAAATTATGAAACATCAACTCAATTAGCATAATCCATCATGTTATAAAATCATTTTAGAAAATATAAAATATACAGTTTTTTTTAGATTTATTACGACAATATGTTTTTCGAGATAGATTTTCCTGAATTCAATATTTTCGCTGACACAAATATTATTGTTACTTAAAATTAAAATACTTCTTATCTTTGAAGTTTGATTTTTATGTATATTTGTAAAATTAAATCCTCAAATCTTCAATCCTCAAATATTTAAACGATATTGATTTTAAAATAATCATAAATGATATTTGTTAATAACTGAAAGAATTATCTCATATTGCCATAATTATTCTGTTATATTATTATGATTCTTAAACTAAAGGTACTTAATGCAATCTTATTTCTTATATTAAACGAATACTATTAATATATTCTTATAGAATCAAAAATGTCCACTAAGTCATTTATTTTTAAAACGTATTTTCTTTACATATCGAAAACTTCACAAGTTGGAAAATGCATTGATTTTCAAAAAAGAGAGCCCCTTCGCATTGGCTAAATGCGTCACAAACATTTACAGTTGAATACAGCTCTCAAAGTAATGTTCCAACCCTTCAGAAATGACACTTTACCGAAACCTGTGATTAACAACAGTAATTTGAGGACGTAATTTTGAGGTTTCACGTTACCGTCAATCATTTTGAAAATATTCCGGAAAAGGGAAGGCCGCTTTACTTTTTTTTCTCAGCTCTTGGTTTATTATAGTAGTTTAAAGCATTTTATGGAAAAGGGCTGACAGAATGCGCACTGAGAAACTGTTAAAAATAACGTTTACTTCTTTACTTTTTAACAACTGTTGATTTAGTTTGAGATTTATTTCTAAACAGTCACAGGGAGATTTTCTTTTAGGCTGGATTTTTAAGACTAAATTTGTCATCAGTGTTGATGGATGCCAAGCTTATTCAATTACAAGCAATATTTTACGCAGTAGGGTAATTTTCGAAATACGGTACCATCGAAAAAATTCAAAAAGTTAGTATAAAATGCATTCACCATAAAATCTAAACAATACTCTTTTCTCTTTTTAAGTGAGTATATTATAAGTAAATACAAACAATTAAATAAGTAAGTACAAACTTATATGTTAAACCTGTATAAAACTGATACACTTGCATAAAGCTAAAATTTTCCAAAAATCTGAAATTAATTTTCATTCTAAATTGAATTTTTAAAAACATTTTTAAAAAAAAATCAATATTTGTGTTCTATATTCTTTAATTTATTTTAAATATACTTCAAAGAGACGTCTTATAAGTTCAAATATAACAATTTTAAATCTCATATAATGATTTTTTCTTAAACAAATTTGAAATGCATTTAAGAGAAACAATATAATAGGTAAAATGAACAACAATATATATATATATATATATATATATATATATATATATATATATATATATATGAAGTTAAAGTTTAAAATTTGTTCATTTATTAATTTAAAAATTTTTTAATAAATGCTTATTTTATTTATTAATATCCTAAAGAAAAATACTCTTAAAATTCCATAGAAAAATATGTTGACTCTTAATATTTTTCTTAAAATTGACACAGAGAAAAAAAATTTCATTTTTTTTTGTGATAAACTATTTTGCAGTATATGTACAAATATTCTGAGTAATACAACGATTGCCTATGGATGTTTATTATTATTTTTGTTTTACTTAAATTTCATTTTCCAAAATCATTGCGCAAAAAATATTGTTATAATGAAAAAGACTTATTAAATGACTTCTTTAAAGAAATTTCCCCAACTATCAGTAGATGCAACTTTAATTTCTGTAATTTTATTTCTTCTCCTAATTTAGGTCTTTTGCATCATTAATAGGGTAGTTTGCTTTCTTAATTGTTGTGACTAAACTAAATAAAAAGTAAAGAAAATGGGAAAAGTTCTCACAAACACAAAACTTGTTCAATTAAGTTTGTGAACAATCTTTGAATTACACGCTTCTTCTTTATTCTCACACAAAGAAGAATAACTATTGAATATGTTTCCTTTTGATGCTAGAATTTATTTCATTGACAGGTATTGTTGGATCATATCTCTTGCCTTGTGTTCTCTATTCTTAGTTTGTGTTTTTTTTTCTAAGAAACTTGCTTCATTGTGTTATTATTTACAACCTTCATTTCGATGTAAAGAAAATATTAACTACATTTCATCGGCAAATTACATAATCGATAAACTAACTAGTCGTGAAACCGACACTTCAATGGAAAATGATAATTTATAACTCCCATTCAAGAAGGTGTTTTTATTTTACCCCATTACATGGATAAAATGTAGCTATTCAGGGAACTTATTTTAACATTAAATACTTATTTTAATTTAGTAACTTTATACTTTAAGTGATAGATAATAGATTTTAACAATACGCTCCTCGGGAATATGTAAAGATATATTGAATTGGTTATTAATCTCTCCATAATGCTTGGAAATTAATGAATATTGTTTATAAGGTTGAGTCAAAATTGTTGCATTATTTTTATCCATAACACGCTAGAGCATTTGTAGAGTACATTTTTAATTTAAGAACTTGAAACAATGTAGTGAGAAACCACATAATTTTTTGAATGTCAAGCTTTCACACCAAACCATTTCACAATATAGATTTTATGTTGGAGTCTTACAAGTGAACAGAACTGCTACTTGATAACTGTCCAATTCACTAAAGCATATTCTTTTGATACTTATCACATGCTTTAAGATATACGTATTAATACATGGATTGGGAAGAGTTTATTTATTCATCCAATTTTATAATTATTCATCTCTTAAAAACTGAAACATTTTTACTCTACCCTTTTCAGATATATTTCTTTCATGCCTTATTTTCATCTAATTATTTTGGTCTGAAAGTAATACTTAAAACTTAAAATTAACCTATTGATATAATTTTTCCTGTTCCGAATTCTTGTTTTTTGATAATTTTTTTGTTGTTTTCTTTTTTATTGTTTAATTATTTTAAAAGATTTATTCAACTATAATAATTGAATTATTCTAAATTAATTATCTAATATAATCAGCCTCAAGAGAAGAACAAGAACGCCTACCACTTAAATGCGCCAGATGGCAAAGGTCCATATATTTTTTTTAAACAGAATTATCTATACCATACTTGAAATAGTCTAAATCCTTTTGTTTGAATATTAAGAAATACTCTTACATTCAAATAAAAGAATGGAGTTATGTTTTCGTACTTCAATTTTCGATAAAAAATTAAAAAAAAAATTCTGAAATAATTGGAATAAAATATTTATTTTACCCCATCAGATTCGCCTTTAAAATATTTTTGATGGTTAAAAACCTTAATCCTTTAGCAAAATCATCTTTTTCATATTTAATTTTTTCTAAATATACCTGCCCGGTATCAATAACCCATAGGGTGAATATTTAAATATTTCTTTGGGGGTTTATTTTTGTTCACGTATTTTAAAATATCATACAACTCTCTAGCGACTTCAATAAGTATAATCAATATTTTCCGTTTCATGTGTCTAAAAGTTTGAACAAACAATTCTGCGTTAGGAAAAATACTATGTATCACTTCTTATTTTCATCCAATAGAAGTACTATTCACTTAACAATAGATATGCATTTTAAGGATTACCTATGCAAGTCACTTGAAAGCATATATTTATCTTTTTAAAAGGAAGTGAAGAAACAGCTAAAAGAGTTTGCTTATTTCAAAGGTATTGAAATGTGAAAACTGTGCTATTTTCCCTAAGCAAAATGATGCTCTTTATACGATTGCTTGACACTATACGGCTTACATTTCTATCCAGACATTGAAATGCCTATGTACATTTAAATCAAAAGATAGGAATTGAAAGGTATTTTGTACAGCGCGTATTTTACTGTCCCTTTTTGAATAGAAACATTTAAACTTTTAAAAATTGCTGAATTTATATTCTTTGTTTCTTATAATATTCTCCGATAACCATTGGTTAAAAAAATGAAGTTTCTAAGTATAATGTGCAATAGTTCTGTAATTTTTTAAGTTTCTACCTTCTTCAAACAATTTTTTTTTTAATATTTTACCCTTTTTTTTCCTTAATTTTTCCAAAATCAAGATACGAAATAGTGTAAAAAAGTAAAGAAAATTTTGGTTTCATAATTTTAGAAAAATACGGCATATTTATCTACCCGCAGTGAAAGTACAGTTAAAACATTATCACTAAATGTTCATTAAATGTTCGGTAAAAGTACAATTAATGAAAAGTAATACATAAATGACAAATTTATATTAATGGTCAAGAAAAATGTGGAAAAAAAAACATTTCCAAAAAAAAAAAAAAAAAAAAAAAAAAACAGTGCGATTTTAGTATCATATGTTTAGCCAGTGAATAGTATTTAATTCATGATAACAAATAGAAAAAAAGTTTATAAGCTTTTTTATTAAATAGATATGATAAAAAAAATTTATTGGTATTTTAACACTGAATGTGACATAAAGAAGCTTAATTTCAAAATATCACGAAATACTATTCACAATTGGTTTCGTAAGCTTATGAAAAATATCTTTAACAATACATATATTGAGTATTTATTTTATTTTTAACAAGCAAGGACTTATAAGCCATCAGTTCACGATCGATATAATGATATATTAGTAAATGGTAGTACATAAAATTATTTCAAAAGAGGCAGATACATAAAATGCTTCGAATGAAACTTGCATTAGCTAAACCTTTTGGCCTCGCTAGATCAACGCAGCATATTTTCCAATCGACAAGTAATTCATTTATGCAAGGTGTTGATCTAACTGTGCGGAAGGAAGAATTTTACGGACCTAAAACCTCTAAATCTATTGATCTCAATTAATAATTCTGATTTTGGTATTATATAAGCTTTGCATAAATGGGTTGCTGACAGGTTTATAAAAATTTTATTGTTTTTTTTAATTATTATTTTTTTAAGCTTTCATAGTTATGATGTTGCATTTCAAGGTTTGAAAATATAATTTAGATAAAAATTAACGATCGTCTATTTGCTGCTTATCTCTTCTATGGTTAGTTATAGAACACACAATGTTGAATACTTGCTAGAGAATAAAACAAGTTATGTTGTCAATGAGCAGAGATTTTTCTAGAATTTGAGGTAAGGTATTATATTAAATGTTATTTTAAGGATACCGATTTTATTTTATAACCGGTTTTGAATAGCCAAACCAATTCTGAGTTTGCGAAAACCATTATTCAACTTCATAGTCTTGTAGTTTCGAATCCAATTCAGATGTCAAGGGAACTCATGGATCAAGCATTGGAACAAATTACCCTTCGTGCAGTTGTTTTTTATGCAACTAACCTGCATTTGCATTACATAAAGAGGAAAATCATGAAAACTCCTTACGATTAGTCCTACGGCAAGGAGATTTTAACCCACGATCTGTTATTTTATGTCAGCACTGTGGCCGGTGCGAATTCAAATCGACCAGCCAATGCTGATATCGAACCTGGGTCACCTCTTTGGGATGCAAGTTCCCTATCCCATTGCTACAACGGGTCAAGAGTACCGATTGTCACATTTATAGAAAAAATGATCTAGATGATTTTTATCTGTCCATTTTACTGTTATATTGCATAAAAATAATGACGAGAAAAAAACCTACGCTCGTAAAGTGCTTGTATTAACACTCAGAGTAAAGTAATCAAAAGAAAATACCACAAAATATATACAATAAGGAAATAAAGCGTTAAATAAAGTACTTATTAGTAAATAAAGTACTATTAAAGAAAAACTTAATTTAAATTTGAAATACATAAAAATTATCGTAGTAATAAAAAAAATAAAATAAAAAGAGTTAAAATATAAAACCTGGAAGAGTCAAACAAATCAAACTAGAGTTTAAACTACTAATGATTTCTGTAAAACTCAAAAGCAAAATAAAATAACAAAGCAAAGCTTAAAAAATAGAAAGTTGAAACAATAAAAAAAATGCTAAAGCAACTAGAAAAAATTACCTTTTCAATAGAAAATTAAACAACAAGAGACCAGACATACAATATCGTAACGCAAAAAAGCCAGTTTTCACTGCTTGATACACATTAGCCATTACTAGAATACCGAAATGTTTTACAGATTATTAAAATTTTAGTTATTAGAAATGTTAGTTTCTTTCTATTAATAATGACAAAATACTTACTATTTAATTATTCAGCAGCTTCACAACCAAATATTTCCAACAATTCGTATATAAGACTGTTCGTATTCAACAACAATTCGTAGGTAAACAATTCGTATGTAAGACAACAGTTTCTTGTTGTCAACCGATCTAGCACTCGCTATCTCGCACATGTTTTTGGCCACAAAAAATTGCAGTTACTAGCTTTCTGCAATAAAATTTGCCAGGTGCAAGAAAATCTTAGTGGATCTTATTTTTCGTGGAATCTCCTGTTGTCACGTGGGGATTTGAATGCAGAAAACTAGTACTGGCAATTTATTTCTGGTCAAAAACACTTGCGAGATAGCTCGTGCTCGGTTGCGTGGCACCAAGAAAAAGTTTCTAGTTGGCAGCCTAAGACGGTACACTGGTAGAAAAATGAAGTAAGCAGTTCTACACGTACCAGAAGTAGAGAACGGTAGAGAAACGTGATGCGAGAAAACTAATCAGAAAGTCACTTCAGCTCTAGATTGGAACGTTAGTAGAAAAAATTTAGTGCAAAAGTGTGTGATTCCAAAAATTATTGTGCATACGAAACGGTAATTCTATCTTCGTTTGCAAAATACAAGTTCTCTCGAACACCTAAAGGTCTTGTAAAAGTTTAGAATATGACTGTTAGCATCCTATGGGGCTATATTAAATCCTTCGTTTTACAAAATCAAAAATGCGCACTTTCTAATCGACAAGCTCTTTTGGCTATGAACATACTTTTTTTTTTTTTTAGAAAAAAGTGTCATAAATTCAGTGCGGTATACTTAAAACAGAACTACAATGTTAAATTTTAGAAATCATCTTGCCGAGCAGAAATTTCTTTGCTTTAGGTCAGAATAACAAATTAGATATTTTAGAAGTAATTAAAATGTTTTTTTAAGAAAACGCCAATACGAGATTTTTCCATCTAGACGAATAATTCTAAATGCTAGAAATTTTTAAACACCCATATAAGGCATCGCTGATAAAACTTTTAAATGTTAAAAAACAAAATGGCAAATGCTTTTCCAATTCACTAAACTGTGTGTTTTCTTCCTTTATCATGATATTTAACGCCATTTTCAGAATTATCATTAACGGCGGCTGGCTAAATATAGGTTTTACCTGAATATCAGTCATGAATTTAATAATAGCTGTCGCAAACTCGCAGAAATTATAAAAATAGCATAGTATTAGCTAGTGAAGCATTATTTTATGGAACGACAGAGCCTCACTAAAAAGCCTTAAATTAAAGAAAAGCATCGACCGGTAGGAGAAAGCTGCAGAATCTCTCTAATGAAATTTTGTCTTCATTATGTAGATATTATAATGAAATATGCATAACATATTTTCTAACATTTAAAAATCAAATTATTGTCTTATTTAAATATTTTTCAATAAATAAGAATCATTAATATAATATGTAATATTTTTATACCACAACCTTGAATTAAATGCAGAATAAAATCTATTTTTAAAGATTCCCTCTGCGTCTGCCTAATACATTTACATAAAACTCGAAAACCGTTATATGGTTGCTAATGTTTTGGATTCATTAAAATTCGTTATTATTTATCACGCTTTCTTTACCGCCAATATATTTTAATGCGTAAGGTTAAGAAAAGAGCCTTGGAATTAAATTTAATCAATTAGTAGCCAATACAAGGATTCTTTGGCGAAAACTATGCTAACGTACACATGGGACTCGCATTTTTGATTTCTTGGCAAGGCTTATCCTGCAGCCACGCCTTCCAAGCCATTCTCTAAATTTATTAATTTATATTTATACAAAAGTGAAAATTTTTTTTACTTTGGAGTTAACTTTGGACCACATGATTTCATATTTCAGAAATAAAATATTTTTAATATTTATCGAATTTAATTCTTCATCAAAGTCGTTCCTATTGTTTAATGCCTATATCACTGTTGCCTACATCACTCTTGAATAATGTATAGACAACTGAAAAAACTTCAGTCAACATACTCTTCAACCAATGGTTAATACATCAACCAGCATCTTCAACAAATCAAAAAATTTCATGAACAGTACATGATCTTCTCACTCGTTTAATAATTATAGGAGTGATGTTAAAAGGTTGATGAATTAACATTGTAACTTGCCATAATATTTTGATCTCTACACCGCCACTTAAGTGGCTTCAAACCCAGAGAAGCCATATTCCAAAAAAAATTAAAATCTGGTAATTATGGAGAAAACAAAATATTTTAACTAGTTGCTTTAGACAAAAAATATTTGTAAATGGAATATTTGTGTTACAGTTGACCAACTAAATTCATGTAATTGACGTGAAATAAAAGTCTATAGTAATTAAGATAACTTCATAAATTATTTGTCGTCATACTTTAATTTTTTCCACAATTGTGCACTAACTGAATTCTTCATATCATTTAACTAAAATGTATTTGCTGATGATAATTGTTGATGAAGATTTAAATCTTAATACCAAAATTGATTTCCAGTACTAACTGAAAAAAGTGTAATTTAAGAAATGTCTCAGGGGCGCTAAAATCATTCTTTTTTTTTTTTTTCGATAATTAGTGTAGCAAAAACATTATCTCAAGAAATGCCTTCATAATAATACAATCAATAATATTGAAAAAATTGGTGTGATAAAACATTGATTAAAGCACTAAAAATTAAGAGAAAAGTATATATTAGTATTCAACTCAAAATTTAAAATATCAATACAAATGGACACAAACCTTTGCTGCAATAATTCGAGCAGTTAAAAGAATTTGTTTATTTAAAATATTAACATGTAAAATGAAAGAAAGTAAAAAAAGAGAAAGGAAAAAAAAACATTAAAGTTCTATTCAATCATATTGATTTTTTTGCTTTAAACTTTGTGTAGCAAAAAAAAGTAATCGTAATTTTTTTTTTCAATCCAATCGGATTTTACAGTTTCAACTTTGTTTCAAAAAGAAAATATCATTTAAGTTCTTTCAAATCAAATTAAATTCCATCGTTCAAATTTTGTGTGACGAAAACAGGCGTTTTCATAAATCTTTAATACAAGAACTAGTTTTATAAATAGAAAATTGAAGCGGAGAAAAAAAAACTTTTATTGCAAAATAAATTTACTTCACTCTATTTTTTTTTATTCTCTTCAAACTATTAAGCCAAAAAATAAACATTGACGTTTACGAAAAAAAAATTGTTTTTAAAATGAAAGAACCTGTCATACTTTTCAGTTTGCTTTTCTTTTGAAAGCTGTAGGATTGTTGAATTCTTATCCTCTTTGATCTCCTCTAAACAGGCATTTATCCTCTTTTTCCTGAAAATGTGAGGAAAATAAAAACTTTAACTGGATCTCCGGAAGGCCAGATCTTGATCTTTAAATAAGAAGTGATGAGACGGGTTACTGAATCGTTTAAAGCCTCTACCCTTCTTTTATTTCAGGGATGGCGGAAATCAGCCTGTTTCTTTTTCGATGTAGATTTTCTTTTTTCTTCTTAAGTTTCTTTTTTTTCTTTCTTTATACTGATCCCATAAGTCCGTGAAACATCCCCATGCATTTTTTATGTTTTTCTTCAGCCATGCATAACACATTAAGTGCCTTATTCGATACTTCTATCTTCTCATCTTCTACTTTTGTTTTTCCTTTTTTTTTCTTCCTAAAAATAGAAATACAATTCAATATATTATTAACTGTTTTTGTTCATCTGTAACTGCAGCAAAAATGAAATAGAATTTTGATTATAAGTTAATACTATTCATTTCTAGCGCAAGATTAAATTAATACTGAACAATTATTATTTTTTTTTTAGTCTTTATGTTAGCTTTTGAAGACCAAATAATTCATTTCTTGCTCTTTGTAGACGCATGCGTTACTGTACGAAACAGAAATAAGGCAATTGACAACAGTCACTATTTCTACTTATCTGAATTCTTTCTTTCTTTTTCTTAACGTATGTGTAACTGTGGACAACAGAAATAAGGTGATTGCTAACTTTTACTATTTCTCCTTATTCGTCTTACTCTTTGTAGACGTAAGTGTTACTGGGAAATAATAAATTAATGATTTTCATTATAAATATAAGTTCATTTAAATTTCCCCTTGCTCTTTGTAAACATATCTAGTAAATATAGAATTAAGAAATCAGGCGATTGCCAACATTCACTATTTCTGTTCATTTGAATTATTCCTTACTCTTTGTAGATGTATTTGATACTGGGAAAAATATAAATTTAAGACTTCTATTTACTATCTTCGTTCATTCGATTTATGTCTTGCTCTATGTAAACGTTTCTGTTACTGCAGAAAACAGTATTAGTAATTGCCAACAATCGAGAATCTCTCAAATACCATTATTTCTCACTTACATCGGTAAATTTCAACAGTGTTCGTTTGCACTTTTAAGTAATATTGCAATTTTTTGATAAAATATGTTTTTTTATTTCTCGAAAAGAAGAATCCCAAAATTTCAGAAGGTTATTCTTTAAAATATACACGCTTTTGCACTATAATAAAAATAATAGACATGATATCACGAACCTTAGCATGACGCTCCTCTACAGAACGATCCATAAATGTTTGAAATTTACAAACAAGTTAGAAAAAAAAAATTAAAAAATTGAAGCTAATAAATGGTGAAATGCAAAAAATTACAGTAGTCTAAAATACAGCAGTAAAAGAGGGAATTAAGTCACAACAGAATTCTTTTTTTAAGGCAATTCCAAAAGTTTTTACATCAATAATCAGTATTTCTTGCTTGCACTGGTAAATTAATACATTCACCATTTACTTATTAGAAAGTTGTAAAAGGAATATATTGAAAAAAAATATTTTTTATTCCATATTTTCTATAAGTGCACGCTTAATAGATATTTACCAGTGAGAAATTTTGTTTTTGAACAAATAATTCGAACAGACATAAAAGGTAGCTAAGAGTCCCGTCCTCGATATAAGGATCAACAAAAGTTGAGGGTCTTTTAAGGAACGTTTTGTTTGTTCATCAAAAATTACTGGTTTTTAAAAGGCAAATTCTCTTTTTTTAATTTATTTTGAGTTGATGAAACCGTTTTGATAAAAATGGACTGGAAAACTGAGTATCTAGCGATCATCGGGTTCTGATTTTCAATGTCTACACAGATTAAAGAAAAATTGAACGATAGGTGCGGAGAATCTGTACCATTAGTTGCTAATCTGAAATTTTGGGCAGCTTTACTTAAGCGTTACCATTTTTTTCACAGATGATTGCTTTTCGTGTTTATATATTTGATTTCATAAGGGTTTTCTTTCCTTAAAGATGAAGCTTTGAAGTACTTTTTCATTATATTTATTTTATTACTTATATTTATCTTGTAAAATCAGGAGAAATTTAACTGAATTTGTCTGTTATAAATTGTTAAACTTCAAAACATGAATTTTTTTCCTTCACTTGGAATTGTAAACTAAAATAATGATTCATTTAAAAACAGTTATTAAATTATGTCGTGAATACTATATAATATTTAATTAGTTTAACATTAGACAGTATTCACTGTATAATTTTTATGATAAGTTATCAGATGATTACAGACGTGCACAATACCAAAATTCAGCAAACAGACACTAATTAAAAAGTCGCAGCTAAAAGTTATTCCCCGAACCCACAATTGCTAAAATGCCTACAAATTATTTTCATAGGCGGAGAAAGAATGTAGCACACGTGATCTACTGCTGTGACGTTACGTTACAGTTGAACTGGAGGTTACGATCGAACAGGAATTGAAGGAGTACGAAGGATTCGAATTGAAAGTTACTGCATTATTTATTGAACTTATTGTATCTTACACCTAATTAACCATAGAATATGTTCTAATCAGAAAAAGGGAATCACATATTTGTCAGGGTTATCCTTATTATAGTAAAACAAAAAAATATATATGTACAAAAATAAAAAAATACAACTTGGCTAAGTTTCTTAAGTGTTTTTAAATAAAAATAAATAAATATTGCTTACATTCTAAATCTTCGGGTTTGTAATGTTAATTTCAAATCAGGAGGGTATATCCATTTAAAAATTAATAATTTTAATTTTATTTTGAAATAAAAATTCCTTAGCAGATCTTTCGTCTAAGTAGATGTATTTACTTCTTACACTGTCAAAATTTTCCTTCTAAAATTACGGTATTATAACTGGCAGCTGTCTGTCCATCCGATTAACTGTAAAGTTTACGGAAAAGGAAATTTTTTTCCTTTATGGTATTATAACCATTTACAAAAATATCGTTATAAAACCGTGAATACAAAACTATACGGTTTTTTAAACATTTACAACTAGCATTTTTTAAAAACGTAATAATTTTTTAACTAGATATAGAAGCTCGGCTTTTCGTAAGTTAATGGTCATTGGAGAGTGCCGGACACTGAGAATTCTTCACGTGTTGACCAGAATAGGGAAAATATTGTAGTGTCAACACTAGGACTCGAACTCCAGTTATGAAGGTCAAGAGATTGACAGATAAGCCCGCTCGGCTATGATATGTACGCAGTAGCAAAGAACTAAGTAGCTTCATTAGGTGGTTCTAGTTGGTGCGATAAATTTCTGGTTGTTTAACCGTATTAGGTGAAAGCAGTTAATAAACAGTTTTTCTTAAACTTAACAGTTTGATTACCAGTTTATTTATTTGAATGTGTTGATTAAATATGGTAAAATAGCCATGCAATCAATTGTTATTTGACCATTTTTTCCGAGAAATTTCTAACAGTGTGAACAATATATTTATTTAGTTTATTCATATCATCTATACTCCTTTCATTGACGTTTCTGTTTCTAAATTTAAAAAAAATTATGCGTATGTAGTAAATCGTCTTCATTGTACCGTTGCTTAGAAATAATGTTCTCAAAAGTGCAGCATCCGTGAAATTTCATGGCAGTTTGGTAACCGTGGTATTCAATTAAATCGAAATATTTGAACGATAAATGCATAAAGAAAAGCAATTTCTATCACAGCCCGAAATTTGTTGTCTAGTAATACAACAGTTAATCTTTTTGCTGGGAAAACTTTCGTACCAGCAAGAGTAAAGATAAATTGTTTGACTAAATAATTATCTAAAAGACTTATGCGGACTTCAAAAAGCTTCCGGCTAAACGGCACATCTCTCGCTTAAAGAAAATGGAATTTTCCGTTCTACCGTTAGAGTTTAAGGGCCGCAGTGAGGACTCGGGAGAATTTGGAAAATGGAATTTAAGGAAATTCTTCGGATAAAAAGAACTTGAGTAGAACTATTTTCCTCTAAAGATAAGAAGAAAAAAAAGTAGTTTGCGAACCTCATCTAAAATAAACTGGGTATTCAATTTCAAATTTAACAGCCTATTTTAACATTTTATTACGGTATAAGAATACTAGTTTTGCCACTTACAGTTCCGCTTGGAAATTTAGTTACTTTGAGTTTCTAAGAAAGAAGAAACATTTTAAAAACTGCATAGTAAGTACGTAGTTTTTATTTTATTTTTCTGAAGAACATTAGGATAGAAGAATTTTGTTTTGTATTAACTTGTTAAATGATAAATCTTGAAGATAGCTTAATTTCAAAAATAGTAGTGGATCTGGTAAATTAAATAACTCAAAATAGTATGAATTGTATTTATTTCTTTGATACACGTTATTTATTTGAAAGATACTAAAGATATTCTAAGATATTCTAGATATTCTAGATATTCTAAAGATATTCTAGATAAAGATATTCTAGATAAAGAAAGATATTCTAAGACGCTGACCGTTGTGATATGTATACTAAATGTGAAGCACTCAGTATAATTCAGTTATTATTTGCTCATATGTTATTATTATTACTAAATGTAGGGCAAGAGGGTTATACCGGGTAGTTGGATTCGATGGTTTGTTGCACCTGAACTGCTCGGCCTAAAACAAAAATATTCATTGTTTGGTTGAATACAATATATTATTCTTGAAAAATGATAGATCTACTACTTTAAAGGTCAATTACTTTAAATGTTACCAAATTAGCTGATATTTCTATTTGACAATTTAAAAAATATTATTAATGAAATTTATATGTGATGTAGTCAAGGCCATGGTCAAGGGAGGATGGGAAAGTAAATGACAATTGTCCCAGAGTTCAGGAAGGTTAAGATCTGGACCAAAGTCTTTTCTTTACAAAAGATAAAATGTTTATTGATATGTTTTTGTATAAAGAGATGTTAAAAATTCTACAAAATATGAAAATAAGGCTTTTTCAACTTTGAAGACCGCTATCGCATTAAATTTCGTCTTAGAGCCTGTAAAACCTTTGTTCAGCCTTGAATGTAGTTCTTCTTTTATTGCACTGCAGCCATGGTCAGCTTTTTGCCGGTAGAAACTGGTTTTTGCCATGCCAGTGGCAGAAACTGGTTATAACAGGTAAGAACCGGCAAAAACTGGCAGAAACTAAAAAAAGTTCTATATTAATTTTAGTAATTTCTTAATGAAATTTTTTTAAGTGAACTGAAAAATGAATTAAGTAAAGATATGAAAAAGGAATTAAGTAAAGATAATCGTATGACTGTTTATCAGAAAGAAGTGACATACAGATTTAAATAGGTTGTTACTGATTATAATTTGCTAGCTTATATGCTGCATTCAAAGTATTTGGGATTGAAATTATCATGTGCTCAAGAAGAAAGTGCCAGAATTTTACTCGCCAATATTAACCCATATTTTGTACCTTATGTCATAGCTTTGCAAAACAAATCGGCCCCATTTCCTGAAACTTATTTTTCCAGTCAAGTTTTGACAACTACCCCCCAGCTGCAACATGATGGTCCAGTTTTAAAAAATATGCAATAGATGAAAGTTTCACAAATCTTGCTTGTTCCTTGATGGCAATGCCTGCTAGTTATGTTGGACTTGAGAGAATCTTCTCAAATTTCTCGTTTGTGCATAGCAAATTGAGAAATTGTTTAGGTTTAGAAACTGCATCAAAACTTGTCTTTTGTTATGCACTGCAGAGTGCAGACAATGTAATACTATTTGATTTTGAATGTTGATAATTTTGTAAATAAATTGTACTTTGTTTAACATTTAATTGTTATTTCTATGAATTATTCATTGTATGTCAATCACAGTACTTACTTTTATGTCATTTTCTGAATTTCTGCCAGTTTCTGCCACAAATGGTGCAGAAAAGGGTTTCTGCCATGCCAGTTTTAACCGGTTTCTACCAGTGTTTTTGACCACCTCGGCAGAAACTTGCCAACCTTGACTGCAGCTTTCTTGAGCCCAGGATAAACACAGATTAAAGGGAGAAGTCTTCAAGACCGAATAGTACCCATTTTTACCCAGTGAGCAGAAGTTATCGTCAAGGGGGAGGGTTGATAGACCGGGTAGTCCCGGTTTTACGCCGAGAGCAGAGGTTATCAAATTGAAACAGAACAAAACTATTTATCGGGGAAAACTATATTGTTTGTCAGGTGATAAATATTTAGTCAACTATAGTTAAGTTGGATTAAAAATAATTGTTATAAATGTAATAACCAATAAATGAGGATAGCTTAAAAGAAAGGAAGCAATAAAGAGTTGATGCAAAAAAATAAATTTTTACTCGGACTCCATGAATTAATCAACAACGCGTCAATAAGATAAGTATTTCTTCTTGACTAGTAAAATGTATTTCAGAGTTCGTAGTTCAATAAATTTCTTCCTGAGGTCTGTAAAACCTTTCTTCAGTCTTGGATGTAGTTATCTTCTTCTTTCGCTGCACTGAAGCTTTCATGAGCCTAGCATAAACACAGATTAAGGGGCGAGGTCTTCCAGACCGAATAGTACCCATTTTTACCCATTGAGCAGAAGTTATCGAAATGAAACTGAACAGTGCTACCTATCTTTAAACTTTCGTTTGATAGGTTATGAATCTTTAGTAAACATTTGGACTAAAAATAATTTTTGTAACTGTGATAACCAATGTATAAGGATAACTTAAAAGCAATAAAACATTAGCGAGCTTCCTTCCTGCCGAGTAAAGAGTGATTCAGAGTTTGTTCTCTACAACGTGGACCTAATTTCTCCAAAATAAAGGTATAAAATTTTCCTTTCCGGCACTTAACCCTAGCGGCATAAATGCAGTAAGTATTTTCGTAAGTATTGTGTAAGTAAGAGATTTGAATTCTCTACACGATTTATATATTATGGTTTGTATTTTATTCTATATCTGCACACAAGATTGGCTTAAAGCAGATTTTTATCTCCTTACAAATGCACCAATATGGCCAATTTATTTACAATACTTGTTTCGCATGGAATTCCAATTGAATCTCCCAAATTCTGAAGGAAAAAAATATCTAGATAGCAATCAGTGACCAGACTTGTATGCAATTCTTTTATCATATATTAATGTGTGGCCACTGACTGTAAAACAATATTAAGACATGGTAAAACCACACTCACTCACTTCATCAGTTGGCATCTGAAATCCCTACTGGATTCTGCGGGTACTAAGTGCTTCTAATTTTGTACGAAGTGCTCTTCCGAGAAGTTCTTCCTTGTTCATATCCTTAATTACCTGAGATACTCCATGCAAGATCAATCTTAGCAATGACCGACAAAGAGAGATTTGTTTGTTAATATTGAACGATTCAGGGAAGTAGACGAAGTAGTGTGATATGTCAGGGATATGTCGATGAGTGAGAGATTTGCATTTTGCTGTTCGCGGTCACCAATACAATGTAGTAGACGTTCTTATCTTGGAAGTTTTATATACTGGCTGCTACAACAGGAACTTGTTTAAAATACTAAATGATTTTTATTTTATTTTTTTTTTTTACGATTTAAAGTCATATCAATATTATTTCATTCATTTATTCTTATAATGATAGCATTATATAAAGTATTAATAAAAAAATCTTTGGCAAGTGGTTGAATTTATGAGTTAGCCACGTAAGCAGCGAATCCCATGTGGTAAAATTGCAGTAGCTTAAACATGCCTTATTACAACATAGAAGCTTATGAAAAGAAGTTCCCTTTATGACGCAAAAGGACTGAATGATGGTCATATAGTGATGTATGTAGATGATCAAAAGACCAAAAAAAAAATTAAAAAAAGACAGAAGACCATAAAAACAATTCAGCTTTTAAAAATTTAAACTATTAACCTAAACTACAAGAAACTAACAATCTTTTGAAAAGTGACCAAATTAAATGTCCTTTGTTTTATTTACATTGCATTGAAATGCTTTTGATTTAAAATATTTTTACGTTGAAAAGAAATAAAGCGTTCGTAAAAAAGTGAGAATAGGCTATTTTTTGCTGCATATGATTAAAAAAAGAGTATCTAATGTTTTTTTTTTTCTGAATTTTTTTTTGAATAACTATTTGGTTACGAAAGCTTCAAAACTATTATAAAAACGTAAAACACAGCATAAACATAGAGTTTTTCTAGCATGAATGTGAAAAAAAAAAAAAAAAAAAATTAAAAAATAAAGATATAAACCTCTAAATTTCAGTTTTCTGAAGAAATAGTTTATCATGCGTAAATAAACTATTTGAAAGTAAAAAAAAAATATATATATATAGTTATTTTTAAAAGTAGCATGAAAGTTAGTGCACTACGTACACAAAAACAGAAAAAAAGTCAATGTAGAGTTTAGAACTTTCAAGAAGTAATATGAAACGTGAGAATTTTTTTAAGAGTCAAATCAGTTGATTTAAATGTAAATTCAAGTTTCTAAAATATTTTAATAATCAATTTTCTTTTATTTAAATGAGTCCTGACACTATTTAAATATTACACGTTTTTTCCTTGTGTTATCTAATTTTTTTCATTTTTGTGTATTTATATTCATTTGTTTAAATAAAATAAAAGAAAAAATATTTTTTTTAGAATTTTTAAAGTTTAACTAGCAATATAAAATCTTGTCATCAGCTCACGCTATTATATTTTCAAAATAGAGATTTATAACATTGCATTAATAAGGACATACGGAATATATCAATAGAATAGTGTATTTGATTTGTAACATCTGCAAGTATTATTACGAAATCCTTAAGAAATGTTTTCATCCGAAAGATAAAACTTTCACTGGAAAAATTTCGAATTTAAATCATCACTTTGGAATAAAACCATTTCTTTTAAATAAATATTTTTCTTGAAACTGTTTTTAAACATAAAGCATTTCAGTGCTTTCGTGATTCGAAACTATTTTTATGTATTTTTCAATATCTTCTTATATGCAAATCTGTCTTCTTTTATCTCGATTTTGAATGCCTTGTTTTGAATTTAACTGCAATAGAATCGCTAAACAAATATTTCGATTGATCAAAATTGCCGCTTTTGTTAGAAATATTTTATGGACATTTTGTTCAGTTTTTAACACTCACGATATCTAATTTTTTTTTTTTTACTTTTTTAATTTAAAAAATGCAATTATTCTCTTTAAATATAGCATAAATTATTTTATTGGAAAAAAAAAAACCTTCATAAGTTCCACAAATTACATTTATTAACAATTAATAAAAAAAATATTCGTCTCAACAAGCGTAATATTATATGCAAGGAACTTCTACAAGCATAGTCTGATAATAAAAGAAGTAATTTTCAAATATTAAATCCAATTATTTACTTTGAAAATGTTTCTGTTTGAACTTAGCAAACCTGTCCTTTAGTTTGGTTTTTGTGTTATGAATTCCTTATAGCATGGAATAAAATCTCAGCTCTATCTGACGTCATGATACAAAATTAGTCAAGAACTATGGATATTATTATAAGTAGTATTTACAGAGACGCGATGACTCAGAGGATAGAGAGCTGGTCTCTCAATGAAATAACTCAAGTTTGAACTCGTACCAACCAGGAGTGATACCTGTCGATATCACTCCTGGTTGGTGCGAATTAAGCTCTCGGCTCACATCAACTATAGTGCCAACGTAAAGTATCTTCATAGTTAGACAAATCGGAGTTTTGAGTTACATGGAGGACAGGCTAACCATGGAAGATTTTTAAGGTAACGCAAGTGATCCCTTGTTTGCAAGTGATCCCGTGTGATCCCTTGTTTTCTGGATTGGATTCAAACTTACAAGGCATCTAAGTTGAATTTTGATAGTGGTAAACCCAAAGATGGGTAAGCTACTCAATGTGTAATATAAGATAAATAAAAATACCGTTTGCACTATTAAACATAATACGGGCTTGCAGTCCAGTCAATGCTCGTGACTGACAACAAAGCAATTTGACTGACAAGGTTGGTGGTTGTGATGTTTTTTAAATGGACATCTTCTTGATGCATGTGCATCTGATAGTTAAGTGCAAAAAGATGACACCTTGAAGGCCATGCATACTAATAAGAACATACTTGTCACCTTCGAATCATGGGTTGCTTTAACATTAGAGAACCTAAACAAGTGTAAGCAAAAATAATTCATTTACAAGAAAATAAGTACAGATTGTACAAATTTACAGATTATGACACCAGGTTGCATGGAGGTGCAATAATTTTAGTTTTCTCTTCAACAACTCTGACTTTAAAACTCTGGGTTGTCTGTTTAGTTTTGATTTTAAACTTTTGAAAGACGATTATTTTGTACACTTCTCTTCCTGATAGCCCATTTGCAAAAGTTAGATTTTCATTTTCGAGAAGATCCATCTTTTAAATTCTTCCACTTAGAGCGTTGCTTAAGACTTTCTAAATAGTCGTAATGCCAGCATTTAATGATCCGCTGGTACATAGGTTGAATTTTTTTTCTCTTGTCGAATTAAAAAAAGGTTAGCACCTAAATTACTAGGTTCCAGGACTTTAGTCATTAGAAATCAACAATTGAGAAATACCTTGTGAAAGTAGTTATAATTTTCGTATTATGTAACATATTAGCTACTAGTAATTAGTTTAAAACAATTTCAATTTATATCATTACAGTACTCATATTTTCCTTTGTAAGTTATGTGCTCTTTATGTACGGGAAATATAACTTTGTTGCTATTTAACCAACCTCCAATCGGTCTCTGAAATTTGTTGAAAAGGAGAGTATAAAATGGAAATTAATTTTGTCGTCAGCTATCAAGGAAGAAATACCATTGTTATTCTGTTTGATGATCTTTAAAAAGTTCTTTTTACCATATAAGGGATGCTACATGTATATATTTGGAGTTATCACTAACCACGTTATAACAAAGTTTGCGTCAAGACAGGAATTGTCGGCAAACTGCTAACCGCAAGTGAGTAGGTTTCACGGAGAAGTATGCAGATGGCCAGATGGTACAGCATTGCTTATATAAAGTGTTGAATTTTTTTTCTTGTGCTTAGATTTATGGCTAAGAGACCAATGTAGTCTACTCCAATACATAGAAAATATTTTTTGAAACTAATACTTGCTGGTGACAATCTTCCCATGAACTATTCGCTAAATTTAACTATATAGCTGGCACATGTTATACAATCACGAATGATGAATATTTCAGGTATGTAAAATCTAATACCTTTTCTTCGGGTAAATTCTCTCCTCCGAAAATTAAATGTTAGCGGCCGCCAAAAAAAATCCACCTTGCAAATCAGTTAAATGAACAAAAGTTATCATGGATAAATTTATTTTAAAGTCTAATTGGGTATTTTTCCTTGTAACCTTAGTAACTGAAAAAACGTCTATTCGGAGGATAACAATTGCAGGAAATTCCTTATAATTATTTACAAATGCAGATAACGTTGTAAAACTCAGCTAAAAATGATGAAAATGTGTCTAGTTTGTTTAGGAATCAGAACTTATAGAATGTATGAGATCATAAAATGAACCCTGTTTCTTCTCCCGCGTTAACTTGGTCACTACTACCTTAAAGTCTAATTGGATATTTTTCCCTGCAGGTTAACTTAGAATATTCAGATGGCATAGGTTCTAGGTTACGCATTTGAAATCAAGAAATGGATTCAAGAGTAGAATCTTACACTTAGAATATAAAATAGTTTTGATAGTTTGATTGTTAGTTTGATTGCAATAGACTGTCCAACATTTGGTCTTAAAAGCTAAAAACTGGAAAACGATAGCAGGAAAAAGTTTTACCTGGAAAGAAACTTCTTGAGAAGGGCAAGGCCAACCCTTGGCTGTCGAGCTATTGATGATGACTGTCCAATTTTTCTTTCAAGCTAATGCATTTCATCCTATTTTATCTAAAACTTTAAAGTGTTGTCTAATTCTTTAGGAGATGAACTATTTATATGGCTGGCCTTTTGTGCATTACGCAAAAAAAGCAAAATTTATTCTGTAACCTAGCATACATGCCGATTAATAACCTGGGTATAGATATTTTCTTAAGAAATAGAAATTACAATTACCTTTCGTTTCTCCGAATTAGAGGCAATTTCAGAAATCGAAAGACTAGGTAAAATAGACCTAAGGGGGGCGTGAGCACACTAGTGGGGAGGCGCGAGAATATCCAAGAGAAAATATAACTTGAAAAAATGGATTTACTGACTGAAAGGAAACAGCACATAGAAAACACATAGAAAACAAAATAAATTTCGACATATTTAATATTTTATTTTAAAGTAAAAAAAACAACTTATTTAATCAAAACTTAAGGTGAGGAGCCAAAGGTGGCTTTGCTGTGAGGATTTTTCCAAATTTTTTGGTTAAGTCTGAGTAGCTGAAATTTCTTTGTAACATATTACACCTATTTCTAATACGTATCACGTATACTTTAAGTTGTAAAATAAAATTTCATTTATTTTATAGTACAATTTCGAAATTGTACCGTCTCTGCCTAACTTCCTTTTACGCTTCTGTGCTTTCTTCGCCACTTCTGCGGTTTCCCACAGGTTCCAAAGGTGGGCAATATATTAAAATCACTTTTTCACTTACTGAAATTATCTTTAGAAAAGGCACTCGGACCGGCAAGCGTCTTTTAAAAAGGCACTTTAAGTGTCTTGCTGGCAGGGATAAGTTTCCCGACTTTAAAAAAAGATTTTTGTTTTTAGAGTGTATAATTTTTTTATATATCATTTACATTAATAGTTCATGTGTGACGTCACTAGCGATTCTTTTGAAGAAATCAAGAGAACCATTAGAATAAAGAATTAATGAGTTAATTCTTTCAAAAGGGTTAACTAACCATAACTAGTTAGTAAGAGTTAACTAACCATACTAAATTTAACTAACATAACCCATAACTAATATTATAATACTCTAATTTACAAGAAAATACCAGAATCTACCACGAAACACCCATAACTACCACAAAAATACCAAGAAATACCCGAAACAATACTTTAAAATGCAAACAAAACAAAAAACTTGAAACAATAAAATATCGCAAAATCTACTAAAATGCAAAGAACGTCAAAATATTATTCCAATTTAGCCACGTGCACCTCAGATACAAGGTTTACAATGTAGCAGGGCTATCTTGTGATTCAAAATTAAATTAATTCTACTTTTGCGTGGTGGGCTACCTTAGGAGCACTGGCCACCTTTGGCTCACTCATCTTACTTAATCAAAACATATTAAATTAAAGACAAATTTAATAATTATTAGTGATTTACTTGGCCTATCTTTCAAAGCAAAGTTTTCGAAGGAAGGCTTAATATTAGAAATAGCCTCTCTCAGTTCAGTTTCTATATTTAGCCGAGATCTATATTTTGTCTTCAAAGAAGCCATAACAGAAAATCCAGTTTCACAAAGGTAGGATGTTGAAAATGGTAATAGAATGCGAAATGCCCTTGTTTTTAGTGCAGAAAAATCATCCTCTACTTCTGCCCAAAATTCAAATAGTGATTTATTACTAAATTGTCTTTTGGTTTCGCCACTTGCCGTGAAATCTATGAATTTCTCTTTCTCATCAATTGAGAGCCTTTCGGGAGTCTTATGAAATGAATCCCTAACTCACGCGTAACTTGCTATCAGCTTGTCGTCAGCTAGAAAATACTTTTTAATATTCTTTGCCAGTATGGCTAAATTATTTTCAATGGTTACAAAAACAACTTTTACATGTTATTTTTCAGCCTTATAAGTTTTAATACAATCATCTACATTTGCAAACATTGTTAGGTTTTTTGCTTTAAATTTCTGCCCCACAATTCCAATCCAAAGTATCCAACATATGCGAATTTGCTTCTTGAAGTTGAAGATTCAAGTTATTTAATTTCTGGAATATGGCGACCAAGTAGCTCAATTTCATCACAAATAAACCATCACGAAAATTCTCGGCTTCTGATCTGTTTTCTTCTTCTAGGAAAATCGCAATTTCTTCTCTTAATTCATAAACACGTTGCAAAAATTTTTTACGTGATAAACATCTTGCCTCGCAATTAAATAGTAACACTGAATGTACTGAACCCATGTCTTTACAAAGTGCGGAAAAGATTCTCGATTTCAGGGATCTCTATTTAATATAATTTATTACGTTTACAACCGTACTTGACACAATATTCAAACCAGGACTCATTTCTTTCGAAGCCAAAACTTCTCTGTGGATCATGCAATGTGTCCAAACCCATTAAAGAGTTTTTGTTTTACAAGTGCTTGTATAATTTCTAATCTTACGGACAATGAGCGAGCACCATCAATGTGTATTCCGACGCAATTTTTCCATTCTATGTTTGCCTCGTTTATAAAATCATTTAAAATAGCAGATAATGCGAGCGCTGTTGTTTTGAGTTCTATTGGTTTGCAGAAAATTAGTTCCTCGACTACTGACATATTATCACAAAATCAAACATAAGCAATTAAATGAGCATCTTCATTACTATCTGTTGCTTCCTCAAGCTGTATTGAAAGCAATTTGTCACGGAATTTCGAGAAAACCTGACACTGTACATATTCAGCTATATCACCAATTCGACGAGCAACAGTATCATTTGAAAGAGGTATGGACTGCAATTGTTTTGAAAAGTTATCTCCAAACGTAATTTCTACAACTGCTGACTTCTTCTGCTGACTTTTATTTTACTTTTGTTTGGGCAGTTAGTTAAAAATAATTTTAAGACAGAATCCAAAATACTCAATATACATTATTGTTGTATACATTTTATTGTAAGTGGAGGGCGCGATGAAAATTATGATTGAAAACTGGGTCGTGAATACTGAAAGGTTGAGAAACGCTGGAGTACATCCTCTCATCAGAGAATCAGCTGCACTTTCCATCGAAGCTACATAAGATCCCACATTTTACCAAATATACTTTACATTTCTCCCACCCGGTTATTGGCCACTAATGTGTACAATGGATTAGAAATTTAGCATAACATGAAATTGGAATCTGTTCTGGTTTAAACTTTAGTAAGATCTACTTTCAAACCTGAAATAATTTGCATAATTCTAGGCTTGTTAATGATATTAGTTACGAGGGGGAGACTGGTAATGATTTAGCTTTCATGGATAAATAAATAGATTTGTAATGACGTAAAAATAATTATTTTAAATTTATAAGAACTAAATAATTATTACTCTAACTAAAAGTATTGATATTCAAATGCTTTCAAGTCAAAATAAGATACTGTACAAAAAAATAAGTAAAAGGAATACTGGATTTTTAAATAAAATCATTAAACAACAAATAATTAAATTTATGAAATCTTTTCTGCTTTTTACGCTAATTCTGAGTTAACTGCTGATTATATCAAATAAAACAGAAATATATATATTTCAATTGACACAAGACATATTATTTTTTTTTTTAAATAACACAAGAAAACAAAAATAAAACGACATTTTTCCTTTTGTTTTGATTCATTATTTAAAAATTAATTTTTAAATCAGTTTCTTCTTCTAACAATAATTAGTTAATAATACATATAGTATGATGCCTTCCAAGTGCAAGTATCTCTTATTTGATTAAAATAATTTTATCGAATAATATGTCAACACACTGTAGAAGACTAAATTACAATAAATTATGAAGAAAAAATTTCTCATTTGTTTTTAATAATTGAATAATTCATATCTTAACTAAATCCTCACTGTTTCAATGTTTCGAAATCAAAATAAAACAATGCCTTTCAGAATATATATAATCAAAAACAATTTTTTTTAAAAATCGAAATATGGAGAAAACAATTACGATACCCAATTGTTTCTTCTATGAATACTTATTAATATCAGCGATATATCAAACGAAAATGAAAAATAACTTAGAATATAAAAAAAATAAAAATAGTTATCAATAAAAAAGGAACAATAAAATAAAATCTTAAATTGGACTCTACGCTGAGATCAAAAGTATGGTCAAAAGAGCCAAACTATGGCGAAATTTATTAATTTTCATATTTAATAGAAAATGAGCACCACCAGGATCAGTAATTTTTATCGAATCGCTTTGGTAATGACTTTGGATATAAATAACTATAAAATATGATTTTGGAATATGTGGTAAAATTCCATCATGATGCTTGCCATAAAAATCATTTGTTCCGTTGAATTTACTCTTCAGTTTAGGATTTTTTACTAAATAAGTGGTAATAAGAATGATAACGTTTAAAACCAGAATTTCCAGTACATCGTTTCGATATTAATTAAAAATTTCCCCAAAATGATTTAAATACTGAATATTTTGGTTTTTATTACCAGAAATATGTTTTTTTTTTCACAAATGTCATTAAAGTCATTAAATTCTTAATTATTTCTTTAAAGTTTTTAATGTCATTAAATTATTTTTTCCCTGCATGTAAATTGGGCTAATAATGTTCTAGGTAGCCTACACTGTAAAATTAACTCAAATTAGCCCTAATTGAGCTTATAAAATTTCAACTCATTATGTAGAAATTATCATTTGAAACTTCTAAGAACTAATTAATTCTCAGCCTAACTAAAATTCTTAATGTTTCTAAGTGAAAAAGAAATACGATTTTTCAGAATAAATAAAAGCAAGAATAATCTTTTAAATAATACGTGAAGAAAAATAAAAGAACTAAATTTACGATCTCCTTTTTTATTTCTTGTGTGAATTCTGAATTAACTGCCGTGATATATCAAATAAAAACGAAAAATATTTTTAATAGCATGGAGAAAATGAAAAAAAGGAGATATTTTTGTTTAGTTTTATCGTTACCTCTTACTTATTACTCAGTTTAGTTAGTCGAAAAGTAACTTAAAGCCACAGAATTGTCGGGGGGATTTAATGTTTAATAAAACTTAGTTGTTGATTGTTTGAAAGCTTTTAGTACTGAAAAAAAAAATTGAAAAACGGTTATGAGTCTTTAGGAGAACATTTTTTTTTATCATTTGAACTTTTGTTTTTCGCTGACAACAACATAAAATTTGCTGCATATTCTTGTTGTACATAAATAAAAATGTCGCAAAGTTACTCTTTTGAAGTACTTAAAACAATAAAAATTTACGCAGTGCATAAAAAAGTTTTTATGATGGTTTTAATTTAGTTAAGGCACATTAGAATGATTCTAGTTTGTCGACTTCTTTTTAGTTTTTTTCTTTCTTTGTTGACTTCTTTTCTTTCCTAAACTTAGTAATGTATGTTGTTTTTACTTTTGTCTTTACATTTGTAATTTTTGTTGTTGTTAAAATCCATTTATATATATACATACATATATATATATATATATATATATATATATATATATATATATATATATATATATATATATATATATATATATATATATATACATATAGCACAAAAAAAACAAGAGAAAAAGAGAGAAAAACGAAGAAAATTAATAAGTTATATTAACAGAGCATAAGCTGCAAGTATATAGAACTCATAAAATAAGCTAAAAAATTGAGAAAAAATGGAGGGAAAAAAATGAAAAAAAAAAAATAAAAAATCCGTAAAACAAAATAAAGAAAGGATATAATCTCTTAATCAGCTCACACGATTACATCCGCAAAAAGGAGTGCTTTCTTATATTGTATCAATATAGCCAAAGCCAAATATATCAAAACAATAGTAGGAGGAACAATTAAAAAAAAAAAAACTTTAATTTCGTTTCAATTTTTTTGAGTGCTCCTCACACTATTGTATTGATATATTTGGCTTTGGCTATATTGATGCAATATTAGAAAGCACTCCTTTTTGCGGATATAATCGTGTGAGCTGATGAAGAGATTATATCCTTTCTTTATTTTGTTTTCCGGATTTTTTATTTATTTTTTCATTTTTTTTCCTCCACCTTCTCGCAATTTTTTAACTTATATATATATATATATATATATATATATATATATATATATATATATATATATATAAGTATATATATTATATATATATATATATATTTTATATATATATATTTATATATATATATATATATATATATATATATATATATATATATATATATATATATATATATATATATATATATATATATATATATATATATATATATATGTGTGTGTGTGTGTGTGTGTGTGTGTGTGTGTGTGTAGATAGATAGATAGAAAAGCTATAGTTTGTAATAATAAAGCAAATAATAAAACGTTTTATGAATAAAAATAAGATAATGTATCATCGTAAAAAAAACAATCCTATCATGCATCTATTTTAGCAAAGTAATTGAGTTAGTTGAGAGACCTCTCGAACGTGGTCTAAGAATTTCTTTAACATCGAGGTCTTAAGAGACCTGATTTTGTACTAACAAGTAATAAATGAAGAATAATGAGGAGTGATTAGTAGAACGGATAAAAAAAATACACAGCATAGTTGGCGTTATCACGTTCAGAATAGGTAATTTAAGTAAGTGTTGCATTAGTAGAGGAGTCGGATCTATTTTATCAATTTAATAAATTATGATGAATCTTATGATGCAAAAAAAAACTCAGAACAGAATATTAAGTTTTTGAATGTTTACTTAAATTACGTGCAATTTATTGAATCTTTAATGAAATCTGCAATGAAAATCCGTAATTAATATAAATCTGAAAATAATGAAAATCTGCTAGTTTTAAAAATAAACGATATTTAGTTAAATTTTTGAATTTCATTTTCTTGGTACTTTTATGTACTTAACAAAATTTTTATTAGATAAGAAAATCTGCAGTTTTAGAGACTTCCATGAATTTTTCCTCAAAAATTTGAATAAATAAAATTATTCTATTAACAAGAAGTTAAGAACTATACATTTATCAATTTTCAGATTTTTTTAAAGGTTACTTTATTGCAGTTTAAACTGATGAAATCCTTTTTGGATGATATTAAATGATAATTGCGCAAAAATAAAGATATGTATCAAAAATATTATAACATATAGCTGTATACTATTCATTTACTTTCTGATGATTGCAGAATTGTATGTATAACAAATGGTATTAATTTGGTATAAACATTTTAAGAAAATAATTGAATTAATTTATATTTTTCATCAATAATTTGGTAAAGAGTTCAGTGCTTTTTTTAATGACAGCACTGCTAGGTATATGATTTATTGCGTGATGCAAATTGAATTTTTTAAAAGAAACTTTTGCTTTTTCAACTGTAATAGAGTCAAAGGAAAATGAAGAAAAAATAATTTAGTGCTTGAAATATTTCAACATTATGCGAAAGGGAAAAAATCATAAAAGTTGGTATGAAACAGTCATTAAAACAGTTCGTGTCATAAATCATGTTGTGCTTTTAAGATATTTTAAAAACACATTTTCCCACTGGCAACTTTTCTTTAAATTGTGGAAAGAAATATTTCATTTTTAACATATTTAGTAAATTTTCTACGGATATATTGAAATATACAAATGTATTTCTTGCCTTAAATAAGATTTTATGTATTTTTTTTTGCGGAGGGGGAGGTATATCATCTAAAAAAGTTAATAAAGCATGCATTTGATACAAAATTGGAAGAATTAAAATTAACTCAAGAAATTTAGAACTTAATTATGGTACAAATTAAAAGTATCTGTACGTTTAGTCTCTATATTTTTTTTAATTCACTAATTCCTACTTTTATTTTATTAGACTAAAAATTATTTTAAATAAAATTATCCATACATTATATTTTCATTAGATGTTGATAAACGTAGCAGTTGCAAGTTTGAGTAGCGTAAGATAGTAAAATATGTTTCTCTGACTAGCTGTTTACATATATTTTCAATGCTGAACTCAAATCAAACAACTAAACGAGGAATTTCGTATTGATTTTTTTTCTCACACACCTCATATATTTATTATAGGATAAAGTCCAGGAATTTGGGGTTGGGTAAATTACATACGAATCTAAAAATATTACCCCGATTACAAGTTTTTATGCTTTAAAGAAACAGGGAAAAGGTTAAATTAAAATTCCAACTATCCCGACTTTGATATTGTTGCCATATTTTCTGAATTGTAACATTTTTAACATTGATATTGCTTATTAGCATATTATGATATTCCATTGCGGAGGCCATTATAGAATGCTTCGTAACTCTCACTGGATTTGGATGTACATATATGGTGGTAAGAACATCCCAGTACGATCCCGGAGACGTAAAAGCAGATTTTACAATGGTTAAGATACAGTAAACGAAAATTGCATTTTGCGTTGATGAAACGCTCTCCTTAACACCCCAACAGCTGTGCACTCATGTATTTGTTTAGTTTTTTGGTATAGTATGATTCGCCAAGCTAAATATGGATGAGGTATGTCATAGTTTTAAAAAAAGCAGATCCTCTTTAAAAATTTTACAAATTCCATTATTGAAAATGATGTAAAAGTAATGCAAATTTCCTCTTTAATTAGTTCATACCATGATATACAAGCATTTATCATGAATACCTAGACATCATGGAAATCTCGCAAAACTCACCCAAATAAGATCAGAAAACATAGGTAGGTGTTATTAACTCCTTTACATTGTTATTATTTCCATTTGAATAATGTGTTACTAATAAATTTAGCTTTTCTTACCATCTTAGCTAAGCGTGCCAGTCATAATAAAAAGTTACCTTTTATCTGAAAATTTAAGACTGTCAGTGGTCTGCATATATTCATATAACCATCAAATTATCAACTGTATGAGCAAAAAGAAGACATACATTCGCTCACCCACTTAACTAAACTTAATTTCAAAAATTTAACAATAACTTTTAATTGTTAAAAATGAATCGATTATTAATTAAAGTTAAAAACTGTTCAGTTAAAAGTTTCCAATTTATTTTTCATTGTATAGCAGAGACTTTGTATACTATTCTGATTAAATTTAAACTTAATGGTTTCGCACGAGAACTATCTTCATTGTTTTTAAAAAATTTTATTTTATTTTCGGATATTAATAATATTTTTGGAAAGATATTTATTAGATTACTCTTTAAATATTTTTTGACAAATAGATTATTTAGCAATAATACAAAAAGTTTATACTTATTAATGACTTTGAGTTTCAACACTTATTTTGTACGAATAATTTTAGTTGCACATGTTCATTCTGCACAATTTTATAATACTGATCATAAAATTCATTTAACATTTGAGTATTATTTTTTTTAAATGCAAGAGGAATATGTTGTCATTTAATAATTGTAATATTTATTAGAATTATTAAATGACAACAATTGTAATTGTATGTAATTTTTGTCATATTTATTAGATTAATCTTTAAATATTTTTTGACAAATAGATTATTTAGCAATAATACAAAAAGTTAATACTTATTAATGACTTTGAGTTTCAACACTTATTTTGTACGAATCATTTTAGTTGCACATGTTCATTCTGCACAATTTTATAATACTGATCATAAAATTCATTTAACATTTGAGTATTATTTTTTTAAAATGCAAGAGGAATATATTGTCATTTAACAATTGTAAAACGGTAGATAAATAATTTCATCATAACATATTACAAAATAAGTATATATTTTGTGATTGTTTTATAAGAAAAGAAGAACAAATTTTTAGTAATGAACTTTTTATTTAAAAAAAAAAAAACTGTCCTGTCATTGGTATTATCGTCCTGAGTTTTAAGTCAATTTTTTTTTTAAAAAAATCACTTGAATTAATGTTTTTTCATAATTTCAAATTTCTTTCATAATTTACGTACACAAAACAGTTTTCTACAGTTTAAGTTTATTATACAGGTATCTCTGGTGGCTCCAACCTCTCATTTTTAAAAATAGGTATTTTTAAAAAAAAATTTTGCTTGACATTTGTATTTAAGAGCAATTGTACAGCTTCAAAATTGAAAAAATTGTGTTTTAAAAAAAGTTGTTAAAAATTATAATTATTATTAATATTTGACAGCAAAGAATGTTCGCTATTAGAGTTAAATTTAAACTCTTTGAAATTGAAATATCGTTTGGAGCAATACAAATAAGCATATTCATGTTTAAAATTGCACATGAGAGATAAATACAGCTTATGTTTTTAAATTTTCGATATCTCGTTTATATCTAATCATTTAAACTATTGGCTTGTGAGCTATAACAAGGCTTTTCATTTTATCATGAGATTTCGACTGATATATATATATATATATATACATATATATATACATCATCAAGGAAAGATCCGATGGAGTCACAAGTCGTAGCGCGTGTGACTCTTTTCGATGCACAGCTGCTGTGTATGTTTGTAAATCCTAGAGAAGTAAAATTATAGTTCAGCAGCAGAAGAGCTGGAGTTATCAGGGACAGCAACAATATACCCACCAGTTGGTAAGAAACTCTCAACCGAAAAAAAAAAAAAAAAAAAAAAACGAAAAGGTAATATTGCTGAAAAAGTGCGATCAAAATCAAGAAAGCGCAAAATTGCATTAAAATATTTTATAATTTTTTCCACTGTATACCATCAATATATATATATATATATATATTTCCGATATTTTAATATTTTATAATACTTAATTCATTTAACGGTATTTAGCTCTTCTCATGTTCCTATGTCAATCAATTGTGTTTCAGTGTTCTTATTATCGTTTTTGTCAACAGTACTTCACCTGATTTCACTAGTATTCTTGATTCTTCACATTTAAATATTTATTCAAATTCCTTAATATTTATTATTTGTTTATTCAATTAATAATTTATTTGTTTTTATTAGGAATCTACAAATATATATTACGTGTGATCATTACGAAACCCCTTTCATGCAATAAGTATAAATAAAATACATTTTTTAATTATTGATTTATCAATTTATTGAATTTAGTATTTTACTATTGAGTGAATCAATGTGTCCATGACGTATATAGTAAATGGAGTATATATGAACTTTTATCAAGATAGAATATAAAGGAAATAAATCAATTTTTCACAAAGGTATAATGTTCCTCGTTGCAAAAAAAAAGTAATTCAATAAATATTGTTTTGCAATAAATGCTTCTAGTAATGAAATAAATGCTATCAAACTAAACATTGTCATACGCTTTCGTTTTAAACTTGTTATAAGATTCAGATTTATTCAAGGTTCTCAGTCCGAACTGATTAAATGAAATAATTGTCAAAACTTTAATAATAATTTTCTATTGAATTTTCTAAATATTTTTAATCAATGTGGATGAAGATCATTTGTAGTTTAGTGACATAAGTAATTAAAGAAAAATCCCATAATTTATAAAATTTTTTTTCTAGATCAATTGCAAACATATTTATTTTGGCGTAAACAAATTTCTGATTAGATTGAAATTTTAAAAGTATTAATTATTCCAAGATTCATTGCAAGAAATTCTTAATTTAAAGGGAGATAACATTTTTAGAAATCTTATTGTCTTTGTAGTAAATACGATGCCTTTGTTAATTTCATAAAAAATCTCCATAAAAAGATTTGCATTATTCTTTTATGAAGATCTGTGAACTAAAACAGGTTATGTTTTTCATTCTTCTTACAATAAAAGTTAAATAGAATTAATTCTTCAAAATATTAGTCCAATGAAACATGATATTAAAATGCTATCTTATTTTTTGTTATTGTTTTATTACTAAAATATTTTATTTTCTTTGCAAATATTTCCAGATAATGCAAATATTTAAAAAAATCATTACTATATTTTTAAGAAATACTTATAGCTTGATTCAATTTAAAACCCCAGCGAAAGTATATTTTCTCTAATTTTTATTTCTAAATTTCAAGCTTAAGTGAATGCTATGTGTAAGTTACAAAGGCAGTTACGGACTTGCAAGCGTGTTGGTTAGTTAGCTCGAGTTTTTGGTACAGAATTTAAAATCTTTCGTATATACCGCACTTTACAGTTGATAAATTATAAAAATTGAATTAAATTAGTTCTGATTGAACATATCCCTTTAATTACATCAGATGAATGAAATCTGTTAAATCAAAAACTACAGTCTCTTATACATTGTTATGCGTTTTATAAAATATAAATACAGTGTATTTCATAAGTGAAATCGGAGCAATAAAGTAATTTTAACTCTCTATAAAAACAAATTAAGGAGTTATTTTTACAACAATTCAGGTAATATATATATATATATATATATTATTGAATAAACTATGTAATTTCATTTAATTTCTAAAAAAGAAAGAACAAATAACCTATTTTTATTAGTTTCGTCAATACTTCTGAAAAAAAGGACATTTTAACCAAAAAATACTTGCATAAGCATTTTTTTTTTTAAATTTAATTTATTTATTTGATTTTATTTATCAAAGGTGGCCGATGAGAAGAAAACGAATATCGAATACCAGTTTGTATTAATATTTCCTTCTCTCACCACATTAACACGTTATTATCGCCAATTCCAACTGCAATCGCCTAGTGTCTTATCCCGAATAGGATCTGCTTATATGCATCCCGGAGAGCATTGATTCGAATTCTTTACAGCCAACGAACATTTATCTCTCACGTTTCTACCTCTACTTCACTTTTAAATTATATACATACAAGACAATATTATATACATATATGACTGCTTTGTATATTTGTATGAATGATAATTTTTATTTTATAGGGCCTTATTAAACAGCACTTTTTCAGTTTAGAATAATAAATGTGTGTGGAGGAAAGAACGTTTAGAATAAAAATCTTCTAACTCCATTAAAAGATTTTTAAACATATATCACTGTTATCTACTCGCAACCTAATAAGCTTCGCCATTTTATAAAACGCGTAGTTTCATTCGAGATATAATTAGCTAGAAATTTCTTCAAGATATTTTTATTTCTATAAATTTAATATATTACTATGCTTTGTTTCGCCATTGAGTAATAATACCTTCTTATTTCGCCTTTGGTGAAGAATCTAAAGGATATCTAAATTTATATATGCATTAACTTTTATTCTCTGTCCCTGAAGTGATATTTTGTACCTCATTATTAGAATCATTATATTTCAAAAGCATAAATAGTCCGTTTTCAAGAGGATACGTTATTAGTACAAATTCCTTAACGGAAGAATTTATCCTATTTAAAAAGGAATTTTCGTTAACAAACTCAACTCTAATGCTTTAACAACTAATATGAAGATATCGCTAAAAGGTTCGTTTTAAACAGTTGCTCAAATTGTATTTCAGATGTTGGAATAGAGGTATTTAAAAAAAAAATCTTTTATATAAGGCTATTTTTATTTATTTAAGAAGCAACTGAAGCTGCAGGGTACAATAAATTAATGTATTCCAATTGTCAAAAACAAAATGCGCTTTCTACGTAAATGCCTTTTTATAAATTAAAAAAAAGGTACCAACTATTTCATCAAAATTGTTATAATAACAGTCATGAAGAAAACCGTTTTTCGATGCATTATCAGGGATACTTTCTTTTTAGTTCAATCTAAAAAAAAATAGACAGGGGATTGGATTTTTTTTAATGTATATAAGTCATTTTGTACCTCAATTTTAGAATCATTATATTTCAAGAACATAAGTATTCCCTTTTCAAGAAGATGCTTTAATAGAACAAAAACCTTAATGGAAGAATTTATCCCATTTAAAAATGAATTTTCGTTCACAAAGACGACTAATGCTTCCAAAACTAATATGATGATGTCGCTTAAAGAATAGTTTTAAACAGCTGTGTTGCTCAAACTATGTTCCGGTTGTTGGATAGTTACTTTTAACATGTTATAGAGTAACTTGTTACATTGTAAGATATTTTATTTAAGGGGCAATCGAAGCTTCATAATACAATAAATTAACATTGAAAATGTTTTTCAATTGTCAAAAAAAGCAATTTTTGCTTTTTAGTTCAATCTTAAAAAAATTTACAGTTTTTTTAATGTATATAAGTCAATTCTATACATCACTCTATTACTATCATTCCATTTCTGTAAAATACTACTACTATAAAAAAACAAACTTTTTTTCAGTTTCGTGAAAAAAAAAAAAGAAAAAATGTTCAATTAATTTTAGATGAAGAACTGAATACCGATTAAAAACATCAATTTATACTGACACATGATACCTCAATAACAATTAAGAAGTATGATTAAAAAGGAGAACCAGAAATGTATATAATACAATTACAAAATTTACTCTACTTTGTGCTCTTGTAGCTAAAAATAACAATAAAGAAGCATGATTCTTCTAAAACACCAGACATATGCATATACAAACTCAAAATTCACCTATTACTGCTTTTAGGGTTATTTTTATTTAAAAGAATATTTAATAAGATTCGAAATAAAAAGTTCAAAAATTAAAATCTTTTGGAGTGCATACAAAATATTATTTAAATTTTTTAGCTAGTCAAATTTAATAAGTTGGGTCCGTCAACTTACTTTGTGGTTAAAGTGTTAAGAAACCTACATGATTTCTTAATAAGCATCTGTGTTAAGTTCTATTTACAGTGCATAAGCTGCAAGTCTATTAATTACTTTTTTAAAATTTATTAATTAATTAATTATTTATTTTTTTAAATTGTATTTTTGTAGCCAAAGCAAAATAAACTAGAATAGAAAAATTCCTTAGAAAATTATTATCTTTTTTAATTACGCATATATTTTAATTATGAAGTAATAATTTATATTACTATATACGTAAAAATTAAAGGGCATATAGGCAAAACAAAATATTATTATTTTTATATTTTTGGGTCCGGGATAGCCTGGTTGGCAGAGCCTTGGACTCACCATGAGAACGGGTGTTCGAATCCAGCCATCAAAAGAGCACCGTGTAGTAAATTTTGACTGATGCACGCTAAATCTGTCGGGTCACAAAGACATCTATGTTCCCATAATGATTATACACTTGGGAATACGGAATATGAGATAGATTGTTTTCTGTTCCAAATCAAAATTGCGATCTGAGGATATATTAATGGATGGAAATATGAATGGGTAAGCCCTATAAACAGGTGAGACAGAATTTTAATTATTGGATATAGGTGGCCCCACTCGAAGCCAAGAATGATCGCACCCCTTGCCTTAATGGCCTACGACAACAACAAAAACATTTGTATTTAAAAAAAAAAAAATGATTTACCCGGCATCACAAAGACATATAACTTTATACCCTTTTTTGCTGGCTTTTTGATACGTAAAAATTTTAATTTACATCATCCTCCTGACTCAGCAACACATTTTACACCGCTTTATGCGCATTTTACAATAGAATAATTTCGATAAAAATTTTATTTTTATGACAGCCAATTAGTGTATTAACAAACTATATTTTCTGGTTAGAGAATCATCAAAATCTTGAGTAAATCAAAAAGAATATAAAAAAAAAATCTTACTTTATCTGTTACTCAATGAAATAGTCATCCGGCTACATTAATTGCAAATAAATAATCGATGTTTTCTCTAATTGATTTGAAAACCGCTAAATATAGAAACAGTTCAATAAATGCCTTTGTCTCAATGCCATCTATAATGCGCAATTCAATATTTCTCCCTGTATGAAACTATTCTAACAATAGATAATTTATATATATTGTATATATATATATATATATATATATATATATATATATATATATATTATATATATATATATATATATATATATATATATATATATATATATATATATATATATATTATATATATATATATATATATATTATATATATATATATATATATTATATATATATATATATATATATATATATATATATATATATATATATATATATATATATATATATATATATATATATATATATATATATAATGATAATTATATTTTTTTTAAATTATTCAATAAATAAAAACAGACACGATTTCTTTCTGAGCATTTTGCGATCAACTCGTGTCAAAATTGAGTAATTTTTTTAAACAAAAAAAAATGTCTAGAGTATCTAAATAAATTGTGAAACCAGAAGAATGTACACAATTTAATGAAATAGAAACATTATAAAACATTTTGAATAAAAGTAAAAATCACGTTCAAAATCATTATCTTTGTTTTCTTTTCTTAGTTATTTTTTGTTTTCGATCACAAATCAAGTCTTTTTTTTTTTTTATCCTTTTGATAAATTGATAAATTTTCTGTTTTTTAATGGGCATAGTTAATATATTATATTCTTTTTCATAAAAATGCTATGTATCACATGTATGACATTTTAAATTGCCTTCAGAGAGTGAAATTTATGAATATTAAATTATGCCATGTTCATGAAGTTTAAAAACTATGTTTTGAACATAGGAACTGAATATTTCACTCCTTATTAGATTTTGCCGACTACAGATGAATTTTTTGTAAATATATTTTGGAAAGAGACTATTGAACAAAACTTCACTTTGGTTTTTATTTAACAAAATATACTAAGTTAAATAACCACTGCTGGTCAATTGATTAAAAATTTTTTATCGTAAAGGCAATTTTTGTTGAGTTATATATATTTACCAACAATAAAATACCAAAAAGCAACTTAAATATTTATCGAACTCCTCATTCAACACATGTAAACATATGCATGTCATTTATGATCATCTATTTAAAAATTATCAAATCTCATAATAATCAACATATAGCCCTAAGAAAATATAATAACCCACTGCACTGAGAAAAAAAAAGTATTTTAAAACTACTAGAATATGGTAAAATTTACCGTGATTCTGACTCTATGGGAACGCCAAAAAGCTGAGTACGTTTTACCGAAATGCATTAGTTATGGTTTGGGTGGAATTAACAATAAAATATTTTTTATAATTATGTGATAAAATTTGATAAATGTGGTTATTTAATTATGATTTCTTACCAGGGCATAAAAACCTTAGATTCGGTTAAATATATTTTTTCAGTTTAGCGTTTTTTTTATTTATTGTATGGTAACAAGAAATATAATTTTCATAGCCAGAATATCCAGGATACCATTACCATGTGAATGGACAAAATTACCAAATAAGTATCTTAAATACCATATATTTTGGTTTTATTAATCCAAATTACAATTTGTATTCTCAGAAAAATCATTATATAATGAAGCACATTATCTTTTCCAGAATTGTTTCTCCGTGTACAAACATACACATCAAAATGATAAGCATTCTCACTTATAACGCAATTTTTTTTAAAAAATTCTTCTTAAAAACTGTTATTTTAATTGCTTTTATGTAAGTGGAAAAATTATGTAAATGTATATTCCCTCAAAGTCTAATATGATGGTGAACTTTAGGATGCAAAAAATATTATCTGATTAAGAAAAATTATTTTATTCATGGTTCTTATTATTACTAATGAAAATGAGTACTAATAAAAATATAATTTATAAAACTTTTAAGAATAGTATAGTATTGGATTTTTTACTATATAAATAATTCATTGTCATTCATAGCAATCCGTAATGCCTATTGAGATATTATACCATCACTCCCTTTTAAATAAAGTTATTTAAAAATTAAATGCATTTCCATTCCAAACAAAATATCTTTGTAATTTAGAAATAAAATAATTATCATACGAAATGTAAAAATTAAGTACAAAAATAAGAACCCAAATAAATAAATTTGCCCAAAAAAGAAATATAAATTTAAATTTTTGAATGAGAAAAAGTGTTAAATTGTTGTCTTATTGTTGTCTTCGGTGTTTGATTTACAAGAAGTAAATCAAACACCGAATTATAAACAAAATCCTTTCCGAGGTTATATAGAAATATCAATAAACTATCATGTTATTTAAAGTTTCATAAAAGAATATTACATTTAGGAATTATGTAGTTATCTCTCTTCGACAGTAAAAAATTTAAAAATGGCACACATATTCTATATGAATATATGTGCCATTCTTGCTAAAGTTTCATTTTAAATAGCCGTGTTTAATTACTGTTAATATTTAAATAACTGTTTCCCTAAAGAAACAAATATGCTTCCAAAAGACACTAAAGTTTTGCAAAAATATTCTTCTGTTCTTCTGTAACAGCGAGCGTGTTGAAGTTTCCATTTTATGCGTACTACTCATTAATGAACAATCACTCTCTGCCACAGATGGAATATTCATCAAATATTTCATTCAAGCAAAAGAGGGGAAACTCTTTGTGTGTCTTTAAGAAGAACCTCTTATCATCCGCAACAAATATCTTATTCGTGTTGCAGAGCAGAAAGTTGCAAAGATACTCTGCAATTCCATTAAGCATTAGGACTTACAAAGTCTCGAGAGGGGATAAAACCAATAGATGCAGAATTACGAGCTTTCCTGAGAGTGAAACTAGTGAGTGTGTTTGCCCAGCATTTCCGTGATCTTACCGCTGAAAAGCGTCCCTTCATTTAGCTAATGCATTATTTAGTCTTTTGCATAAGCTACGGAAGAATCGAAGGCATTGAAGGAAACCTTTAGTGGTATATTTTGTTTTTCAATGCAACAAAATCGATTTTTTTTTTTTTTTTTGCACTTTTAACAAATTTACTGACTGTTCTTAAGTAGTTTAAATTTCTATTTGTATCTTCAATATTACGAATTTATCATTGCTTTTATTCAGATTTTTTTTTCTCTTGCTCTATTAAAAAAACGCCTTGATTTATACACACACAGATATATATATATGTATATATATATATATATATATATATATATATATATATATATATATATATATATATATATATATATATATATATATATATATATATATATATATATATATATATATATATATATATATATATATATATATATATATATATATATATATATATATATATAAAATATAAAATATTGAGGAAGTTTTCTAAAAACCACTTTTAATTTTTTATGGCAAAAACAATGCTCCTATCGCACAAACACTCATGTTAAAAAATAAGATAATAAATGGGGTCAGTCAAGGAAAACAAGATTTTTACGACTTCTGGTCGTCCAAGGGTTAAATGAACTAAAATTTAATCAAATGTTAGCAATTGTGTAAAAAAAGCCCTAGGAGTTCGAAAATAACGCCAAGGAAGCGGCATTGTATTTTTCATGTTTCTAAACATACTACCTAGTGAATTAAATATCTATCTTCATTTTATTTATAAGGATTTTATAAATATGGATAAAAGCATGTTAAATTTCTACCCCCTCTAATATTATAATTATTATATAATAAAATATATAATTAATATGTAATATTATAATTCTAATATAATTCTATTATTATATAATATATAATAATAATTTTATAATAATAATAATAATTTATATAATAATAATATATTATATAATAATAATAATAATAATAATATATTATTATAATAATTATATTAATTGTATAATAATAATTTTATAATAATAATAATAATAATAATATATTATTATAATAATTATATTAATTGTATAATAATAATTTTATAATAATAATAATAATAATATATTATTATAATAATAATATTAATTATATAATAATAATAATAATTTTATAATATATATATAATAATAATTTTATATTTTTTTAATATATTTATAATATAATTCTATTATATTCTATTATAATTCTCTATATTTCCCTCTAATATTATAATTAATAAAATATATTTTCTAATCACACTGTTTTGACGTTTGATTATGGTCACGAGGAATGGACATCTTTGATATGGGGAATAATTTTAAAAAAATAGAATTAAAATGTTCCGTAAATAATTTACTTATTTATCTTTTGGAGAACATATTTTTTTTTACGCTTCTGAGAAAGGTTTTAAATTACTAAACTTTTTTTAAAGAAAAAAAAAATACAGCGAATGAAATAAAGTTTAATTTTCTGTACATATATCTTACCATTGGGTTTGAAAAGCGATATTTTCTTAAAAATTGAAAAGATAATTAAATTTTGCGTTTTCGAGAATAATACGAAACTTAAAAATTATTTACAAAACTTTTGTATCTTATCCGAAAATAAGTAAAAGTTACTTTACACCGTCCTTTAAAATTTTTCAAACAATTTTCTAACAAGTTTAATTACATTCCAGCATTTTTCTCGGCATGAAGTGTTTGCAAAGTAATGAAACTGAAAGTAAAAGATCGGAATTAGGAAAGTGAATCTAAATAAGCTTTTTTCTTTTTTACCTCCTCTTGAAAAGAAGTACCTTTAAGATAATCTGCTTCGTGTTTCATTTTCACGAGATCAATATTTAGTTATTGGCGAAAAAATGCGAACAAACAAAATGCCAAAATTAAATACTTCTATACTTTTTTTTCCTTAAAAATGCCTTCACATTTTAAAAAAATAACTCATATGCTGCAATTAAAGTGACCAAAGTTGATCGGTTATCTTAATTAAGTAAATAGCAGTATTTGTTTTTCAGAATTTGTAATAATGGGATTTCACAATAATATGTTTCCCAATTATTCTCTGAAACTAGATTTGTTACCTTTCTTTTCCTATAAAAAAATTAGCACGTATCTTTTAAAAATAATTACCACATTAGGTTAATTAGCAGTAGGCCAGAATAGAAGAATTTCACATATTTTTTTACGCAAAGCATCTAATCGATGAAATTAAAAGGTTTTCTCTTGTTTGAGTTTGGGAGGAAAAGTAAATATGTAAAACATGAATGTAATTGAATTTTATTTCTTGAAGAGTTTTTAGCTTAACTTAGCTCTAACGATTAAATATTATCCTTATTTTTAATACCATGAAATAACGAATTCAAATATTAACAAACTAGAAAGAAAATTTAGGTCGAACCCCATTTAATTCCTTGTAATGTTGTCCAAAACAAATATAATAATTACTAAATAATTGAAAAGTCATTACTAATTAAATAATTACCACATTAAGTAAATTTACAGTTGGCAAAAATGGAAGATGTTAACAAGCATTTTGACACAAACCATCTAATCTATCATATTCATTAAAAAAAGAAAGGAATTTTGTTTGTTTAAGTTTGGAAGGAAATGCAAATATGTAAGACATCATACTTGCACTTGAGGTTAATTTCTTAGAAATTTGTTGCCTGTTTAATATAATAATTAATTGAAAAAGCAGAGAATAAAAAAAATTATGGTGAAAGAGCAAGAGAAAATTTTTCATATCGAACCTCATTTAATTCTTTGCAATAGTAAAGTTAATCTTGCAATTCTTTGTATTAATAAAATATAAAGCAACAGATATAAGAGACAGTGCTGAACTTAGGACCAATTTGAACGTTTTTATTTTTTATGTAGCAAATATTTTTTTTGAAGAAATTGAAATACTTTATAAGCGTACAAATTGATTTAATTTCGTTTGTGAACTAATTTTATCATGTATTTCAGAAATTTGTTTAAAATAAAAGAGGTCCGAAGTACAGTAGGGTGTGCTTTGAACCACGTGATGTTGTATCTTGGGCCATTTTAGACAGAAACTATGGCCATTGGGAGTTTCTCTTTGGAAAAAACTCATTTCGAGTTCTTGTCATCAAAAGGCGTTGGTTAACTGTAATTCGATATTCATGCATCCAAGTTTTCAAGTATTCTGTGTATGATAAAATAACACAAATAAATAATGAAAGTAATTAAAAAAATAACAGCATTTAAAGCTTTACGAAGAACCTGAAAATGTTCACATGATGGGAGAGGTAAATGTTATAGGAAAATATATTTGTGGCCTGCGGTATACTTCTTAAGCCGATGAAACGCACAATAATGAGACTGATCCAAGGTGCAAGCGCAAAATTTATTGATTTTCTTAGGCATAAACAAAGTTGAATAAATTTCTTAAAAAATGAGAATTTAATCTAAAACAAAAAGGCATATTTTAACTTATTCATTTTAGTTCAATTTTCAACGTAAATTATATATATATATATATATATATATATATATATATATATACAGCAAAATAAATAAATACAAAAAAACCAGAAAAATATTAAGAAAAACAATAAGTATCATTTATTGTGCATAAGCTGCAAGTAAATAGAACTCATAAGATAAGTTCAAAATGAAGATAAGACAAAGGTAAATTACAGACAAATGAAAAAAAAATATATGTATATATATATATATACATATATATATATGTATATATATATACATATATATATATATATATATATATATATATATATATATATATATATATATATATATATATATATATATATATATATATATTTGTGGTATATTAATTAATGCATAATTATGCTAAGGATGTATTAAATAAAAATTTTCGGTTTAGTTTTATATATTGTGAATGTGTGAATGGAAGGAAATTCAGAAATCGGAAAATGACATTTTATTAGTACAAAATACAGACAGAGAGTAACACAATAAGAAAGCAAAAGGACAGAGGGAAAAAACACCCAGAATTTGTATTTACATGCATTTGCAACCTTCTTGGGCCCGAATTCAATGTCTAATGAAAACATTCTGAATACAACCAATTGCGGACATGCAGCAGATAAATGAAATTACAATCCTTCATCCGAGTTGAAAACGTTATCAATACTTGACGAGTTTTTAAAATGACAAAAGAATTTAAATAAGTTTATCTTTGGAATAGATTGTTGTCATGGGCATCGTGTTTTATCTAGTAAGTTTGATTTTGATTGACCAGTTTTGATTCTTTTCCTAAGTGCCTCGATATGGATTAATCAGAATTCAGTATTTTTTATTTAATTTTTTTCATTCCTGATGTGTACATTTCTGAACTTTATTTTAATAAGGATTTTAATCTTAGGAATTTAATGAAGGCAATAACTGAAGTTTTTGTAGAGTTAACACCTCACGATTTGACTATTTATTGTTTGTTAACTACATAGCTAAAATATTTAAAATATTTAAAATTGTTAAATGTCAAGAAGATCATCATAATTATCATTAGTTCGAAACTGTCATGGGTTGATCATGGCCTTTTCTGGGACATTTTTATTAGTCGTTCTTCATCTTACCGGGACTTTTAAACTCTGTACTATGATTGGCTTGAAATCCACTTAAGCCATTATGTATTTGCATGCTCTTTTGCTTTGCTACCAATTTGTTTCTTTTAATGTTTTATGCTTTTGGCTTGTTGTATATAAAGTTATAAATCAAAATCTGTCAAAAGTTATAAATTTTATTATAACGATGTCCGTCTATTTATGTTTAAAAATCTTGTATTTGTTCGTCTTCTTCTTTAGAAACTGCTTTGTTTAACTTCGGCTAAAGTAGCTCACTTAATCTGTCTTTCACTCGGCTGGATCAAATGAAACCTATACACCTGATTGTTGAGAATTCGTTATTTAACTGTCATCAAAACTGACAACAGAACACAGATAAGAGAAGTTTATTACAATTTCAAATTTATCTGTTTCAACTACAAAATATTTCTTTCAATTCTGGAATACAGATTATACAATTTATTCAAATGACAGAGTTCCGTTTTTTTTTTTTTTTCTCAACTTTGTTCAGATCAACAAAATCAATTCTTCATAATTGCTTGCGTGTATTAAAATTAATTAAATATGTAACAAAATTAATCACTTTAGTCACAGCTGATGAGTGATAAAACATTTCTGTACTTAATAAAACTAGGGAATTATCATTAATGTTTAATTACAGGATAAATATTTTTTTTTAAATTACTTAATTATTTTAAATTTTTAATTAGTTAAATAAAGTGTAAAATACACCGAAGAGCCATTACATCTTGGCCATCTTGCTAATAACATGTAGGACCACCTTTAGCTCTCAAAACTGCTAGCACCCGCCGTGGCATTGATTCCACAAGGTGTTGATAGGTATCCTGAGGTATCTGGTATCAAGCACTCACCAACTGGTCCTGCAATTCCCTCACATTGCGAGGTGGTAGCGTGGTAGCACAAATTTGGTTTTCCAAGTAGGACCACAAATGCTCTATTGGATAAAGGTCAGGTGAATTTGGGGGCCAAGTCTGAAAGTCACTGGAATGTTCTTCGAACCAATCCATGACGATTTGACCCTTATGACATCGTGCATTAACCTGTTGGTAAACACCGTCCCCCGCAGGAAAAGATGTTGCCAAGAATGGGTGAACCTGATCTGCAACTATGTTCAAGTAGCTTACAGACGTCAGGGAATGATATGAGGATAATGGGTCCTAATGTGCTCCGTGAAAACATTGTTCCTGTGTGGGAAACCATGAAAACCTGGGCGAGCCCATTGTTATAGATGGAGGGTGGTCATAATGTAATGGCTCTTCGGTGTATAAGATATAATATAATAAGCAGTTATTAGTTGTAGTTGTATCAGTTGTATAGAGTTATCAGTTGTAGACAAGAGGGTCATGGATGTTAAGGCTACACAATTTCATGACCAAACGCGGGATTTGAAAAATGTGGTCAGTATTACTCAAACTTGCAACTGCCAGCTAAGTGCATTTGACCAATGTGAATTGTGCTGATTTGCTTTGTGTACTTATATTTGGATTGATAAAAAAAAAACTGTTTGCTTTAAATTCATTAAAAAGTAACTATGTCTAATATTAAAATAAAATTATTTTTAAAAGACAAATATTTCTATTTTTTTCTTCTTTACCAAGTTGCAGAAATTGTTCTGCAATTAATGGAGCACAAAATTACTCATTATAATACAAAAGTAATGGTAATTAATGTTATTGGGTAGGATTGAAAATGTAATTTTCGATTTCCAATTAAAATACAATTAATCTTTTGAAAAGTATCAAAAGAATCATTAGCGAAAAATTATGTTTGAGTTTTTTTCTTCTTTATCGTTATCTGAGTGCAATAGAATAAGTATTAGTAACGTAACTCAGCTTTTATTTCCTTTAATGTCCCTTCACACAAAAGCATTCTAATGATCGTTTTTAATGATCTTTTAATATTGTTTATAATTATCACTTTCACGGAGACGTTTAAAGAGGATGCAATTCAGAATTGAGGCTTAACTGGCATCATTAAAAAGACTTCGCAGAAAATGTATAAAAAATATAAAAAATCGGAAAATCCATGTTTTATTTTGAAAATCACATTAAAAAACTAAATGTTACTCATATTCAAAACCCCCTGTTACGTTTAACAATCACAAATATAAGCATATTGCTAAAATAATTTTTATCTGTATAAGAGTTCTCATTTAATGTTTGTTATTTATAATTATTTTTTAAACTTTTTAGGTCATTTTGATGTATTAAATTAGCATTAATCAAGTGATATTACGCCCATTCTCTAACTTCGCTTTGTACTTCAGCTATCAATAATTAATTGTTTTATTAATTATTAATTAATTTAATGAATTTCATATAATTATTAATTAAATTAATTGTTTTTACTTAGCGACCCAAAGAGTAGTTTATTTATATATTTATTTATTTTAGAAATGAATCATAGAACTTTAACTAAACATGATTCTACGTTCAAAAATTTTTTCTATTTTTAAATAATTATGCTTTACCCTACCTCGTATACTGACCAATGAATCAGAAATCAGAATAAAATAAACGCAGCGAAGAATTAAAAACACTTTTATAACGTAAATTAAACCTCATTATACGCAAGGTTCATAGGTAAATTCACCTGTAAATGCATCAGGAGGGGAACGACAGCATATTTTTCATCTTATAAAAAGGCTAATTGTTGACCTTACTCAAAATAAGGTTCATAGGTGCACTCTACGGTAAACGCCTTAGGAGTGGAGAAAGCGGCAGATTTGTCATTATACAAAAAGACTAATAGCTGACCTCATTAAAATCAAGGGGAGGCGAGTAGCATTACCCACGCCACACTGCTTCAGATACCCTTTCGTAGGGTGGGTCACTTTCACACATCACTCACAACAGAGGACAACACACAGGAGAAATATCCATGCCCCGAGCGTGATTCGAACCGCAGTCAGTGGCTTCGCAGTCTGGCACGCTACCCGCTCGGCCATTTGGCCTGAACAGTGTTTTGGGCATTGCATTCAGTAATGAAAACTATTTAATCAATTGTTAGAAACCATCTAGTTTAAGACTTGGCTTAAATCTGAAACAAGGTGGTTTCTAACAATCGATTAAATAGTATTCATTAAAGAATGCACCTGCTCAAAACATTGTTCTAATAAACTATGATGAAATTTTTTTTCCCAATTTGTAATTTAGTGTGGGTCCTTTCTTTTCACACACTAACATACTTTCCATGAAAAGGTCAACCAAACCTATTACATGGATTTCCATAGAGTATATATATATATATTCAAATGTTGCCCTCAGTGAATATACGAGTAATTAAAGAGAAGTAATTTATTCAAAACGTCTTGTGTGCCCCTGAAATACATGTCAAAGGCCATCAAGTGCCACACGAGTCATAAGTTCGTCATGTTTGGCTTATAACCTACTACAAAAAATATCATCGATTTTTTACTTGCATAAAGGAACGCATGAGAAATCAAACATTTAGTTAGAATAGAAAAAAAAAGTTAAAGTGAAAGCGAAAGTTGAGGCATCAAATAAATGATTGAGGTAAAAAAATTGCACCAAATTTCTTGTGAGGAAAAAAAAATATGTGAACAGTTTCACTTGTATTTTGCATATCAATGTCTTTTGTTACTATTATAAGGCATTATATACTTTGGAAAAATTTCAATTAAACTATTTTATGAGCTTTAAACAAATATTTACCAGCAACAATGCTATTTCGTTCTAAAATACGCTAATACATAAATATTTTTTATCCTTGAATTTCTTTACTCTTATGCGGGTTAAATTGGTTAGTTAAAGAAATGAATTAATATATTTAAGCACCTATGAAAATATAAAATTCAAAAAGGAAAGCAGTTGAAGGGAATCATTTTTACTGTCACTTAAGCAACTCTTTATCCTTGGATTAAACTTCAAGCAATAATAAAACGGAAAAATAATTAATGTCGGAAAATTTTATAAGAATCAAAAGTCCTTATCAAGAAGAAGCGCAATAAGAAAAAACTTCATTTATCTTTTTTTTAAAATATTTTTATGTTTTTTCTAAACCCTTTTATCGTATTCTTGACCAATCCTTACATGCTCGATTAGTTTCTTCTTAAATCTACAACATTCTTTGTAAAACTTAACTCATAATATATAATGAATATGTAGAACTTTGCAAAAAAAGGTTTATTTATTTATTTATTTATTTATTTATTTATTTATTTATTTATTTATTTATTTATTTATTTGCATAAAAATAAGTTCTTATGTAATGCCGACTATTCTTTTGCCTTTTTGAATAAATAAATATTGCTTTAGAGAATTTTTTGAAAAAAATAATTATGATGTACCGAACCCTTAATTCACATGAGTAGTATATAGTATGCAGTTGTATTAACCTCGACAAGTTTTCTTTTTTCCAAAATTTATTTACTTATTTGTTGGCACCGTATAATATTTCACGTTAACGAAATTTCCGATAAATCTTCGATTTACTCTATAAGTAATAAAGAAGTAATATTCTTTTATCTCAGAAGTGAAATCATACTTTACTATTTTCTTTTGATGAATTTCATGGCTTTTATGAGGGTTAAAATAGTTAGTTATAGAAATAAAATACGACGCTAAAGTATCTACAGACATATAAAAGCTCAAATGGAAAAGCGATTGAAGGGTTTTCAGTTTTACGCCGATAAAGCATCTCATTCTCCTTGGCTGATAACTGAAACAAATGCAAAGACGAGGGGAAAAAAAATAATAGCAGAAAATTTTGTAAGATACAAAAGACCTCATCAAGAAGAGGCGCAATAAGGAAACGCATGAGATAGCCCTTATATGTTCCCGTGTTCAGCAATTTTAAAGGAAATAGGAACCGATAAAGGAAATGGAGCAAAGATGTTATAGAGGCATCAATCGTTCCGGATAGGGAGATGCGTTATTTGGTAGCAGCGGAAATTTTTACAACATATAATAAATGATGTAGACATATCCATATAAGATATTAGAAATGCTTACATAAAAGTGCACGTGAACGAGAGAAAATTCAAAAACGTTGAGGGAGTTTAGAAGAGGAGAAGGAAAATATATATAAATTTTTTTATGCGAAATACGTGTCCTGATCGTGAATCGTTTGCAGAGTTTACGCAAGTATATCGTAATCCTTGTTGACATGGATCATATCCTTTAAATTTTTACTGGATATTTTATTTTTTATTCTTAAGAGAACATGGAATTTTTTACACTTTTGCTTAGATTAAATCAGTTCGGTTGCCAGCATAAAAGTACGATATATTTTAAAATATTGATTCTCCATTCACATAGTTATGCATAAACGGTTACATGCATAAAAGTTTGATAGGCCCAGAAAGATTAATATTTCAAATATATAACCCAAACTTAATTACAGTTACCAACACAGTGCAATAGGTATAAAATTTCCAACTGCATAGCCGCAAATAAGTTAGGGTTAACTTCATAAAAATAGAATAGACTTTGGAAAATAATTTCTCCAATTAGATAGCAGTAAATCTGTTTCGGTTACATGCATGAAAGTTTGATAGGTATAAGAAGATTAATATTTCAAGTATGCAACCAACAATTAATTATAGTTACAAACATAAAAATGCAATAGGCTTAGGAATATAAAATTTCCAACTGCGTAGCAGCAAATAAGTTAAGGTTAACTTTATAAAAATACGATAGACATTTGAAAATTATATCTTCTATAACAAAGCTGCAAATTAGTAACCATTATCCGGTGTGAAAATTAAAGGCATTCGGTATTAATATTTACAAATGTAAATTTCCCAGATACTTTACCTACTAGTTAATGTTTTCCATATAAAAACATGACAGATTTAGTAATGTGGCTTCTTTAACTGCTTAGCCGCAAACCAGTTAACGTTACTATAATAAAAATTCGATCGACTTCGGAAATTTAGTTTTCAAATGGCATAGCCAAAAATTAAATGTAATTTCTCGGCATAATAACAAGTGTTTTTAAAAGTATGAATGCCACATTTTAAAAATAGGAATTCTCTATTGCTGCAAACTAATATCCTTATAAAAATACGACAGGTTTAGGAATAATGATTTTTCAACTACATTGCCAAAAATCATTTAAGAAATAGAATTTCTTTAGGAAAAATTACATGGAAAACAGAGGACTTGTATTAGCCGCTTTAATTACCAAAAATGTTTAGAATCGTTTTAAGGTTAACTAATAAATTAGTTATGGATCAGAAATAAATTTTTAATCGAGATGAGTAGACGTTAATTTTGATGAATTGTAAATTATAAAAGGTAGTTCACTCTAAAATGTTTTTGTCAGAAGAAGAATATGCTGTTTTTGGAATTATTGAATGTGATACAATAACGTAACTACTTCGTCCTCGTTCAACATTTGTTTCTTTTGAACTTTTTCAGATACAAATCAAAATATTTGTTATGTTCATAGTAAATCTGTATAGTATAGTATCCAATATATTATTGTTTGGCATTCCTTAACAAAAATTTAGAGGTTTTGATTTTCGATTGAGGTTGTTTTCAGATGTTTAGGTTGATTTGTGGTTTACTTGAAGGTGACCTCAAAAACAACCACAAAATATAAACTTCCAGATGTCTATAATAAAGGTGTATGAAGTTGTTTTATACACACTTGAGGTTTTTTGAGGTTTATAGAAGTCACCTTAGATAAACTAGCTTAGAGGGGATGTTTTTGAGAGGTACATGTTATTGTTTCTACACTTCAAGCAAATAAATATATTTAAGGTGTGAATAATTTCACCCGATTTCAACTAAAACTATAGCTGACTTATACGTGCGGTTGAATTTATGAGGTGCAAATGAGGTTGAAATTGAGGTTTGTTGATGAGGTTGCTTATGGTGAAAAGCATAACCTTGTTATATATTTCAGATGTAGTTTTTACTCCTGTAAACTTCAAAACAACCTCAAGTTATCCTATTTTTTGTAAAGGTTGGGTCTATAATTCATGTGATTAATTTTAGCTATTGTGGGATACTTGAAAGCTCCACTAACAATAAGTTTTTATGAATACCAATGCCAGTAAAATTCCAAAGGCTTATAAATTTCCATGAAAGCCAATACCAGTCCAGAAGACAGGAAATTAAAATTCAGTGACTTTTAATGGTGCAACAACATGTTTGAAAGTAAACATTCTACCCCTCTCTTCATTTTTTAAAGTAAATTTAAATTTCAAAAAAATTTAAAAGTATGACAGTATTCATTTGCAAACGATTTATATTAAAAGATAAAAAATATTATGCATTACTCGCAGAAAATTAATTTCCCAATCACTGCAAAAAAAAAAAAAAAAAAAAAAAAAAAAAACGAAGATTTAAAACTAGTTGAAACATATCAATGCTTTTAGCTACTTAGTTTATTCTAATATTTATTTTATAACTATTTTGAAAAAAGTTAATTTGGAAAAAGTAAATATCTAATTTTACAAAATATAAATATACTTTCGTAACTTTAATTACAGCATACGAGGCACAATTTTCTTTTTTTTTTCATAATCATAGAAGTTTTAAAATATTTTATAAATGAAATTATTTTTTTATATTAATTTACTTCACAATAAACAATTGTCTTTTTTTGTGCTTGTAAATTTTTGAATAAATTGAAAACTATTTAAAAAAATTTTTACGAAATGAAAGCAGCAGGAACGCCTAAATTTCAGACTAGAATTTCAAGACAATTAGCCAGTAGCTACGAACCACTGGAGATGTTAGGACAGTTTCCTAATCTAAAAAAAGTGTCTGAATACGTGTCAAACGCTTAACATTTATCTAGAACTCAAAGAACGTTATAGAACTCATGTCCAAGCCGTAGTGGAAGTTGGCTTGGTAATCAAGGTAAATTCTCACAGGTTTCATTAAATGACATTAAAATAGTTAAACTTTATAAAACAATTGGGCGATATAGTATTTAATTAATAACATATGTATATTTATTTACGAAGTTGTATTTACAATTTGCTAGTTACAATTGTAGAAAAAAAAAGAAGAAAAAAAAAAACTAGGCTCTGGTCATCTATATTCTAAAGGCTGAAGATAAAGAATAATGTTTACTTCAAACATATATTCTATTCTTTCTCCAGAGAAATATATTTATGTTCTCAAGAGTGTTTAGAAAAGCAAACACTTCTTTTGATCATTATTTGTAACAAAATAGTACAAGTCAGTTTCAATTGGCGGCGAAATAGCTAAAGATTGGCGAAGGAATCTTCTTCATATTTTATTCAAGAGAAGTGATATCTACATTCTATTTGAAAAACCACCATTTGACTTCAATGCTCCTGTCACTAGGGATGGATATTTACCTTCTAAAAAGGAAATAAAAAAAAATGCGCCAAAAGGCCGTTCTTCGAAATATATTAAAATGATTTAACTTCGAGGATAAATCATTGAATATGGTTTGCGGAGAAAAAGAAAATCGAGATATTTTAAGTGCATTAATTTTAAAGTAGCACTGTTTATGTGCGCTTTTAAAATAAAATATTACTGATACTCAAATACACAAAATTAGCAGTTTAATATTTTTAGTTTAATATTATGTACATAATCTTAATCTTAATTATAACAAAATAATAATGATTAGAAATGTAATATATATATATATATATATATATATATATATATATATATATATATATATATATATATATATATATATATATATATATATATATATTACATTTCTAATCATTATTATTATTCTATATTTTAATATCTGCTGAGGATAGATTAGTAGAAACACCAGTGATTGTAATACCGATTAAATTTATACTGCCAGTGGTACTTGGTTTTAAAAGACGTACGACAAATCTATACCGGCATGTGGAACTGAAACTTAAAAAAAAACAACATTGATATATGGTATACCGGGCAAATATACACCGGGAAGAGTCACTTAACTAGACCTGGTATATAATTATTTCATTTACCGAAGTGACTATGTGATTGTCAACATTCACCGGTGGAAGTCAGCAACCACCATTTTCGGTCATTCAAGATGGCGTATACATATTTAAAAGTTTATTAAATTAATTAGCAGATATTAATTTTTTTGCAACCATAAGTAAATTTAAAATAAAATTTACTTATGGTTTACTTATGGTAAAATAAGTAAAATTAAAGTAATTGTAATTATTAAAATGGGTTACTAATTACAGGTGATCCTCTTGTGTTAAAAATCATCATTTTTCTAAACATCTCTAAGAAATATTTCGCATAAATTAAAAATACAAATAAAAATTCTGGTATTTTTTTTCAAGCAATTGTTAACTTTTCTTTAATTTAATAAAAAGGGTTTTTATTAAAAAATGTAAAGAAAATTTTAAAACAAATATTGTTATAGAATGACATAAACATTTTTAATGAGTTCCAATATTAAGGAAAATGCAACGAAATCCATGCAGGACAAAAACGATAACAACGATAATAGCTGAGCAAATAGCAAACAGAAAAAAAAAACTAAAAAAAAGTTTTAAATAATAAATTAAAAAAGCAATAAAAAACTTAATGCAAAATTTAAACGTAAAAGAAACATACATAGAGCAATGTTCGTTTTGCAAAATAAATAAATAAAATATTTCCTAGCAAATATATTTCAAAAACAGTGCGTTGCTTTGAAATGTATATAAACTGTAAATACAACTGATGAATTAAATTCCTAAAACACAATAGCACTAAAATATAAACACGAGTTTATAAAATTTAATTTCTAAGCAGCAATTTTCCCTAACGATATTTTATTTCGAAGTAAATTACTTTAAAATACAGAATATGCCATTAATCTCTCTGTTAACTTCAAATTTACAAGTCTTGAGACTCAATTCTTATTCCAAGCCCTATGCACTTTCTAAAAATTCTCAAACCATTAGCATAGTTTTGAAGTGGATAAAATGGAATGATCGTTCACAAAATGACCAATAATTCATAATAATGTCTCGTATTCGTTTACTGGACTGTACGGACTACAAACTAAACAGTAAAGGGGGACGTGATAAACATATAAATATAATGAGATAGTTCCAAGCTAATTTAGTATTATATGGACTAGCAATACAAATGACTTTTGGTTTTTGAACTTCCGTTAAAAGGGAAAAATTCTTTTTTTCACATGGGAGTTTCCGTGTTTTATCGGGTGTGATATAATACAGTCGTAATTCATTTTTAACACTGCGTGATGGTTAGCATAACTTCAACCGATAAGGTGATATTTTAAGGGGGTTGACGTCATTGCGTGTTACTGATCATAGTGTTTACACGAAAGGGTGTTTCTTTTTATCAACTGGTTATGCTAAATATATGTTTAATTTCCTTCTCATTTGGATCTGTTCATAGATATTGTTATCACATTTTGGGATATTCCTAGTCCATCCCTTGCTTACGATAACAAATAATGTTATTTACATAAATGATTTTTTTCTATGTATTTACGTAACAATTTATGATCTTTAAATTAATTTAACTTTTTAATACTTATCTCAATGGCTTTTATTTTTTATGACGCTTAACATAGTTTGTTTCCTTCATAAAACTTATACACTCTACAAAAATGCTAGTTTATCTCAGCACCAGAAATGGTGACATCCAATTTGCACCAATAATAGTGTACGCAGGGTATTTTATTTTATTTTATAACCGGCGTTGAACAGCCGACCCAACTTAATGGGTTTACGGCTACTAATGTTCAATTCCGTAGCCTTGTAATTTTGAACCCAATCCAGAAGACAAGGGAACTCCTGGATCGAGTATTGGGAGAAAGTTGCCTTCGTGGAGGACTTTTTGATGGAGCTAACCCGCATTTGCGTTACATGGAGAGGAAGACCACGAGAACCTCCCACGGTTAGCCTGACGGCAAGGGGACTCTAACCCATGATCCGTCTACCACTGAGGATATTTCACTTCAGCACTGTGGTCAGTGCAAGCCGGATGCGGAATTCGTATCGACTGGGATTCGAACCCGGTTCGCCTCATTGGAAGGCGAACGCTCTATCCCCTGAGCCATCGCGGCTCGTACGCAGGGTATATTTGTTTCCGTAATCGAACAACAGAATCAGTTCTTGCTGTTATGAATCCCTTGGAATGCCCGTTTGGTGTAAAATAACTGCCACGCCTTACTAAAAATAAAGTGTTTTTGAGGGGTTTTTTGAGGTTGACAGATGTAAAAAATACACCTGAGGTTGAAAAGGAAGTTATGTTTTGCAGTGAAAATAACCACGTTAATAAACCTCAATTTCACCTTCATTCACACCTCACAAAATCAACCTCATACATTACTCAGCAATACTTTTAGTTGAGATAGATTGAGATTATTCAGGCCTCAAATGCTATTATTTGCTTGAAGTGTAAAAAAAATTATCCCGTATACTTCAGAAATGACTTCCCTAAGTTGGTCGTTCTAAAGTAGATTTCTAATAATCAGAAATGTGAATAAAACTACTTCATGCACTTCAACAACATTGGAAAGTTGATCTCTTTTGTTAGTTTTTAAAATTAGGTTGTTTTAAATAAATCTGAAATCAATCTTAACACCTCAAAACATCTTAAAATTTTTGTACGGGACCATTTTTGGTGCTAAAATACAATTAACCGGAGCTATATTAGCCCTTTCAATCCTTGCCAGCATAAATATTGGCCTTTACTTTGCAGCAATAATGATCTAGTGAAACACAGGAATTATTTTTCTGTGTAGTCGAACACCAGGATCAGTTCTTGTAGCACTGAACCATCTGGAAAGTTGCTTTATACAATTGGTGTTATGTAATTGACACCATTTCTGCTGTTGAGATACGGTCAACCAGAACAGCATTGGTCCTTGCGGGATAATTTTGGTTCAATACAAAATAAAATTCTATAATTTTTGTACTAAACAAAGAAAACTTTAAATGTTGGAGTTTTTGGTCTTATAAAACAATGTGTATCCTATTTGAGTGTAGGCTATTTAATTACTTTAGTAAATGAATCAGCCAGCTGTCTGAAGTTTTTGTAAATCTTTATTTGGTGAGTATTTTTTTTTATCTTCAAAATTTCCATTTAGGACGAATCATTTTATGTGATAAAAATAAAGTAAGTCTCAACATATTACTTTTAACAATCTGTTAACAATGTGTTATCTAAGCAACAGGAAGTAACTCTGATAACCGATCGAGTACAGAATGCCGTATCCAGTTCGTATGTAAAATTGCATTCTTTAAAATGATGCAAAAAATTTTATACAATACAATTCAAACTTTTTTCGACAATTATCAAATAAAATAATAAAAAATAATAAATATTAACTAACAATTATTGTCTGCATGGTATTATCTTTGAATAAACGAACTTTATAATCATGTGCAAAACTTTCTCAATTCGCTGAAAAATTTCTCGAGATATAGCAAAATACTCGAAAAGTAAAATTAACATTTAAAGGTACAAACTTTGGAGCTTCCTCCTGACTGAATTATTGGGACCATATTTCCCAGATTGCTGTTGCCCCCTATAATTTGGGGGTAGCCGCAGTATATTTCCTTTATCAACCTGTTACCAATGTGTAATCTAAGCAACGCGAAGCAAAGTGGAAACCGATGGTAGCGTGATTACTATACTCTTTACTAATACGCGGATTAATTACAATTAATAAGTTAATTAATTTAATTAATAATTGCATTTCCCTACGATCCAACTTATAATTACAAATGACATCCAAGTATCGTGATTGCAAAAATTATTCAATCATGTGTGTGTTTTCAGTGCCCTCAAATATTAAGATTGAACTGGCTGGAATTCACAGTGCTGGTGGAAAAGTTCCCTTTTTCTTACTGAGTCATTTCCCTTCACCAAGTTACATCACCTTTTTTTCAACCGAGATATTATCAACGTTTATATCATGTCAAACAAATAAATTATGTCAAGCATTTCCAGGAAAATAAACACCGGTACAGTTCATGTTTCCAAATGACTTCATTTGTTCTACACATATGGGATGGTGAATTACGTTTTAACATTTAAAGTGCCGTGTACATATAGTCGTCCATTCACAAGAATTTACCACCCTGCCGGACCTCTTTTTACTTTGCCTGACGCAGATAACATTTCATTAAATTCGTCTGCACTATTAAATACTGTATTTGAAATCAGTTTTTTTAACCACTATGATAAACGAACATCGAGAAAAAAACAATTTGGCAAAATTACAATACTTGTGTTTTAAAGGCATTTGTGATTAAGGAAACCATAATTCTTGTAATTAAACCATAATATAAGGTATTTAAACTATTCATTTGGTAATATTAACGTTCAGTATGGTAGCTATTTACAGGAAATACATAATAGAAAGTAACGAATACATAATAGAAAATTAAATGGTTCTTATGTAATGTTCTAAAGTATCCTGATAAAGTTTAAAATGCTGCTCAGCACTGTCACTCATTTTTCCATTTATTTGGTAATTTTAGTCATTTGTTTTGTATCCCTTTACCAAATAGAGTTGTAGTAATATGTTTACAAGTACAAAGTTTATCTAAGTGGTTGGTGGTAGTTAGACGACAGTTAAGTCTTTCTTATTCTAATATAATTTCTCAACTATAAAAAAGGGGTGATGAGACATAAATGATGGCTTCAAATGTTGAATGAAACTGTTCTAAGAATACTGAACTAATATATGTCTGATTATTTTTACTGTTTTCGCTATCTTTTATAAGAAAAATGAGATGCGTTACTCAAGATGTAAGAACACTGCGAACTCTGCGAACACCAAAAACTACTGCGTCAATCAAGATGTAAGAACATATTTCAGTTAAAAAATAAAAGAGAGCACAATTTTGCAAAAGGAAGCAAGAACATACATCCAGTGTTTTCTAAGAATTCACACCCACTAAAGCATCAGAGCGTTTAGCGGTACAGCAATACGGCACGACGAGGTGCGCATAAAACCACTATGTATTATTTGGGCTTCCATTCCCGAGAGGTTTTGTTCTTCCGCCAAACATTCTGAAGCATTCAGATAGTGGGTTCAATATCATTGTGCTATTTTTCTCAATTCTTCTGTGCGTTTTGCTTGTCAATTTGACAAGGGACAAGCAATTCCTTGTGCTCGAGTCTGCATATGTATCTAAACCAAATTTATTTATTTACTGTTAAACATTCATGCTTACGCTTTGATTTGAATCTGCTACATCCAAGGTGCTTTCTGCTCTGGCGGAAATACGAGATTGCTGTAAAAATAATTAAAATGACATCACTATTCCATTTATTGTTGCTAATACGTATGCAGGTTTCTGCGATCGTTAAAAACATGATTTATTTCAAGTCCTTGTCAAGGTCAAGTTGAAGAACAGATCGTTCAAATTAGAGAAAGATAATTTAAAGATTAGAAAGATAGTACAACGATTAGAGAAAGACAGTACACATATCTACGGTGAGGTGGTGGATTCGAATTCCTCTGCATCTCAGGATATATGTTTGTGATTCTATCTTTCTCTATCTCGTGAAATATATATTTTAACTTGAAAAAGGCATTTAAGATAAGCTTTGTGATGGTCACACAAGCCTGAGTATGCATGCTCAACAATAAATAAATAATTAAAAATAAATAAATGGATACAGAATCGTAGTGGGATTTGAACCCGTAACTTCTATTCTTCCATTTTTAGAATGTTACAGCCCTGATTTTAAGATACTGATTTAGTTTAGCCTTGTCCTGACATTTCTTACAAATTTTAAGGGTTGGTAGATGTAAAGTTAGTAGATATCTACGCAAGAAGAAAAAAAAAACAATTAACGTTGAGAAATAAAGTTAACAAGTATTTATTAAATTAAATATAGGTTTTCAAATATATTTTCATAATTTTGCGTTCTCTCAAACTATACTGCTATTGCCAAAATTACCGATTTTATTTTAACATAACCAAATTTTATCACATGTTCTACTAAACAGCATGTTACTACGAACCATACTTTCTTGCTAATTTTACCAAAAATACATTCCAAAAGCGTGCCAAAATTACTGTGCTTCTTCGTATTACCATAGAAACAGAAACAGAGTGAATTTTCCCATATCCTGGTAGTTTTAAGCCTATGCAAGTTTTGAGTAATCGATACAATAAAATCAAATTCAATAACCAACGAGTCATGGATAGCAAATTAGTGTACGCCAAATAATACCTCTTTCCGCGTGTCCTTAATTCAATCATGGGCAATTAATATACTTAAATCGATAAACTAACATACCGTGTTATTTTAATTACTTATTTTAAATATGGTTGGAAAATAAATTTTAAAAAAGAATTTGAAATTTTTTTATTGCATTAACGGAATAATAATCTGTTTATAAATTTGCCATTTGTCTGGTTTATTTATGTACCGGCATAATGCGATATCTAAAGGGAATATTAAATATAGTTTAGAGAACATAATCATTTAAAGATTTCTTAGGACAAAGATTTAATTTTCCCTTGAAGCTACAATCTTATCATAAAGTAATCTGCATAATCAATTCCCTGCAGCCGAATTAATTGCTTAAAAATTCGCCGAAAACTGCATTATAATGACTGAAACGTAATTTAATTAGCCCCAGTAAGGATTTATTAGCATTCTTATGTGTGAAGAAAATACTTAAAAATTATACGTCGACCAGTTTGCTTAATAACGGTAGCAGCTCCTATTAATTTATGAATATTCAGATTTCTTTTAAAAAATAAATTTTCCCTCTTTAAACGATTTACTTACAGTTAACTTAATTCAAACTTGTTCAATTGTAATGAATGATTATCTTATACTTTTAACAAAGTTTTTGGCATTTGTATTTTTAAAAAAAAATAACGTTTAATTTTGAAATGCGAAGCTGTAAATTGCTTCACGTCAATTAATAATTGCGGAATAATCGGTTTAGACAATTTAACTTTTTATAAAATGATATAAAAAGGTTTTTGGATTTGTTTTTAACGTTTTTAGGAAGAAAAAATTACTATTTGCTCTTAATATAAAAGGTTATTATTTTTTTTTTAAATATTCAACCAGTTTACTTAACAACTGTAGCAGCTTCTATTAATTTATGAATATTCAGATTCTTTTAATTTCTTTTTTTTTTAATGTTTTATAGTTACATTTAACTTAATTAAATTTTGTTCAATCTTAATGAATGATTATCTTATACTTTTAACAAAATTTTGACATTTATATTTACATTACATTTATATTTAAAAAATAACGTTTAATTTCGAAATGCAAAGCTGTAAATTGCTTATTGTCAATAAATAAAAGTGGAATAATCAGTTTGGACATATTAACTTTTAAATAATAATATAAAAAGGTATTTAGATTTGTTTTTAACATGTCTAAAAAAATACTATTTGCTCTTAAATTAAAAAAAGCTATTTTTTAATATTTATTTTCAAATCCATAAAAAACACACATATTAAGAATAAATATATAAAATAAATAATTTTTGTAATTTCGTAAAATTAATTTCATAGTTTTTAAAACAAAATGATACTATTTTATTTTATTTAAAAAAGCCATTTTCCTTATACCCATGTTCTTTTTGCAATAACCTTGGCTTTGAAAAACTTTTGTCTGAAGTGACGCAGGTTGAAAGATTTGTTTTAAATTTTTTTTCTATAATTCCATCATTAGCATGCAAGTAGTTGCATAGGCATACTACTTCACCAAATTAGTATTCCTGAACGTATCTGAAACAGAATATTTATTTCGTTCTTTCCTTTTAAAGCTAAATAATTTCGTTCTTTCCTTTTAAAGATAAATAATTTCGTTCTTTCCTTTTAAAGCTAAATAATTTCGTTCTTTCCTTTTAAAGCTAAATAATTTCGTTCTTTCCTTTTAAAGCTAAATAATTTCGTTCTTTCCTTTTAAAGCTAAATAATTTCTTCTTTGCTTTTAAGGCTAAATAAAGGGTAACAAAAATAAAAAAAAGTTTAAATGCTAAAGTAATGGAGAAATGGTAGACTACCATTATTTCAGACTAAATCATTTTAACTAGACGTTAAAAAAAGAAGGAGAAAAAAAACACTTTACCGCTTTTGGTGCCAATGAATGTTGATTTACTTTGATAATAGATACTAATTAAAAAAGAGAAAATAAGTTTTGTACAAAAAATCAAAATTAATGGAGAAATTAATTAATTTTTCGTTAGAGAACTATTAAAATTAGCCATACTATTATTGACACCAATGGTGTTTAATTCATTTTCGCAACATATATTAGTTGAAATAAAAAAGACTATATACTAAAAGGTAAGATTAATTGAGAAATATTATCACTGCTAGTATCTGGAATATATAAATAGTATCTGAAATAGTTTTAAAATAATCAAGTTTATTCAAATTAAGAATCTTGTAACGGTATCAATCTGTCTTAGAGAAAGGAAAATAGAAAAGAGAGTATAAAATAAGATTAAACATTTAATATGATACGTCTTCTCTATTTGTATATTAGCCTTCATTGCTTATCAACCTTCTATTATTTAAAAAAATTTGAAGTTGTTGATAAAAATCTTTCTTATTTATATTTAAGAGAAGTTTTAAGAGTGAAAGTGTTGTAAATGAAGTGTTTATTAGTAGCGAAACTTTTTTTAAACTGAGAATACTTTTTTCTTTCGAGTGACAAATTTTAGTTATACTGCAGATTGAGGATTAAACAAATCTTTTAGATAGAATCAAAAATAAAAAAAGCAAATAAATTATTTACTTATCTTTCCAGCCAAAAGAGGATTCGAATGTGTTTTTCGGAAGTTTATTTAAGTTAAGTAAATATTTTGATTTGTAAACATTCAACTACATCTTGAAACTTCCTGAAATTTTAATTTTCAAAACTTGATTTTTTTTAAGATATGTCATCAAATGTATACGGGATAAGAGGGAAAAAAGAATTTCTGACATAGCAAAAGTCTGAATTTTTTACAAAAGAAATTTTAAATTAAAACTGTTTGGATCGAAGCTTTTCATTTTAAAACACGCCTGCAATTCCTTTAACAAAATATATGCTCCTATTTGAAAGTTTGTGCCATTGCTTATGATCTTTGTACCATAATATAGTTTAACCCCAATACTGTTGAATGAAATAATCAAAATAAAATTAGTAATGGAATCTTTTATTTCTGTGAGTGAATTCTGAATCATTTATTACAAAATAATTTATATTAAGATTAAATTGTAAATAATATCAGGTTCGTTTTGCATTTTAATTTGTGAAATTTAAATCTACCTAATTTTAAAATAAATTAAGCTAAAAGAATATTTCATTTTATAAAAAATTATTTGGAAGAAATTTAGGACAACATGAGAATTATATTTATTTCTTATATAACATTGATTTTCCTATTCCAGGATTGAAGCGTTCATCATGCGGCCCCCACATTCATATCCGATGGTTATCTCTTCTTTTTCTATTGGCAAGTCATCCCTTCGTGGGCCAGAACCTTCCCTAGAACCTTCCTCCATTCTGCTCTTTTCTTTGTGATTGTTCTCCAATTAGTAATTCTTAGGATTTTAAAATCCTCGTCCACACAGTTAAGGCATCTGATCTTAAGCTTACCTCTAACTCTAATTACCATCGGTTTGCATTTGAAGATCCTAAATGTCAAGGAAAAAGAATCCATTCGATTGGATGGTTATCAGGGTCAACATTAATTCTATATTCATCACTGAAGATGACTTGGTTCCATGTTAGCAAACCTATAGGGTCACATTCATTTCGGCGACAATCACTTCATCGACACCATTTCATCGACTAGATCATTTCGTTGACAGGCCATTTCGTTGACAGGGTCGTAACGTCGTCAGGCCATTTCGTCCACGTGGTCTTTCGTCGACAGGGTCGTTTCGTTGACAAATTCGTTTCGTTGACAATCAATACATCGACCAGCCATTTCATCAGCATCTCTTCTACCGATCATTTAATTGACATCGTAAAGCAGTTTCGTCAACAATGCTATTTCGTCAATAGAGTTGTTTCTTCGACAGGGTTATTTAGTTGACAAGGTATTTTCTTCGACAAAGTCATTATGTCACCTGCATTTCTTCGTAATTATGTACTTTTTTGCGCGTGTAATTTTTTTTTAACTTAGCTTAAAGTAAACTTTGTGTCCTATGTTATATAATTGTCAAAAAATATGTAATTTTTTATTTTTATTTGAAATTGCTTACTCCTTTTGTTGTACTACGTTACGTTGCAAAAACTGAGCCTTTGTTCGATTAGAGGTTTAGTGGTATTTTATTCGTATTTGTTTCTAAGATTGTTTATGTTAATTTTTGAAGATTATATATTATAGATTAACACCACAAAGCAATTACCATAATTACTGTTAATGTCTCTCGATATAACAAGTGAAGGTAAGTATAACGGAAAAAAAGATTGAATTTTTCATTTCTCGGTAATTTTTCTTTTCGAAGAAATATCGAATCCTTTATTAATTGATATTGAAATAATTTACGAACTGAAAATTGTTTCTTAAGTTAATTTTTTTTACATCAATTGATAGTTAGTTGGGTAGAGTTTAAACGAAATCGGTTGATGCATCAACATTCGCTTTTTTATTATCTAAATTGCAATCGAGCAATGCGCAGTGATTATCCTCAGATAATTACTAAGCATGATTCCTTGACCGTTGTGAACAACACATTTTGGATCTAGTCTGATATTAACAATCAAACAATATTTAGAATCAAATCAAATCAAAAATATCATGAATTAAAAGTCATTAAAATATACTAAAGTGACGACCATTTTTTTCTTTTGGGGAGGGGGCTCGATTTTTCTTAGTAAATACTTTTTAACCTTTCTTCAATACACTTTAGCAAAACCAAAGAATCGAGTATAGCTCCCACATCAATGAGAATACCTGTAAACCTTAAATAGTTGTTCATACATAAATAAAGTAAATATTATGGTATCCTGTGAATAAATTTAAAAAAAAATTTTTTCGAATAACTTAAATTCAAAATTCGCAAGCCAATTCAAAAAGGAACGCGGTTTCATATTTGTTATTTATTTATTAGGCTGTAAATTTAAATATACTTTGTTGAAAAAGTTTTTTTTTTTAATTTAAAAAAAATTTAAAGCGTCAGTTATTTTCCTCCGTTCTCCTTTTTTTTTTTTACCTAAAATTGCCTAAATAAAAATAAACAAATTAAAATGAAGCATCATTGACAGCAATTTTCCAGCGACGTCAGACCACGATATTTGCTCTTATGGTGACTGTAACTTCTTAATATCACCTAGCACAAGGAAATATTATTTTTCTATGTTCTTTTATTGATTTATTTTTTCATGAGATGTTTCTATATCATTTTGGCGAGGTTACCATATAGTGCTTTTATCAGTTAATTGAGAGATATTACAAAATGCAAGTAACACAAACGGAAGATACAAACAGAAATTACGCTACGACAAATTTATGGTAATTCATGTGCAATTATTTAATGCAACATTACTACTGTAGAATAGTTGAACAAAAGCCGATTTTGACCATTTTGTTTAAGTATCCTTCTATTTTTTAGGAATTTTACTGTATTCCTTTCGAAAACATTTTTGAGACAGGGAAATAAGTGAGACAAAATACCCATCTATCTTTCTCTTTTTTATTCTTAATAAAGGAAAGAATCAGAATCATTATATAAGGAATCAGACCTCAAAGGTTTAAAAAAGCTGGTGTGAAGTCATTATAATGTTGCTACCAAGTGTGTGCTTGCTTCTTCAGCAAAGTATCTTTTGCGATGTGTAATGAATTTTCAATATAATAGATATATGTATAATAGATAAACATATATAATTGATAGATATCTGCACTTGACAAATATTCTCACTTAACGGCAATAACTATTTGAATTCAAACTTTATAATAAGGAAAAACAAATGGAAAAAATATTTACAAAGAGGAGAGAAAATTATTACAATTTAAATTTCAACTAGTTTAGAACTTAAATTTTAAATGGTTATCTGTACTAGAAACCAATACCCTTTTCAAGTGTTTTCTCACCACTAAAAGCAAAATTTATCACCACTTTTCAGCATAAATAAGCCAGGAGACTCCAAATTAAAATGTAGAAAATATAAAAATTAAAAATATATACATATTAGAACTTCATAATCGTTTAGTTAACGAATAGTGAGATAATAAATATAAAAATTTTTTAAATGTCCTAAATTTATCTTAAATTTCTTTTTAACAACGTTCAAAATACCGTATAGTTTTGCATTAATTGTTATTCAACCATAATAGTTGTAAACGGTTTTAAAACTTTATTGGCAAAAAATGTTCTTTACTGTAAGCATAACGGTTAAATGGATGGATAAACTGTTGCCGGTTATTTTATCATAACTTTAGTGTAATTTTAACAGTGTACATGAAAGCATCATTACTTCTTAACTATTAATTCTATCAAAACACTATTAATTCTATTCATTTCATTCGATTCAGCATAAAAAAAAACATCAAAATAACACCAAACTTTTCTAAATAGTAAGACTTATAACCTTCTATCCCTGTCCTCACTTCAGTATAACTTTCGGAGATAGAATGTAAAGTACCCCGATAACTCGGATTTATGTTCATATCATGTACTCACAAAAATGAAGATTTTAATGTTTTAGTGAAAAATTATGATACATTTTTATAATATATCACTCCACTATCTTAACTAAGTCAAAGTAATTTTATGCGGATAACGAAAATCGCATTTAATTAGATATTTAAAAAATAAGAAGCATTATTCACGTATAAAAATATATGAGATCTTGAATTTCATTAAATTTTTAGTTTCTTTCATATTTGCTACTTATATACCTGTTATATAAACCAAGAGATCGAAATTCTAAAAATGATGTAATAATATTATAAATAAAATCAAATTCTGTACCCTGGCTCTAATCTATGTACTAACAACTCATGGCTGATATGCTAAAAAATAAATAGTTGTCTGTTCTCTGAAGAAGATTTTGGAAACTTTTATTTTTACTTATCAGTAAATTGAATAATTTGTTTCTTGTTTACCCCGATTCAATGTTTCGTTTGATATTTTTTTTTTATCCATTTCATTCCTTTCCTTCAACCCTGTCGATGAAACGACCCAAAAAATGACATAGTCGACGAAATCAATGAATTGGCAAAACTACCCAGTACACACACCACAAAAAAAATATAATAAATAAATAAAAAAATATCACAAAATAATCCTGTAGACAAATGGGCTCATTGTGCTTAGTTATCATCTGAGAATAATCCTTGCTTATAGATGAGCATTGTTTTATAGAAATTTGGGTCACCATTATACGCTCCCCATCTAATTGTTAGTTTATTAAGAAAAGAATTAAAAATACTATTTTCAGTTCTAAAATTATTTCTGCATCCAACAATATCCGATTGAGGCTTTGTTGATTTATTAATTCAATATATTCCCCCCCCCCCTTGTTTATCTCTTACTCTACTTGCTATATAAAGAATCATTCAAAGTAGTTACTGCAAGTGCCTTTACCATGCTAATCTATAAAAATCTGTCATAAAATTAATAAAATCAAATTAATAAAGATAAAATCAAATCGACTAAATGACCCAATCGATGAAGCAGTCCTATCGAGAAATAGACTTGTTGATAAAATTATTCTGTCGATGAAATCACCCAGTCGATGAAACGACCCTGTCAACGAATGACCCAATCGATAAAACGACCCTGTCTACAAAGCGACCCTTTCGACGAAGCGAACCTGTCGAGGAAATGACCCTGTCGAGGAAATGACCCTGTCGATGAAATGACCTAGTCGATGAAACTATCTGTCGATGAAGTGGTGTCGATGAAATGGTATGCCGATGAAATGAACCAGACCGACCTATCCCGTCGAGAGCGATACCACTCCATATGAAGGCAAAGTTTGACTGCGTCAATCCTGTACAGCATCACACCACTAGACAGCAGGCATGATGTTATCAGGTGACAACGTATACGACATATGGTCCCCCCTAATAAAGATAAATGTCGCCATGACAGTCCAGAAGTACGATCGTGATATACTTAAGCCACATACTGAGGCATAGTTCACGGCATGGCTCCTAAAAACCATTTTTCAATAAAAAAAATGCTCAGTCATACACAGCAAGGGTGTCACAGAAATGTCTTCGTCATCTTACCAACTTTTACTGCTTTGCTAGATCCCCAGATTTATCACAAAATGATAATATTTGAGATCACTTGGACAAAACAAGTTTGACAGCCTCCGAGTTTAGTTGATTTAGTGGTGTCATCACAGCAACTGTGGAATGAAGTGTTGTTGGACATCATAAAGAATATGCTTCATTGTCCGAACGTATCGTACCCTGCATTTGCTTGTTAAAACCTTCATTCATTTGCACTTTTTCCTGCAAAAAAATGATAGATTTTTTTCTTAATCACTTATTTATATCACCGTTGCGCTTGTATGTAAGATTTCGTTTAATCCTGACAACTATTTTATGTGATCTAGTTGCTATGGCAGTGAGGGTAAATTGCAATTTTGTACTTAAATTTACAATATACAAATTATTAGATTGTAGAAGGGGCAACCTTGCTCGCTGCACTCGCCAACCCACAAAATTGCTTTTATAGTTTCCTTTGAATTCATAAGCGATTTGAACTTGTTCCTATTTTCACTTTAATAATTGTAAAATTTAGTCTTATTTTGTACGTGTCTTTTTTGATACTTTTTTTAAAAAAATGGATTTCTAAAATATAAATTTTTACAGCTTGTACTGGTTTCGACTTAAATTTAGGCATCAAATTCAATTTGTATAAAATATGATTTATAACATATTCATTATTCTTACAAAAGCTTATAAATTTTTTTTTAAAAAGAAACTTCTGAAAAATCAAAGGAAAAAAATAATAATAAAAATACTTATCATGACTTTGCTTATAAAACACCCTCTCTCTCCCTCTTTTTCTCTCTCTTGCAATAAATAGGAAGCTTTATTAAAATTGAAGTATAGCTATAAATTATTACTGTATTTGCTTAAATTAATAAGTGCAATAAAAAAAAATACAGAATAATTTGCTCGTTATATGATTTGCTTGTTATTAACATATAATACTTTCACATGCTATAGTTTAGCTTATTACAGCTTTGCGTAGTTTAAACGGAAAAAAAAGATTTTTCTTCAGAAAATTACTTGGATCTACGTAAGTTTATTTTATTTTATAACAGGTGTTAAACAATAATTTTTGAGCTTATGAACACTAATGTTCAATTCCTTAACCTTGTGATATTGAACCCAACAAAGGAGACAAGGGAATTCCTGTATCAAATATTGGGGCAAAATTGCTTTCGTTTGGGATTTTTTGAAATGGACTTGCTATTCTCCATTTTAGTTATATGGAAAGGAAAACCCCGAAAACTTACAACAGTACTACAGAATTCGTATCGGCAGCAATCGCTGGAATACGAACCTCATCGAGTGGTGAAATTTCTGTCCCCTAAGCTACAGTGGCTCTAAACATGTATGTTTAAGCGTCCATGCTTATGGGTGCTCAATTTCTAGATAATTCTGTTGTTTGTTGAGAAAACAAAAAACAAAGAAAGAAGGTCATTTTTGCTTTTCTGTAAGAGAAATGTTTTAATTTTACGATAAAATATTTATAATCCAATAAAAATTACAAAGTTTTGTAAAGTACTTACGATTTTGCGTTGCCTAATACAACTTTCTTCCGACTTTGAAAAGTTTCAGCCAAAACGAAATTACGGAAGTTTGTTTCTTGTTTCAGGAGTATTAAGATTAAATTCAAAATAAAGTAGCTTCTTAAATATTGATTTTCACTTTACTTAACGACCTACTGTGTTTCCAGTTGAACTCCAGCTGAGGTAAAATACATTAACCTCATGTGTTGCCACTTTACATCAAAGAACATTGAATTAACCATTAACATAAATTCAAGAAAATCGATAATGGGATTTACAACTTGGTTAAAAATCAGATTTAAAATATAGTGCATGATTACCATTATAAATTGGAGCAATTTCTTAAATGATTTGTTTTTTCCTCATACTGATTTAACAGTTATATAAAAGTGGGATAACGAATAAATATTGATTTGAAAAAAAAAAAAAAGATTTAATTCTCTTTTTAAATGTACATTTCATTCTTAAGATTTAATTTAGATAAAAAATGGTCGTATAAATTTATATCGTTGTAGATATTAGTAGTCATGCATCGTGTTATTTTGATTTTTGTATGGCTATTTAAAAGAAAGAAAACAAACATGTTTGACATATGATTCATCTTCGAACTCTAGTGAGATTTCGAACACCATAAAAATATTTTTTTATAATACTTTTGAAAGATTTAATCAAAAAATTGTACATTTAACGAGTCATAAATTTATGTTTCATTGATTTTAGATAGATGAAATTTACAGTTATTTATGAAACGAAAATTACATAAAATGAAATAATAGAAGTGCGAAATGTTTAGAAATGGATATAGGTAATTCACTCCTCTTTTACCCGTTACAAAGTAGTATTCCATACTTTCTAACCCGAAGTTTTTATTAAAATGTAACATTATTTATTGAGAGCTTGTAGCAAAGCCAAAGCAAGGTAAGCAGCCCAGTGCCATAAACTATTAGTGAGAATCAAATATATATATATATATATATATATATATATATATATATATATATATATATATATATATATATATATATATATATATATATATATATATATATATATATATATATATATATATATATATATATATATATATATATATATATATATATATATATATATATATATATATATATATATATATATATATATATATATATATATATATATATATATATATATTTGTCATTTGTAACTTATAATAATGGTCCAAAAGCACATTTGCTGCTTATTTTTGTGCTACCATGATTTCACACTAGAATTCAGTTAAGTAGTTATAATATGCACAAATTTTTCATCAGATGCACGGAACCTAGAAAATTACCATATTCTTCATGAACGAGCTGAAGATAGGCGTAATCGACTGCCAATTATTGGTGTTAAGATTTAATTACAACCTTTGAAGTGTATAACTCTTTTAAGCTTCCATTCGATTACGATTCAGTATTAGCTTGATATTAAGCAGTCATTCACACTATTTTTAGAGTATCTCAAAGTTAAGTTCCGAAACGAATAAACTTTTACTACTCCGCATTAAAAAGAAGGCACATCTGACAAAAATTTTTGTTTTTAACGAATAAAAATAGATTATAAACTCAGAAAACAACCACAAACACAGATTTTTGACATAAAAGATCAACTATTTAAATCAACTAGCCCATTATATAAGACATTTCTCTCCACTTATTGTCGAACATGTATATATATATATATATATATATATATATATATATATATATATATATATATACATATATATATAGTACCTTTTAAACTAACTCTATGTTAAACCTAGCGTCAAATTGAAGTGAGGCTTCTATTTAATAGTTGCATTTAATGAATATATTCTCGTATCGTGTTATCCTCCCTCCTCTTACTGAAGTCTTCAGCGTGATTTTTAGAAATCCTCTTAAACCTTTCTCACCTTTTCTCCAATGTAGACAAAGACACGGCAAGATCTTTTCTCTCGGGATATTAAATTTGTTTATCTAACTCTTCAAATTCTTTACACGTGTCCTTAATTACATTGTTCTCTTCTCAACAGGGTTATCTCTGCTTGGAGTTCCATTGAATACTTTACATGGAATCTTTAATTCTGCTAAATTGAATCGAAGATTCTTTCTCAGCCGAAGTCTGTTTAGGTAATTAAAGTCAAATATCAGACTGGAAGGCAGAAAATTGTTCGGAAAATATTAAATTGAATAAATTATTTGATTTCGAGAACTGTTTAAGGAAATTTTATTAAACAGTTAAAACTGATTTTTTTTTTTTTTATTTTTTTTTTTGAATTTTTGTACAAATACTATTGACTAAGCTTTTAAGGGGTAAAATATTTGTTTGTTATCTTATGATAAATGTCTATAAATAATTATGTCCGTGAGGCATTTGATTTTTTAGAAATGAAATTTTCTTAAGGTTATTTTCACACACCAAACTATTAATTTATTGAAATATAAAAATTAAAAAAAAATTTAGTTTCAAAAATTTATTATTTTTTTTTATAATAACTTAAGAATTAAACATTGAATTTCAATAATCTACATTCTTTCCTCCAAAAACATATTTGAAAAAAATGTTTTATTTCAAAAACAATGCCAGGAAAGCTGTTGATCTGAAGATAAGATATACTTTAAATTTGTGACTCGTAAATTTTTTAAATTGATTTATATAGATAGATATTAAGAGAGAGAAATTCTGGTAAGTACCTTACTGTATGGAAATGGATTCTTGGTTGGTAAAAAAAAATGGTAATAAAACCAGAATATACGGTATATAAACAATTAAATATTAATTTTTCCGTTCAGAAGGTAACGGTTATCGGAAATTTGTTTGCAAAACTATAATTCATATTACTACATGTGCAAAAACATACAACATTGAAAAATAAATTTATTCAAATTAGTTTGTTTTTACGCCATGCACTAAGGTTTCGTGATAAAATTGTGAAATTTTACCACATTGAACAAATTTTAACTTATGTTATAAACAATACTCTATAGTTAATCTTACCGAAGCCTTTTGTAAAAGTTTTTTGGGATTCATATAGAACCAGAAATACAGGGAAATTTAGCATATTTCAGGAATTTCGAAATTTTTTTTTTCTCAGTGCGGCATTATCGTTTATAATTCGATAGGTTATGATAACATTTTCCGCCTTAGCTTAAATATCAACTTACAAATTTGATGTATTTATTAATTCAAATTGAGTTTAGCAAGATTTTGGTGATATTTTAAAAAAAAATTATATATATATTTAGTTTACTAATGGCAATCGGTCCATAAATTCTAGATATTTTTTTAAGTAATTGCTAGGTATAATTGTCTGAATAACTGATTATAATTAATACGCATTTTCTGGTCGTTAACAGTTTTTTCTTCATTTTTTATATATTTTTATATATAATTCCTCTATTAGCTGCACAGATAAATAATACAGCATGAATAAGGTGAAACCTGAAAAGCTATGAAGAAACATAATAAAACTTCCCTATTTCGGAAGCTTTATTCCCCATCAAAAGAAGAGAAATCCCTTTCTTTTTCGGGAAATCTATTGCTTGTTTCAATGTATCTGACTGATTTATGAGCCCAAGCGAGACATCTTTGTAATATCTGTCATTAACTGATGTTTTCATTTATCCCGCAGGACATTTAACTGGCATACAGAAATTATAATCTCAAAAAGAGATGGAAATTTTCACTTCAAGCAGTATCTCATTTTAGATTCTTGTTGAGAAGGTTTTTTTTTTCTTTTTCATTTTAAGAGTCAGCATTTTTATGGATAGAATTGGATACTTGGAAATTTTTTAATTTATTTAAAATTTCAAGACGCGTTCTATATTTGACTATAAGAGATATGTTTTGTATTATAGAAAAATGAATTCTTTCAGTTTTTTTTTTGGGGGGGGGGGAGGGTGGTTTGAAATGGAAATTCACAAGAATTTTAAAATAAGGCTTTGTTTTACAGCTGGTAATATTTTTTGATGAAACGAGTGAATCACGACACTGTCCCTTATTTGACGGAACTACGTTCACTCGAACAATTAAGACTTAAATTCTTTCAGTGGATCTTTGTATTAATGTATCTGAAAGACAAATTTCATTCAAAAGTCTTCCCAAAGTGCAATTTTTTTTAACTTTGACTGTCAAAATCTTTTAGTACCTAGAGTGAACTAGATAGGTACATATTTCTGGGAATACATATCAATGAGTATTACCTAAAAATTTGGTAATAGGCAGAAGCTAATGAGGTCTTGGTTCCACCTGAGCCTCTTACCTACATAGAGACGGAGATATATTTACAAACTGAGTGAGATGAAAGGCAATATGGTTTATTACCCCTGTGCATCAGTGATATTGAGGCCATGATTCTTTAACACTAAAATAAGACAGGCCAAGGACAAACTGCTGTCATCCGCCTTCTCAGTGGCCATCTCACAACTATGATCTTGATGGTTTAAGATTTCATTGCATATGCACCAGATGCTCCTCTCAACCCCAACTCACATCTTAGTGTTCAATTATCAAGCTCTTCTTGGTAGTCCAGTACTTCCTTCCGTCTTGGACTTCCTTTGAGTGTTTAGCTTTATGGTCCTAGTCTAGCACTTCTGGACTTTGGGGATAGCAACATCATTAAAAAATAAATATATGCGTGGTGTATATTTGTTGTGATCTTAGAACTGACCATAAAGTAGCTAGAAACAGAAATTTTGTATAAATTTCAAAATCCTTAACTGCATTTGAAATAACTAGACAAGTATAAAATTTGCTGGGAAAGAAGCCTTAAGTATAGCAAAATCAAAATCATTTCACAGATGTATGGTTACTAATTCGAATTTATATTTTATAGCTCTAAAGTTTAAGATCCGTGTCTGAATAATTGCATACAGAAATAGTTTTAGGAAAGCTGTAAATTATTTTTAAAAAAAATAATTTTCATGCTCAGTATGAATATCTGAAGTTAACAACTTCCATTGTGTCGAGCTGCAGTCTCAATCACAATTTTACTGAGAGAGAGAGTGGAGGGGGAAACTTATACATTGCCAGTGGTCGGAAACACTGCATTATTTTTGTAGTTTACAATAACTTCAACAACTTTATTACAAATGCAGTTAACTACAACTATTTTTTTTAAAAAATGTAGTGACTACAAACTACTCTGGAGCTGTAGCAACTACTTTACTATTTTAAGGAGACGAACTTACGTTAAATGTAAGGGAATAATTAAGAAATATTTATTCATATTTACAAGAAACAATTTGTTATTCCAAAATTTTTTCTTTTAATTCCTTCATTCCTGATGTCTTTATCGACAGCGAATAATTAATTTAAGAAATACGAAATTATCAAATACTTAAATCTTATACAATGACGTAACCAAATCTTACCGTAACCGTATCTTAACCAAATACGTAAATAATTGCTTAACGCTTTTTTTTTTTACCTCTAAGATAAATTTAGTTCCCTTCCTTTGAAATAACATCAATATTTCATACGTGCGCATGCGCATGCGGAAGCGTGACGTGATTAGTTATCGAATTTTCAAGTTCAAAATGATGATGTTTCAGAATGTTAAATGATGTTGTTTCAAAAGCTTCACCGATACAACACTGTTTCAAAAACACAGACGATACAACAAACAGATCAGATTATATAAAATATTTCAAGGATAAATAGTACATTGCATTGCTATGCAGGTAATCTAAGTTTCAAATTCTGTTGATTTTTTTAAGAATTGTCGATCAAATGAAATCAAAACAATATATATATATATATATATATATATATATATATATATATATATATATATATATATATATATATATATATATATATATATATATATATATATATATATATTGTGCGTGTGTGTTTAACAGGTGAAGTTTCTTGTTGGGTTTTTTTTTTCATGTAATAATCAATCTTCTGGTTGAAGTATAAGAAATAGATGGAAGGAAAAAAAAAACAGAACGTCGCCAAAAGCACATCATCAAGGTATGCTGACAGCCAATCTAGGTTTGCAAAGTAAATAAGTAAACAGGTGAAAAATTATCCTTTCACTCTTCCATGCTTGCTTTGTATTGATTTCCATTAGATCAATAAACTCTTTCAAACCGTTGCACTTTTTTTTTTTTTTTACCAGATCGCAAAAACACTGTAAGTAGATAACATTATTTTTCTCAACGAAAAAAAGAAGTAATACAAAAATATTCAGTTTAATTTAATGCCACTTATTTATTTTTCATGCTTGAATGTATGTTGCATAGTTTGATCTCCTCTAGTTATAATTGCTCTTGTTGAAAAAGAAACATTTTCTTTAAAAGTGAAGCTACATTTACTTTTTTATAAATGTATTTCTTTATTAATCATAATAAACGTTTAACAGATAGCTGTTGATTAATTTAGAGCAAGGTTTTTATTTTTCCCTATGACACATTTGAAAAAGCTAAAAATTAAAAAAGAATAATTAAATTAAGTAAAATTAAAAAAATAGTTAATTTAAATTATGTCTATTTTAAAAAGAGCAATTTTATTTTATTTTAATTATTACTAATGTTAAAATTAAATACTTACGATTTTTCATAATTTTTAAAAATAAAAAATATTGAACTAACAATTTCAATTAATAAATTAAAGTTTTTTTATAAATCTGCAATTTATTTTTATATTTGATGGGAAACAATTTTATTGATATTGTTTTTTATTTATTAAGAAAGTAAAAAATCTGGTTCACAATGAAAAAATGCTCAATAACAATGTAAAACAAAAATAAGTTTTATCTCATATTCTGTTTGAGATATTTATATAATTTTCATCCATTTAAAAATAAGTAATAGAATTTAAAAATAAGTAAAATAAAATTCACTGCATACTAAAGAATTTTCCACTAATTCCATTGAGAATTTGGATAATCACGCTTATTCATCCTACGCTATAATGGTAATCACGCTGTGATGGCGGAATTATAATCAAGGCTATGCCTATTGGTAAAGGCTGGTACTTTTATCACTGGTATTTACGCCGAAATCTATTGCCCATTTTGAATGACATTGCACTTCTTTTGTAGCTGTTTTACCAGTTTTTCCCGTGGTATTTTCAGGAATTCAGGTTTAAGATGTCCACTCAAAATTTTTTATGGTGTCAATCGATTTTGCTGACTAAACAGGTCTGCCCAGCCCTGACCCCATCGAGTTTCTCTGGGTCTATTTGATTTTCGAATGGACGATGACTGTCAACTTACATTTAGGCCTGTAGGAATTTTGACGCATTTGAAAGAAAATTTAAAAAAAAAAAAAAAAAAAAAAAAAAAAAAAAAAAAAAAAAAAAACATCAGTTACAACATCAACTTTCCGGGGTAATGCATTCCCCAAGTCGCTACATGACTGTCAGTTTGTCAGTTGCATATAATCTATTTAAATCCTCCAGGAGAGGTAATTGTACACTTAACCCTTCACCGGAATAGTTTCTTCAATCCCTTATTAAACTTCTAGCTTTATACTTAAAAGAGCCCCCACGACTTTCGTCCTTCCGTGGTAGTCATTTATCAAGTCCTTGAATGATTGCTAGTTAAGTAGTATTTAGAAAATCCTCCACGAGATTCAATTGCCGTCCTTGATATCCTTTCCTCAAATTCTTGCAAGACCGGTAGTTGTATGATTGGTATTTTTGAATCGTGCTTATTCAAACTAATTCTTCGGGTTAGGTTTTCCAGAAGACTATATGTCGGCTAAATATATTTACCTTGCTCTCATTTCGTACTTGCGCTCATTTTGAAAGTTTCCTCACTTATTTTAAACATATATTGTTTCTATGTTAATTCTGCGATTCATATTATCCCAGATATTACTCACACGGTTCGGTTATAAGTTCTGGGCAAGCAGTTTATTCGGTTACCCCCTATTTTCACCAAACTCTGAATAGCGTACTCCTCTCTCAATGAAATGATCCAGGTTAGATTCTCAGCAATGGCTGGGGGTTTAAAATTTTGCTCTTGGCACATGCATGATTTAGTGCTGACATAAGGTATTCCTTTCAATGGGTGGATCATGGGTTAAAAATCCATGCCGTCGTACTAATCGAGAATTTCTACTCCATGTAACTTATATGCGGGTATCTTCATATAAAAGTCCTTCAGGAAAGTTAATTTGTCCCTATGTTTGGTCCAATGAAGCCATTGTCTTTTGCTTTTGTGCTCAAGGATGCAAGTCTACGAAGTTTACCATTGATATGCACAAACCTCAAAAGGGGAAAATTGTTCAATGCTGGTAATAAAGTATAAAATAAAAACAAACTGAAAATTGTTGAATATCTCATCATGACAGCTAGTGTTGTCTTGAGTACTATAGATCCAACCTGCAGAACTACCACCATCAACCTAAATGACGCAGTAGACAATGGCATTGAGGCTATTATGAATTTAAACCGCTGGTGCCATGCATGTCGAAACACTTCTAGCCAATGCTTCCCCCATCGATGTTTACTGAAGTTCGATAGTTTTTAGAAGCTCGAAATATAATTAAAAAAATATAGTCAAAATTATGTGGTCAAAAATGCAATCAAAGTTCAAGGGCTGTAGACTTATAACGATTGTAAAAAGTGTCAACTTACTATTGAGTAAGACGGGATGAAAATCAAATGAACTTGTTTGATTGCTATATGATATTTGATGTTGCTTCAATAATACAAATTTTATTTTATTTCAGTTTCATACAAAATCTATCAGGCTTGTTTTTAGTTCGTTAACTCATTCTTTGCTCCATTCATTAGAGTTTGGTTATTGACTTGATATCTTTCTTTTGCGCCTAAATCTAATTTAAGACCTTATTGCGCCTATCTTTTTAGATCATTTTTGATGGGAAGTAAATAAAAAAAAAACATTAAAAAAACACTGTTATAACTGAAAATAAAGGTTTTTATTCCAAATCCATGGTTATATTTTTAAAATTCAAAGATATTTTTAACTTTTCCATAGTATTAATTAAAATTTTAAGCAATTAGTGTTTCATTAATCATTACTCTATTTTAAATTATTAGTCTTTAACATCGATTAATCAAGCAAATGAGCCTAAAAAGTCATTTTCATCTGTTGTCATAAAATATGCAATTAACGTCTGATCTAATCATTAACACAGAGAGACCATCAAACAAATGACACGTTATCCAATAAATGTAAACTTTTCATTTGAAACAAACTTTCGAATTATTAATCCTTGGAGTATGGTTTGAAGTTTATAGTTTTAACTATTTTTTAGAGAAAATATGTTTGAAATATATTTTTTAGTTATGAAATTTGTTTATGTAGCTGAGGAAAGTCACAATGATCATTACATAGAGAAAAATTACAATTAATAAAATTTTTGGTGTCAGTTGTTTTATGATTTCCCCCCCCCCAAAAAACTGTTTTAGAGATATTTTTAAGAATGCATGTGTATCGTTTTACTTTACGTTGTTTGGAGGAATGAGGTTGAGTTACATTTAGTAGTGTATGTTTTTAATTTGATAATACGAATTACATATTTAATAGAACAATACAAATAGATGGATGCAATAAATAGATAGTCGACTGTTCTGAATACAAATTCTGACGTTACATACAACACATACTATGCAATTTAACAAAAGCGGCTGCCATCCATTGGTACAAATTTAAACTACTTATGTACGTTAACATACTCTGTATAGTGCTTCGTAATCACCGTGCGAAATATAGACTGATGTAATTATATATATATATATATGATAATAATGATAATTTAATGACAATTAATAATAATGATAATTTAATGACAATTAATACTAATGATAATTAATAATGATAATTTTTCTTTATTTTTTTGAAAACTCTTAAAATAGAGCGAATTGTATAAAATATAAAATTAACAAATAAGAAACTCAAACTTTCAACCATTTTTCTGGCCAAACTGTTGGTTAAATATTTTAAAAATTGTGGTGAATATCTCATCATATTTTGAGTATCATAAATCCAAATCTGTTGTAAAAATTGTATGTTTATTCAGAGAAAATATGTCATGTGTCTGATTTCGTGACTTATTTTATAGTTAGCTTTAATTAATTAGCATGTATCATGTCTTCTCTTTAATCCATTATGAGTGGCACTTTTGTATTGAAAATTCAATCATTAGAACAAAAATTATTCCGCGTGATATTTGTCGATTTTTTTTACATCACAAAAACACAGCAATCTTTCTCAACATATTGGTTAAAATCTTTGCGCGATTTTGAAACTTTCTTGTGCTTGCTGAAGTAAAATATCTTTAGTGGTGGACGGATCATGAGTTAGAACCCTCTTGCTGCCATGTTGACCATGAGAGGTTTTCGGGGTTTCCCTCTCCATGTAACGCAAGTGCGAGTTAGTTCCATCACAAAGTCCCATGTGGTGGCAAGTTTCTCCCTGTTTACAAAATCATAAGTTTTGTCAGAGAAAGTATGTTTTTGTGCTTGACTCTGCATTTGAAAGTAATTATGTAAATTAAAATTTTAATTATTTGACTGATCTGTAAATTATTTAACTTATTTTTGTAGAATATATCAGGTCTCCATAACGATAGGCACTTAGATCTTGAAAATCCAATCATTAGAACAAACATTTTTTCCACATGATATTATTTATTTACGGCACAGAAAGACCAAGAGTCAACAGGTCTTGAAAGATCTGGGTCAACAAGTGTATTAACACCTCTGCGTGCTTTCAACACATTGGGTTAGATTCAAAAAAAATTTTTTAAATTATAAATAAACTCTTCATGTATTTAAACCAAAATTTATTCAATGGACGAGTTGATGTTACACAGACTGGACTAGTGTTTATGTTCAATTTCCAAAAAGAGAGAAATTTACCAGTTCAGTTTTTTTTATTTACGGTTTTTTTTATTTATAGTTTATTTATTTATTTATTTTTGGGGAGTTTCCCGTATCTCCACCTGAGTGTAAGATTTTGTGCTATCCCCTGTGAAAACAGCTTCCTGTGAGAGGCACATACGTGTTCGAATAGTTTAATGACAAAATACCAAAAACTCGTTCTTCAAAATTTGTATGAATAGACCCCCTCCAAAAAGTTTAATCCTAGGCAAAAGTCTTAGTTTATCATATGCAAATAACAAATGGTATTTTAATGTTTAAAGTGATGTAAAATGTGATGTAAATAAGATGTGATGGCAATATAAAATTGTGATGTAAAATGATAATCATAAAATGATAATTATAAAATGATAAACCAGTGACATGAAATGATATAAAATTTTTATAAATTCGATGAGAATACTGTAAAAAGTGAATTCTCAAATATCACGAAACTTGCTTAGCTTTTGATGAAGTCGTTTCTTGGTATATGCTCCGAGGAAACATTTCGTCAAAGTGAGCAAATAACAATTGTCTCTTTTTCGAAGAAACGAATTTCGTCAAAAGTAAGAAAACACTTCGCCATCCTGTTTTTTTCTTTTTTTTTTCTTTCAAAACAACCCTTATACCTAATGTATCCTAACAATAACTTTAATACAAGCACCATATAGGTGACATAACATAACAATTATAGATAGAACAGAGATATAAATTAAAACAATGTTCGTTGTTGGATTTGAACCCCATATCTTGCCGGCAGGAGGCCAACTTCTTGACCACCATATGGACCACACAGCTCGATTTGGAGCTTTATTTTTGATTATCTATTCTTTTTTTTTTTTTCTAATTTCGTCATTCAAGTTTACACTCTCCCACAATGCACTACGATGAGTTTGATTTGATGAAACATTCTCATCATATATATATATATATATATATATATATATATATATATATATATATATATATATATATATATATATATATATATATATATATATATATATATATATATATATATATATATATATATATATATATATATATATATATATATATATATATATATATATATATATATATATATATATATATATATATGTATTTGTGTTAATTTTTTGATTTGACATGTGTTCGTAGTTTTGGTTATCAAATTAAAACAATTTTAGCACTTGTAAAACTTTTACCTTGGGAAAGGGAAAAGTTTTACAACTGATCCAGATCCAGTCCAGAAATTCTGCAATTATCTCTTAATAGTAACATGTACTTTAAAATGAGTTAGTTTTCATCGGACAGTATATTTTTCAATTTTAAGAACTACAACTCATTTAAATTAATAAACTACATTTAGTGATAACTTACTTATTCATTTATTCAGCATTTGTAATACACAAGTTTTACTTAAAAGACAAAATTAACTTTTATTGTCTTAAAATATATTTCAGAATCATATTTGTATATATTAATTTGCCAGAATGGCTGAAATTTATGTAATTATGAATTAAGAATAATTATTTAGTTACTAAGTTTTTTATTTGCATACGTTTCATTTCCAACACAGTGCTTTTATCTATACATATTTTGATAGTTTACATAATTGAATAATTACTGTGGTTTTTAATTTTTATAAGTATTAAGCATAGCTAATATGCTCAAGTAATTTCATCTAGTTGATTTACTGCAAACTTCAATTTCGGTATTTCACATTTTCATTTGTAATTTAATCTTATTAATTTTAAAATATACATTTGAAATAAATTTGGCTAGGTCGAAAAATCTTTGAATAATTTTAAAAGTATTTTAAGTTAAATTTTTACATTAATTTAAAAAATGACAGATTTTGTTATTTCCATGAGATTTTAATTAGGAATCTTTAAAATAAGTAACATAGTTAGTCTTGAGTCAGTTCTAAATTAAGTTGACAATTGAGATACATACTTTTTCTTCATTTTTTGCTTTAAATGTAACAAAATTATTTTAAAAAAATAAACTTCTAAAAATTATTTCTACGTGTTGAAGACTTAACAATATTCCAGTGAAATAAACTCATAAATATATGTTTAAAAAATGAACGAAGTACATTAAAACGAATCAAAATTAAATTTCACCGAAAAGATTAAAAAAAAATAAAGTAAACCAAATACTCCAACTGGATATGAGGTTTTGATTACATTTTCTGATTTAAATGTAATCCTTTACAAAAAGCAGGAAAGTTAACCGCGCAAATGATGAGATTTTTAAATAATGCTAAGAAAAAAAAGTTGATGATTAAAGCTTAACTGAAGCCGATTTAATTGAAAATTCTGCATTTTCGCTTCATGGAATCTGGTTCATTTCTCCGAACAAAATAAAAGATAAAGTTTTCTCGATTTCCTTTTTAGAAATTTAACTAGAAGCAATGTTTTAATCACTTTTGAACAAAATAACATTCGAATTTCTTTTTCCGTTTCGGTAAATTAGTATATTTTACGCTAACTTAAAAAGAGCCGTTCTAAAGTTACGTTGGATTAAAATTGTTGATTTGTTTTTGGTTTTTTTTATTTGCAAAAAGAGGAAATTATACATTCTTAATTTAAAACAAAAATCATATCATTCATTAGGTTTATTATATGCGCCACTATTAAAAAGTAAAATATGCAATAAAAAGATTTAATTTTATTTCATATTAAAATCCTTCGATAATATTTCATTGAAATCAAAGCTTTTGATGCTCTTTTATGACATTTTATTTTATTAGTTTGCTCTTTTAGCTCTACTCACAACGCATTTTTTTAGTCTAAATACTAAAATTTTTTGCAATAACTAAAATAGATCTTAATCTCTTATCGCTTTGATAAGGAATTTTAAAGTACTATAAATCATGATGCATGAATAACTTTTTAAATACATTTAAATCACAAAAGTACATCATTTCAAAATCATTATTAATAATATTTTTTATTATTCCCTGAAAAGAATGTTCACTTTTTTATCGGCAAGATATTTTAAAATACTGCTAATTAAAATAGATAAATAATTCCTTCAAAAATCATAAAGATAAACCACTCTTATCTTAATATTAAGAATTATTTTTTTCAGTCACCAAGCAAAATAATTTTTTCTTGCATGGAAAAGTAGATAAATAAGAATTATAGTAAGAAAATAAATGTCTTTAAAATCGCAATAAATATTTTTTTATTCTCGGTTTGCAATCATTTTATTGTTACTTAAAAAATCTAAACATTGCATTTATTTTTATAATTAACTTTCGAATTTTTAAACAAAAAATGAAAGTGTTTATACACCTAGTTATAATTTTTAACTCAATGTTTTTGTTTCCTCACATATTTTTAATTTCTGAACCATTAAAAGAACTATTTTTCGTTTGTTTTAACATAAAAGCTTTTTTTTTTTTTAAATAAAGCATCAAACTTTAAAAACACTTTCGCTTTCAAATATTTGGTCAAACTTGGAAAAATAATAATTTTTTTCTGCATATGCTACATTAGTTGAATGATAAAGTTAAAACTGTCTCATGTATACTGTATAACTTATTTCTAATTCTCGAGGTAAGCACTAATGTTCAAAAATTTAGCATATTTCTCCAATGAATATGTGTGTAAAAGTACACATAGAAAAAAAAACTGGTAAAATTCCCGTAATGTATGGTAATGATAGTTATGGTAGACAAAAAGTGATTCTAGTTATCACATTTTTAGTATTGAAAACTAAAAAATAAATTTAACCGAATAAATTGATTTTGTGCCGTGCTCTGCGGTATCATGATGAATGTACATAATTTTACCTCATTGCCACATATTATAAAACCATATAATATTGTTAGTTTCACCATATTCATTACCATAGTGCTTTGGTAAAATTTACTGAGATTTTCGGTGTTGCCATACAGCCGGAAACACGGTAAATCTTCCAATATTCTGGTAGATTTTACCATACTTTTTTCTCAGTATATACTTAACTTTTCAACACAGGGGAATCCGTATATGAATTTAGATATTATGAATTTATTTACGTGTTTACCTGTATCGTATGTTATTTTTAAGGCGTTAAATAACTTGATGGTTTCTACTGGTATATTTAAACGCTGTTTAGTGTTTTAAGAAGTTTTAAAGTTAAACATACTTTTGCTTTGACATGTCTGAAATTGTGCTAAATTTTTGAGTCACCAGTACAACTGTTTTTCGTATTATATATTTAATATCATTTATTAATCTGTCTCATCTATTTTTCTTTTGATTTCAAATAACCTAAATTATTGTACTAACATATATATATATATATATATATATATATATATATATATATATAAATGAGGACTTATATATAAATGAATGCATTTTGAAGAGATCAGCCTAAGAATTCTTAATTATTATTTTTTTTTTCTTGAAACATTAGTCCTGATATTTTTTTAGACGTTTTGAAATTTTTACTTATTATAATAATTAAAAAAAAAAAAAAAAACAGTTTAAATAAGGTTTAGTGTTAAAACAGTTTTATTTATTTGTTTTGTTTTTTTCCTTCATTAAAAATGGAAGCTAATTTTTTATAATGCATTTTTTTATTATAATAAATAGCTATTCTCATAAAACTTTTAGTCTCTGTACGATAAAAATGCGCACCATTTCTAATTTTTTTAAAAAGCAGCATGTCAGTGCTTTTTATTTAAAGCAAAGCGTACTTTTCTGATTTTGAGTAAATAAAATAAAAAAATAGTTCTTCGATATTTTCTTCATCGACACATTGTTACCATATTGCTCCTTTCAGCAACAAAAATATTTTCCTTGAAATTTCTTTACCGCATTCATGCGTGCTGGAAAGAAAATGACGAAGAAAAATCTCAACCTTTGACCCTTTTCACACTCCATCAATGCGTCATCGATTGGCTGTATATGACACGAAAAGCCGCGATGATTCAGCAACTATGAAATACCTGGAAAGATTACGTTCATTCATCATGTAGGATTATGGACGCTTTGTTGGTACCAAGAAGCTATCTAAGCTATTTTTTGCTGAAAAGGCAACTAAACAGCTACTCTGGGACATGCAAAAAGGATCCAAATAAAAATGGCGGATATCAATAGTTCTTTTAAAAACACGCATAATTAGAGATCGGATTTGATCAGTTAACTTATTAAATTATCTTTATCTAAAATCTGAATAGGTATGCAAATACAAAGCAGTATCTTGAGGCTTTATATTTGATGAAACTAGACGTATTGTTGAGTAAGTTTGATGGTTCTTTTTTGCATATGAAATGATGATCGTAATCTAAGATAGAGTATTCACTGGGAGACTTTTGTGAAAATAGGAGAGGTAATTACTTTTCTTGGTCTCCCAGGACTGATGAGGTTTGCTGTTGAAAAAGGGAAACAAGTGGGGTAGTCGAGAAAAAGAAGTTTACGTCAGGTATTGAATGTTTTCAAGGAAAAGTGAAATAAAAATGTGTACCAAATAATCCCGTTTTTATTTCACTAAAAATGAAATTACAGTAATTTATTTTTGAAAACAAAAAACAATAAGTAAAGAATTAAATGCTTTGTTTTTTTTTTTTTAAAAATTAAAATTTTAAATGATTTTACTATTTTTCTTTTTAATTTTTTATTAATTCCATATTGATTTTGTGAGCATTTTTCTTAAAGTTTTAATAAAGAAAATAAATGAAAATATATTACAATTTTATTACTTCATGTTTACTCTTTGAAAGCAATATCTGGTTTCAAGTAATAACAAATAAGTGCTAAAGAAGTTTATTTAATTTTTCAAAAAAAAATTATTTTTATGTTTTTAACGAAAAAGAATATAATGAACTTTAAAATGCATGCTTTAATTATAATCAATAATGTTTCCGTATTTTAATAAATGCGTGTTTATTTATTTTAAAAAAAAGTATTTAATAATTGTATTATATATATATATATATATATGTATATATATATATATATATATATATATATATATATATATATATATATATATATATATATATATATATATATATATATATATATATATATATATATATATATATATATATATATATATATATATATATATATATATATATATATATATATATATAATTTATTTTATACAGTTCAGTTTAATTAATTAAAATAAAACTCTCCATGACTTTTATTGGTTAAAAACTGAGTTCCCATAGATTTTTACATTTTTAAAAAGTTTAATGTTTGAGAGCGTTGTAATTATCTAATAGTTACCTTGTCGTTTGATACGAAACTTCATTTATTTTTGGTCGCTTGTTTTTTTTATTATTATTATTAATGTTTTTTATTTTTTTTTTTGATTTTTCTTTATCGAACTCAACTAGACAGCTAAAATGATATGCGTTTTTAACTCCAAATTTCCATTTTATATTTAGCATCTTAACTACGAACACGAAATGCTTTTCAGCTATGACCTCTCGTCACTCTCTCGATATATAGCACAAATGTCGCAAACAAATTTCGTGGCTTTAGCCTTAATAAAAAATATGAATGAAGATTTGTCGCAAATATATTTTTTTTTCAAACTTGACATTATTTTCGAATAATGGTTAAAAAATAACATTAACTGTTTAAAAAAATATATATATATGTTTCTATAGAACAAAGCATCTTATTTGAAATTGTCCAAAAATTATGCCAAATACATTTATTGTTATGTGGAATCTGAAAAAAAAAATTATTAATGAATATAGAAATAAAACATAAAACTGCAGAAACTCAGTTGCCGATTGAATAGACTCCTTTTTTGATCTGCAAATGATTGCATGATTTTCCTTACAACTCAGCAATTGATTGTCACTACTTTTGTTTTAATTAATTATCGTTATATATTTCATAACTCAATAAATCCTGTTTTCTAAATCTCTCTAATAGTGGATGAAACTAGCCTTAAATAATGATGTATTTTTATGTTTTAAAAAAATCATTTAAAAATTAAGTAGTTTATAATTTTTGCCCATCGTTATCATGTAAGCCGATAGCAAAAATTAAAAACTATCAGATAATATCTACCTGGAAATTTTATATTTAATATGCAAAACACTTTAGAAGAAAATGTGTTCAATTACACACGGTTCTCATAATTTGAGTTATCGAATAAAGTATTTTAAGAAATGTTCCTTTTTACTCGGAAGTTAAAATAAATAAACTACGTGTTACAAGAATTAACTTAAATGCATTAAATAAAAAAAAGACAGTTCCTTTTCCTTTGAGACATTTGTCTCAAAATCGTGTCATTATCATACATAACATACCTTTAGAAGAAAAAAAATATATTTAAGAAATTCACAAATTATTTACTTGGACATTATGTCCCTTAGCAAATGAAACTCTGTCAAAATAAAAACTATTATCTATCGTCCTGGGTTTTTAGAGATCGAGGCAAAAAGTATAATTTATTCTGATAGCAAATTTCTCTATCTCTATGATTTTAAACTATTATTTTATTTAACTTTCATTTCGATAAGATGTCATCATAATACGATGCAATTAGACTTTCCAGTGTCAGGAGTAAATTAAGTAATTGTACTAAGTAATGTTTTTTTTTTCCTTTTCTAATCTTATTTTTATTCATGGTATGCAATTACTGTTGTAATTGCATTTTTAACCTGGTAAAAGATAATTGCATTCCTGAAATCTAAAAAAAACCTTTTAAAAGTAAGCCATGTATTAAAGGTGCTTAAATTATTTGACGATATGTATGATTTATTTTGTTACAGTTACCATCTTTTTATTTCTTCGGCAGGAAGAAGATGTGATTAAACAAATAGATGTATAATGCTATTGGTCTTAGAATTCAAATTTGTTGAATTGTTATTGCTTCATAGTTTTTTTAAGGTGTAATCACCAGTTTTTTTTTTTTTTTCATAAATCATTCACAATCTTTGGAATTTGTGAACTTCTTTAAGCGTCAAGTTAATTTTTTAATTATATTTGTAAGGATTAATTATGTTTTTTTATTTTACTTTACTCAAACTCAATGAACAAGTAGGTAGGTATTTCTTTGTATATAAATAAATATATCGTTTTATTTTTTTTTTATTATGATTATTGCTATTTTTACATTTTGAGTTTTATTCAACATTGGAGATAATATAAGTTAATAAAATGTATTCATAAAATATTAAAATACTATTGTTATTAATGTCCTTTATTATTCATTTAGCTCTGAGTCTGTTATTTTGTGCTTTTTTCACATTCATAAAAATTTAAATTTATATGTTAAGACATATAACTTCTGGATACACTCGTTTCTCTTTTTTTCTTCATTTTTTAATGGCAGCCATGGAACAGCTAGCCCATTTTTAGGTTTTTGTCTATGTATGTTTAACTTTTCCGTAGACTAGTAATTTAATCCCCCTCAAGAGTCTTTGCGTTACATGAAAAGAAAAAAAATACGAAAATTTCACAAAGTCAGAAAATTCCTCAAACAGTTTTTTACCCATGATTTGTCTACCACAGATGACTTCTTTTGTCAGCACGGGGCGAGGTGGAATCAGATTTCGAATCAACAACTGATCACTGGGATTTGAATCACTGTAACCTCATTGGGAAGTTCTAATCCACTTTTACAAACATATAAGTTGTTTTTGAGGTTGTTTTGACGTTTATAGATGTAGAAAATACATCTGGTTGAGATTATTTTTGCACCATATATAACCTCATACATAAACCTCAATTTCAACCTCATTTTCACCTCACAAAATCAACGTCATATATAATTTGGACATAATTTTAGTTTCGATCGAGTGAAATTGTTTATACCTCAAATATGTAGAAAAAATATTCCATACACCTCAAAAACATACTCCCTTAGCTGGTTGCTCTAAAGTAGATTTCCATCAACATCAAAACAACCTCCAGTGCGAATAAAAAACTTCATACACATTGGTTATGCACCTTGGGAGGTTAATATTTTAAAGGTTTTTTTTTGAAATCAACTTCGAATAAACCTCAAATCAACCTAAGAACCTCAAAAGTACCTTACATTTCTGTAAGGGTAAAATCTTATGGATTTAAGAGCGATTAGACTTAAGATTATTCCTCATTTCCTAAAACACGTATTCTTCAAACTCTCTAACAAATTATTATTACTGATAGATGCCCATCGTTAAAACTTTTGCAAGTCGTTGTTGCAATCGTCTGCTACATTTATTATCTTAATCTTACAAAGCTTTATTCTTATTGTTTTTTTTTTCGGATTCAAATTTAGTCTCACATTATAATAACCTTAAAAATTGAATCTACATTTTCCGCACTTTTCTAAAAATACACCATCTGACATGTTTATCGAGTATTATAACTATTTCTTGTGTCACGCAAACCACTTTGAAGTTATAGCTTTGAGAAAAACAAACAAAGAGGATGTTTAACTTATCTTTATTTCGAATCTTTAACGAAATTAGTAAAACAAAACGCAGCATATTTCAAAATATGCCCTGGATATATCACAAGCATTTTATAATAGAAATTACATGGAAAGAATTCACAATTAGAATTTATGTCGACCAGATTAACTGTATTAAAATTGTTAACGCAACTCATTCTTCATTTTGATAAATGAGACCATTTTAGATTACGAAATTAATTAAAATACCTAAATCTGCAAAAACCACTTTATACTCAAGGCTTGTACAAAATACTATCAGCAGAACTTCAAAACTGTAAATTCTCTGAGAATAAAATGTTTTACATAATATATATAACTGTTTCTGGTAAATGCGCCATATCGAATTAACTTTCAAATATATTTTTAAGTAATACAATGGTAACTATAAAATCTGGTTATGATCTCTTTTAACTCATCTACATGTAATTCAAAAAGTAGATGATTCATAAAATGGTAAACAAACTGAAGCTAAAAATTTTAAGTAACATATTTTGTTTTTAACTCTCAAATGCAGTAGGCAGCATCAAGCTCTCGCGTTTTTCGGACTGTTATTAGATAATTTATTACAAACAAGAAAATTAGAATGATTTGCGAATTTATTTAAAAAATGCTGTTCTGTGGAAAATATCAGCTTTTAAATAAAAATATTAATTATGAAAATTATGACTGAGAAGTAATTATGAGAGTTAAACAGGGCATCATAAATTGGGAAAATATTATTGTCAAATCTACAAGAATATGGTAAAATCTACCGTAGTTCTCGCTCTATGGGAATACTAAAAAACTCAGTACTTTTTATCGAAAATTTTTTATTTGATAATTTCCGATTCATCTACAACATTGCTTGTTTTAATTTTATTACAACTGTGAACTTTAATTAAATGAAAATAGAAATAAAAATAGCAAAAGAATTTAAATTTCTCACTAAGAAGGTTTTACTTGTGATCTCTTTGTTGCCATTAACAACCACAATATTCAGGAACAGTTGATGGACTGATAATAAACAAGTGATCTAGTACTACCTATATGATTCAACAATGCTACTTCTCAAAGCACTTATCTATGCTATTACTGCAAAACTCATGATTGGAATGGACCGAGAAATTATATTGAAAAAAAAATATTAACTAGCAGATAATTGATTTTTAACTTTAAATGATTATTGGAGTTTTTAAAACTACAATTTTCGATTTGTTCATGTTTTAAATGGCACTCGAAAATGGAACACACTCAGAAATAAGACTCTCACTTTTGACGATTCATCAAACCTTGAGCAGTAATTCGTTAGTTTTGAGAATCATTTTGTCGCGAAATCACTTCATGATCACTTGATGAAACGCAAATTCACAAATTTACATGAAGAAACTGTTTCTTCAACTTGAAACCTGATAGTAGTGCATTGTGGGAAACTGGTAACTAGAATGACGAAGCTAGAAAAAAGAAAAGACAATCGAAAATGAAGTGACGAATTAAGTCTACCGCTCAGGATGGAGGTAAAGCAGTTGGCCTCGTATCCAGAATATCCGAAGATTGAATCCTGCTTCAAACTAGGGTTAACTGTTTGTTCTATATGTCCTTGTTGTGCCCTCTATAGTGTTACCACGTGAAAGGTTAAAGTGATTATTAGAAAAGTTATTACATTATACATTACATTAGACGCATTAAGTTTTTCTATTTTGGAAAAAGAAAAATGACGAAACTCGTTTCCTTGAAGAACTGACGACAGTTATTTCGTCACTTTGAGGAAATTTTTCCCGGAGAATATACCAGGAAAACGTTTCTTTAAAGCCGAAAAATATTTAGTAATATTTGAGCATCCCTTTTTCATAGTGAAATCACATCATTTCTGTTACTTCTGTACCATCTTTCTTCTAAAAATAGTTTAATCAGTACATCCATCTAAAAAGTTATGATACAAAGCAGTAATAAAATCTTGCTTTATCTAGCTCCTCGTGTTACTTCTCATGAATTGGATTTTGATTATTTTGCACAACAGTAATTATATTTTTATGATACCTGATTTGTTGATACTGCACTTTTATCATTATCCAATGTACGAATCCAAACATATTTGATTTCGTATAATCTTCAAATAATGGGTATTCCTGGCCGATATCAGTAATTAAATTTTTTTATCTGATGAATAAGTCTTTTTCTGTATGGCTTATGATTTAATTCTTCTACAAAGAAATTGATGTATCCAATTTATACTCACTAAAAATATTTTTATTGGCTGGGTCCTAATTTTCTGTGTTCGCTGCAATATAAATAATTCAAAAGCTAGAACTAGAGGCAAGGAAAAAATTGAGTTCTGTACCCTTAAAAATAAAATATAAGATATTCAAGATGTTTCGTAAAGAACAACCTAAATTACGATTTTTTTTTTAAAATCCTTATCAGATATGAAAAGAAAAACATTCTTTGTCACCTATAGTAATTTCCAAGAGTTTAGAACAAGAATACTATTAAATATTTCAAATCACAGTACATGGATCGTGTGTAATTAACTACAAGAGAAGTTAGATTGGTAGAGAAAATAAAAGCAGTTGAAAGACTATTATTAAAAATACCTTTAAGTTCTAACCGCTAACTGAACCTATTTCAATGTTATTAAACTCGCATTTATATACTGTAATTAGTCAGATTTCATTTTTACTTTTTTTCTCAATTAAGTACTAATTTAAAGCCCTTCACATGCATAGTTTTAGTTCATTTCTTAAAACAATTCTTAAACCACATAGCAAAGGCGGTATTTACAAAACACTTGCATAAATTTGCGTTTCCCCGTTAACAGAATAAAATCTAACCAATCAAAAATAGGTAATAATTTTATTATTAATAAGCTTATTTTCCCATGAGAAATCTCACTTTTCTTTTTCAAACATCAAAGAATTCGCTAAAATATCATAACAACATTCTGTTGCTTATTAAATAGTGACAAGTCTAACAGTGATGGACTTTTAAATATATTTAAAATAACAAATTTCTAATAACAATACTTCTCCTTAGGAAGAAACCTTAAAAAGAAATTCATTTTTAAACCAAAAATATATCTTTGATCAATTTTTATTGATGAACAAATGAACAACCTGTTCCGATGTTATTAAACCTGCATTTCCGTACTGTAATTAAATAGATTTCATTTTTTACTTTTTTTCTCATTCAAATACTAATTTAAAACCCCTCACACGCATTTTTTTATTTCATTTCTTAAATCAATTCTTAAACTACATAGCAAGAGCGGTCTTTACAGAAAACCTACATAAATTTGCGCTTCCCCATGAACAGAATAAAATCTAACCAATCAAAAATAGCTAACAATTTTATTATTAATAAGGTTATTTTCCCATTAAATAGTGACAAGTCTAACACGGATTGACTTTTAAATATATTTAAAATAACAAATTCCTAATAACAATACCTCTCCCTGCGAAGAATCCTTACAATTAAATTCATTTTAAAACTAAAAATAAATCTTTGATCAATTTTGATTGATGAACAAATGAACAACCTCTCAACTTAATTCTCAAAACCATTATATGCACTCGACTTTAAAAACTAACGAGTTGGAAGAACTTTCTGCAATAAGCGATGTATCTATTTCTATTTTCAGCGTTACTTTTTATACGAGAATTCATATATTTATTTCACACTCCATTAAACAGGTTTATACAGAAAACAAATGATTTTCTAGTGCTTAAACTATTGGAAAAGTGATTAATTCTGGAAAATCAAAATCATTTATCTGCTCTCGTTTTTTTTTCTCTTTAATAAATTAATGATTCTATCGCTTTTAACATTTCATTTCCGTGTACTTTCTGATTTAAAAACAGGGTATTTCATGTACGAAAAATATATAAAAGCATCTAAATTTAGATCAACCAGCTTTCGTTAAAATTAGGTTTCGTTCATATTTTTTAAGAACATATTGCTATTGTAGATATATTAATCAATTTCTATAAAAATAAAAACTCTTATAGGAACAAAAACTGCATTTTTCCATGTGTTTTTTGTTTTGGACATAGCTCAAAACACGTGTTTTTAGTCTTTTTTTAAATACTATCAAAAGTCAATAGTTGTTTTTTCATGCGTTATCACGAGTTTAAGGTTGTCGCGGGCACTATAAAATTATAATAGTCATATTAATCTATATAATAGTCATATTATATAAATTTTAAAGACAGTTTTATCTTTAAATAATCGGAATACGTAAATATCGCAAGTAAAGTTGCATCTGTAATAATGCCCAGCCACCTCTACCATAACTTTGGCCAGTAATGATTATGACTAAAAATTAAAAAAGCAAGGACAATTAAGTACGGACATCGTTATTTAGTTGTTAAATTTAAATGGAATATTGAATTGGCAAATTTTTTACTGTGCTTATTTTTTAAATGCGCTTTTTGAGCTTCCTTTTTTTAAACACGCTTCTTTGAGATATGTCAATTTTTTAAACTCGTATTTTGAGTTAAGTTCATTCTTTTAAACATGCATCTTGAGCTGTGTCCAGAATAAAAGCTCGTCGACAATTTATGATCCACATGATGTTCATGTTTTCATTAAATTAATGCAAATCCTTTAGTAGAAAAAACATTCAGTTTTCAGTAAAGAGCTTCCAGATTAGTAGCCTAATTATACAAATTGTGCTCTTTCTACATTATTTCAATGAATGTCAACTGATATTTAAAAAAAAATACTTTGAAATTTTACTCCTATCAAAACATGATAACGGAAGGCATAACACCGTATGAGCAAATAAATTTAAATCAACGTTTATTTTGTCAATACGGACGGAAAAAAAAACAAGATTTTAACTTACATTGCTGCAAAAGTATGCAAAAAAGTAGAAAAATATAATTTTTAATAATTATATTGTCGAATTAAGCAAAAAAGAAGGAAAAAAAGAGAATAATAGTTGATGATAAAGAAATGTCAATTACCTGAAAATAGAAAAAGAAAACTTGGCGGATATTGTCGAAAAAAGAAAATGAAATGATTTTTAATTTCTATACTTAAATACTGAAAGAAAAAAAAAAGCGATTTTTAACGAGTAATATGCCAATTACAATTCATAAGAGCGCGATTTTTTTTAACTTTTGCTACTATTTTTCATTTAAACTTTTCAATGTTCTCAACAGTATCTTTGAACTAATATGCTTGTTCCATTTATACATTTTTTCTTTACTTTTATCAAACTTATTGGTTGGATTCCCTTTTTATGTATAAATCAACTCTTTATTTTAGTTTAGAATATAAAATGCATTTTATATGGAACATTCATATTAAAATTCACTCTAAAAACTATTGACTAAGGGATAGTTTTGCGTTTTTTAGAACTGAAACCAAACACTATGTTATTTTATTACAGAAAAATCTTAAAAAAATTTATACAGAGGGTGATGGATATATAGGGTGATATATAGTTAATATATAAGTATAATATAATATATAGTATATATAGTATAATATAATATATAGTATATATAGTATAATATAATATATAGTATATATAGTATAATATAATATATAGTATATATAGTATAATATAATATATTATATATATATTAAAAATATAGAGCTAAACAGGTTAATTTTTTCCAACAGATTAGACAAAACTAATAGCTAAAGAAAAATACTTTAAACTATAAAATGTACAATGCTCTCTTTAAGCTATATGCGACATGCATGGTTTTGACTTGGAAAAGGGAGGCCTCTGGCGCTTCGAACAAATCAATCCGTATGCATGGATCAATCTAACTTTAACATAGCACGACATGTGAAAAATTATATATATATTAATTTTTTTTTATGTATTTAATATAGATAATATAATATGTAATATATAATATAATATATAATATAATATATAATATAATATATAATATAATATATAATATAATATATAATATAATATATAATATAATATATAATATAATATATAATATAATATATAATATAATATATAATATAATTAATAGAGCAAAACAAGATAATTTTTTCCTTCAGATTAGGCAACGCTGATAGTCAGAGAAAAATACTTAGACACTATAAAATTTGCAATGCTCTCTTTAAGCTATATGCGGCATGCATGGTTTTGACTAGGAAAAGGGAGGCCTCTGGCGCTTCGAACAAATCAATCCGTATGCATGGAGCAATCTAACTTTAACATAACACGACATGTGAAAAATTTAAAATAAATATTAATGTGAACTCCAAGGGAAAAGGCTTTAAAATAAGTCATATTCTGACAACTTTCTTTTCCTTGTGTCAGAAAGTTTGATAAAATTGCATCTATTCATGATAAAGAAAATAAAAGTAAGCCGCAAAATTTTAATTTTTTTTTTAGAAAAAATACATATGTCAGAAAGAAATAAGTAGATGGTTTCCTACAGTTAGAAAAAAAGTTTGGTCAAAACTAACATAATCACAAAAATAAAATTCTCACTTTTGAAGATTGATCAATCCTTGGGCTATATTTCGTTAATTTTGGGTATTATTTCTTAATTTATTACGTCACAAATCCCATGATTTGTAGCGAAATGGGAACTGATAAATATATGACGAAGATATTTACTAAAGATGAAATCTCATCGTAGTGCATTGTGCGTTAATTGGAATGACAAAACTAGGGTGAAGACGAACACGTAGTTGTACTGTTGTTAGGGGGTAAGGGACCAGGAACATTCTGGGTTCAAAACCAGCTATGTGCATAGGGGTCTTTCTGTTCTATCTGTCTTATATCATCAGCTATATGGTGCTGGCGATAAAATGATTATTATAAAAGCTACATACATTAGACATTCCTTTTTTTGGAAAAAATAGAACGAAATTCGTTTTCTCGAAGATGTGATGATAGTTATTTCGTTACTTCGAAGAAATGTTTTAGCCAGGAGGATTTGCCAAGAAACTATGTCGAAAAACAACGAAAGAAGTTTCACGAAATTTGAGCTTCAATTTTTTATAGAGCAGAATATAGTAAAATTTATCGATTTTCTAACTATTAGAGAACACCAAAAAGCAAGTTAATTTTTAATTTAGATTTTGTAAAATTATTAATACAATCTAGTTTTATAATATGCGATAAAATTTAGTAATTTTGTGATGATCATTAAAACCTAGCATAAAAAAATTTATTCGGCTCAAGTTATTTTTTAGTTTTGTATTTTCAGAAACTGTGTAGTTTAAAGAATTATAACTTTTAAAAAGGGAATGTTCTTACTTGTAAGAAAATGTTCTTTGGAACACACGTAAATGTTCTTTCTCCTGACGTAGCTCGACGTCAATAACGCACAACTGATTGTTGACGTAACTAACGCAACTTAAATAATTTTTCTCATTTACAGTTTAAGTTTGTCTTTTGTCAATAATTCAAAGCTACTTCAGTGTTAAATAGTATAAGTAACGAATATTTAGTGCACATAACATACGTATCAATGTAATTCAGAATTATCTGCTGTTAACGTTGTTGTTTACACCCTTTTAAAAAAAATATTATATAGAGTGTTTATAGCGAAAAAATCTAAACTGTAAAGTAAAGAAAATTTGAAGATTTTCAGTTTAAAACACACCACTCGGGACGCAAGCATTTCCCCCTGAGAATTAAGTATTTTCCACTAATTTATAGAAATAATATGAGTTAAAGATTATTTAGTCATTATCAACATTCATAACCGATTCAGATATTTGACAAATCTGCCCCTGACCACCAGCGTGATCTCGCCATGCAATGACAACGAATTTAAAATGTTATTGTAATATGTTTGGTAATCATACTGTTACGTTAAAATGGATTTGTTGGATGCATCCAAAACCTTAGAATGGCATCAATATAGGTAAATATTATTCCACTCGAGGCTACAGTATACAGTTTTTTCTCAACATCACGTTTTTTCAATGTACTCCATTTAACTACGTGTTTCTTATAAAAGAATTTGATCCTTATTTGCATCTTAAATTTTACTATACTATACAGAAAACTAAGAATAAACCTTCACGTTCTGTGATTCAAATTTTAATAAAAGTTCGCTACCAGTCTATTTTAAATAAAATTCAGGTGGTTTAAATATGCGTAATTTCAGGTTGGTTAACTTCATTAACTATTCGATGATTTAAAATTATGTATATATCCATCTATCTATCTATTTATATATATATATATAGCACAAAAAAACAAAGAGAAAAAAAGAGAAAAACGAAGAAAATTATTACGTTGTAATAACTGCGCATAAGCCGCAAGTATATAGAACTCATACCATAAGCTAAAAAATTTAGAAAAAATGGAGGAAAAAAAATATATATCCATTTTTTCTCAATTTTTTACCTTTTTAGCTTATATATATATATATATATATATATATATATATATATATATATATATATATATATATATATATATATATATATATATATATATATATATATATATATATATATATATATATATATATATATATATATATATTATATATATATATATATATATTATATATATATATATATATATATATATATATATATATATATATATATATATATATATATATATATATATATATATATATATATATATATATATATATATATATATATATATATATATCGATTTTCTAAGTATATATAAATGGAACGTGGATAAAATTTAAAAGAGGAATTGTCAGGTCAGCTGAATGTTTCATCCTTTATAAACCATAAACCATAGATTTCTATTTTCAGTAGTTTTAAAAAAATATTTTTTTTTTTCGATTGAATTTGAAAACAATGTTTTTCAACGTGATATACCAGCTCACTTTAAAAAGGAAGCAGGAAATATATTAAATTTCGATATTTGGCATCGTATGAAGTTTCTAACTGGATATGGTTCCGATGGTTTTTGATGCTTTTAAATTAGATTTTTCTCTCGTTATTTTTTTTTATATATATAAAGAAAGGTTTTTACTGTAAAATAGAATATATAAAAATAAATTCTATTTGTTTCTAGACGGTACTGCCACCTGTCTCTTTCCCGCAACAACCAACCACCATAATTGCTAAGCAATCATTTCTATTTCTTGGTGATGAGAGATCATTTTTCATTCTCAATCATTTTCTTACTTTATGATAATAAGCTTCACAATTATATTTCATTTGCATATATTTTTATATCTTGATGATTAGAAGCCTCTTTTACTCTCCTCCATTTACAATCATTTTTATTTCTTTATCATAAGAGGTTTTTCATCGCCATAATAATGATTTTTCTGTTAAATATTGAATTTTTTTAATGATAAGGCATTATTTGTCAGAGTTATATCTTTCAAAAGAACATGAATTTAAAGCTATTTTGTTTAATTAACAGTAATAACACTTGGTATTGTTTTAAACATTAATTGGATTTCTTCAAAAATGAAAAAAAAAACATAATAGCTTATGTGCTTTGCCGTTTTGAGTTAGTAATTTAAAACTGCACATGTGCCAGTTTATATATATATATATATATCCGTTGTTGAGCAGCCGACCCAATTTTGGGTTTACGACTACTAATGCTCATTGCCGTAGTCTTGTAATTTTGAAACAATCCAGAAGACAAGGGACTCCTGAATCAGTGCCCTCAGAGGTTTTTATTTATTATAGGAACATGGACGACTTTGCGACTCGACAAATTAACGTGCAGCAGTCACCATCTTCGGCCAGCTGGGATCGAACCCACAAATTCTTGATCATGGGCATGGGGCTTTTTGCTTTGATATCATTTCAATTTTATTCCTACACATCTTTTTTTTACTATAAAATTCATTAAATGTTCTTCGCCTAGAAAAAAAAGTTTGCTTACAGTAACGCAAAAGTGTAATTCTTATTGTTTTTATTTAATATTTTAAATGCCTGTTGCACACACAGGTCTATCTATGTATCTATCTATCTATCTATATATATATATATATATCTATATATATATATATATATATATATATATATATATATATATATATATATATATATATATAAATAAATTCTATTCCTAACATACACTGAGAATAATTTTGTACTAATTATTTAATTTTGCTTTTCAGATGTATAAAAGCTGGTTTTAAATTATGAATACAATGTTACAAATTAAAATTATAGCAGGCTTCATATAAGTTAAAATTATATCAGGATAAATTATACAACAGTCTTAATTAAATCTGTCAATTTAAATGATGAAAAGTCTAGAAGCTCTATACGGACTAATAGTTAGCAATTGAAACGATTGATATTTTCCTTACACAACAACCCTCTTGTAAAGACCTTCCGTAATCTAATTAAACTTAAACATTCTGAACTATGCTTAACATCACTATTTGGTTATATAAGTCTATTTGGTTATAGAAGTCAAAGGACTTCTTCGTAAATAAATTATTTATTAACTATTATTTAAATAAAATCATGATGTTTAGTATTTCTTAATTACATACCATAAAATAGGTTTCATTTAACATAGGAGAATAGGTAATTTATACTATGTAAGGAAAAGTTATGTCAATAATCTTTTTTAACTAACTCTCTGAAAAGCTGTTAATTTATTTGTGTATTAATATTAAACTTAGATTTAATTAATTTGGAAATCCTTTCTTTATCATTTGAGTTCGGTTAAAATTACGAATATCACTTAAGCATGAAAAAATTTTATAGTCCTGTTCTTTTGATTTTCAATGTCATCTTATTATGATGAATGTTTATCTTAAGGAAATATGCATTCTAATAATAAATTACAAATTGCTGTGATCTTAAATGTAGTAAATCCATGTTCATGCAGCTAATTTTTTTTTTTTTTTTACTTTTAGAAACGGAAAATATTTTATAAACTATGTTCTCAATAAAACCACTATGCATGTTAACCCTCATATTACCTCACATTATAGTTAAAGTCGTCACCAGACACCATCATCATGGAATTCATCCTCAGATACCATCATCGTAAAACTCATCTGCAGAAACCATCATCACTAGAATTTATTACAAGACATAATCATCGCTAGAATTAATCATCAGGCAAAATTAATGCTCTAATTAGTCACTAGAAACCACCATCTTTGGAATTTATCATCTGACACTTTCATAGCTAGAATTAATCACCACATACCACCATCGTAATATTTATCACCAGACACCATCATCACTAGAATTCATCATTGCACACCATTGTCACCAGGTAAAATCAATGTTAGATTTAATCACTAGACATCCCCATCTGTAGAATTCATCTTCTGACACCAGCATCGATAGAATTCCTCCCCAGACCCCAACAGAACTACTAAATTTTTTGAAATTGTTTGACTATAAACTCATTTTATTGCAAATTTAATATAGATCTAAGTTGAATTTTATTATCAAATTTAGCTATGTAATACTAAAAACAGCCCACTCTAGGAATTAACTCTTTGTTGAAAAATTAATTCAAAATAAATGTTATAGTTACATTAGATGCTATTCAGTATAAAAATTATGGACATTTGAATTAACCTTCGAATTTCCTGTTAAAGAAATAAGTTCAGAAAATTTGATGCTCTAAAACTTGTACATTTTAATGGTTGTGTTCAGTTTAATTTATTCGTTAAGCTCAGTACTACCCAATTAAGTAAAGAAAAAAAAACTGACAAATAATCTTTATTCGATTATAATAAAAGGAAAACTAAAAGTTATGTCAAAGCACAAGATGTACAGTTGGTAAATCATCGAACGTTGCGAGAATTCATATAGGTAGGTATTCATTTGTTCATTAGTTGTACACAAAAGTGAATAAAAATTTAGGGCGTAATTTTGTTTAAAAAAAAGAATATTGGAATTTTTTAATTACTACATTCGAATTTTGCGTTTTTAGTTCAGTTTAATACCTAATAAAATATTTTTCATACAGATTTCCTCTGTTTCTGCAAGATCTTTAAATATTGAGTTTTGTACATAACATAATCATAGTTTCTCCTTTTTATGTAAATAAAATATAATGCTTCGTAAATTGGTAGTGAAAAAAAATTTTGATTTAGTTAGATTTTTTTAAGCAAAATCAATTGACATTTTACATATTTAACACAACAAAAAAAGGAAATTTCGTCATCAAATATTCATAAATGTATAACTATTGTATTTTTTTCGAGTTCGTAATGGATTCAAAAGTATAATTACAAGCAATTTATAAAAGCTCGTATAAATACTTCTCTTCTTAAGAACAGCTTTTGAGGATGCTCTTTTAAAGTAAATTTAATGTAATACAATTTGAACCAATGACATTTTTTTTTCAATTTATTATTCGTTACTCCATAAGATACGTGTAAATCTAACTGTTAATTTTAAAATTAAAGAATACCTTAAAAGATTTAATTATTTTTATTTATTGGAATAATTTCTCTTTAATGAAAATTAAATTACACGTAATGGATTTTCCAGTCAATCAGCATTTCTAATAAACCTGAAATTATTTCACGGAACTTTGATGCTTTTTAATTTAAGTTCAGCTCTTCTCGAACAAAGAATAAATTCAAAAGCAATTATTTCTATTCAGTTAATGAAGGACTGATTAATTTCGTCATTTAGATTAAAATGCAAATTTACTGAGTGCCGGAATGAAACTGTGAACTTTTGCACGTCACCTCACGGCAAGTGTGATTAGATTAAAGTTCATATATTTATATATATATATATATATATATATATATATATATATATATATATATATATATATATATATATATATATATATATATATATATATATATATATATATATATATATATATATATAGATAGATAGATAGATAGATATAGTACTTTTAATTTTGTTTTAATTTCCTAAATTGAAATTAAAAATGTTGTTGTTTATTGCTCTTAAAATATCATTGAACTAGCATTTAAGGGTAATGGTATATGTTGGAATAAATTAGATTACGAAATACATTTTTAAACTATAATCAAGAATCATTTTTAGCCCGTTATTGTGTATATGAAAATTTCCTTCTTTCAATTTTTATGTTAAAAACTGTTTAAAAAATATTTTACTTTATTTTTAAGAAAATTAAATAAAAACCATGACTCTTATAAGACCTGTCTTGAGTAATGCTTCCAAGACTTGAACATCGAAAAACGAGGAGGCGATTTCATTTTTTGAAAGATTTGTACTGCGAATTATCCGTGGGGGAACACAGGTAATTGGCTGACGGAGTAGAAGAACTAACTCAGAGTAGCATTAAATTTAAATGGAACCCGTTGTTGTCAAATGCATAAAAATACAAAGACTAAATTGGGCTGGACATTTAAACGGAATGCAGGAAGGCCGACAGTGTTGAGAAAGACATCATCACTTTGAAAATAAAAAACTGGAGGACAGTCGCCAATCAGAGGGTCAGTTTGAGTAAATTCATAGTTCAAGGCCAGTGCCCATCCATTGCTGCCGTGCCAGTGAAGAATATTTACTACAAGCGATCCCAAAAAGACAAGTTTTTAAACTAATGTTTTTTTTCCCACTTTTAATTTATCTTCATTCTCTTAATTCATTCCAGTTTATCTATTTTTCCTTCTTTAACACACTTTCCTTCAACGCAATTATAAGTAATCCTCTCATAATTTATTTGTATTTCGATATTTTAATTTTTTTTCTGAGTTTGAAACTTAATTGCTTACTATAAATATAACTGATCTCACTTATTTTTTAAACTTAAGTTCTTAAATTGCTTATGGAGGTGTAATAGAATTTACTGTGAATAGTTTCTTCCATGGTATAGCGTCCTCTTAAGACGTTTCAATCCCAACTTCCCTCATAGATACACGCAACAATTCATGCATTAACTAATTTATCCATCCATTCTTTTAATCACTTACTTAATATTTCAAATTAATAACTCTAATTAAATAACAATGTTTCCATTTTTTTTTTCATTAATCACTATCTTTACTCTTTAAGTCATTTCTCTCACTTTTTCCTTCTTTCAATGATTGAGCGATCTGAAATTCAAGTATTGACTTTTTTATTCATTCACTCATATATATATTCTGCATCTGTAGCCAAACTAAAAATTATCAATGCGTTAGAGAGAGGAGCACCAAAGAAAAAAAGTACCCGATATGTAAATGAAATCTTATCAAGTAAAATTCACAAGAATTCATGAAAAATACTAAACAAAGACAAAGGGAATATAAAAGAACATGTAAGCGAGAAAGAAGAGCGGAGCCGCTTACAAATATCTTGCAAAAATGAATAATTATTTTAGTAATTAAGGTACCAGCTTGAAAAATCGGAATTTAAAGCGTAAATAGAGGATGGAAGGAGTGTTAAGTCTGAAATTAAGAACCGTATTTGATTTGTTGCTTACCTTAGAAAGGCTCGTAATTGGATTGGCGCCAATAAAAATTATGTTATACTGAATAATTCTAAGTTTATAATAAATATAAGGTGGAATTTTAAATGCAACACTTTAGTTTGAGGATTTTTACATAACAATAATATGAACATTTATTTAATAATATCAATTATTCAATTGAATATCTGAATTAATTCAATTGAATATCTGGTTAGCTATAAAATTTAGCTATGTTTTGTGGATATAATCATTTGCATTTTTCTAATTTTGGTTGATTTAAATCTTTTAGGTATTTTTGTTATTATTATTTTTCTTCAACCCATTATTTTTTCCCCTTTTTTATTTCTATCATAGTATACTTTGCATTTTTATCTTATGTTATGGGTTCTACATACTAGTGACTTATGCGCAGTTAATGAAACTCATTAAATCAAAAATTCCTAATTTTTATTTGAATTTTCTTTTTTTACTCTTAATAGCCTCTTGTTTATATTTTTACATAGATAAATTCTTCATTTATATTCTATTATATATGTATATTTGTTCTATCACAATATAGATTAAATATTAAGTACAAAATTCGTACATTAAAAGTTAAGTACAAAATTCGAAGCTTCCACTGATTTTTAAGTGGCGTCCTCGAATGGACCCATTTGAAATTTTTAAGTTTCTCATAGCCATTTAGTCATCAAACGTTTAAATTAAACTTGTTTTAACTCGTTTAACTCGTTTAAGTTAAACTTGTACCTCTTTTCTATTACAAAATTTATAAAAAAACAACATTTATTCACCTAAAAAAACCAAATAATAAGTTATGCGGAACTTTTATAAGTCATGTTTATTTCGAGAATATTTTAAGAGATTAGCGCGCTTTTAAGAGATTCATCGCAGTGCCCAATAATTATAAATTTCCATTTCCGCTTCTTAATATTTTTTTAGAAACGTTCCAAAAATAATTTAAACAACTTATTAGGGGATTTTTTTAAGAGAAATATATCTTTAATCTATTAAACAAATCTTTCATGAAAAGAATCATAATTAAGTTATTAAATAATAAAAACTAAAACTGTAAATCAAATAACTACTATTTCCTTAATAACACAAATAAATGATTGGTTTTGGTTTGAAGAAGTAAATACAGAAAGTATAAGTAATATAAGTCAACATTAAATTTTCTTTAGTTTAACGATAATGTTTGAATTCTGTCTTTTGTTGAATGGAACTGCTTAAACTTTAGGAAGATTACTTAGCGGAGTTTCATTTCGATAGCTGAGTTTCGTAAGCATGCTAAGTAGTGACGACTTAGAAAAATAAAAAAAATAAATAAAAATTCGAAACTTCAAAGTTGAACTTTGTTCTGAAGCAATTGCGTGTTGTCAATTAATAGACCCTTAAGAGAAAGACAGAAATTTTGGAAAGAACTAGTTTAATGCATTCCGCAAACAAACCTCATCTTCATCGCAACGCAAAATGACTGAATTCTGTGGTCACGCAATATTCTGAAAAGAAAGGAAAGAAAAATACAGTAAAGATAAACTTGTCCACGATTTGCTTCAATTTGCATAGTGATAATTTTAAACATGATGGAAATATAAATGAAACCTTGCGCTGGCTTTGTACAACTGCACTTCAGTCGCAAAATGTATGTTGTTTTTTTTAATGTATTTTATTTTTTAAAGGAACTAGAGAGCTCCTCTCCTTGCTTGAGTCAGTCACTTGGCCCACGATAGCTTCTCTTTCCTCCTTTTAAGTTCATATTTTTCATAAAATGTCAGAACAGTACATTAATGAAATATATAATTATTATAATTTTCCTCTATTGACATTTTATTAATGTGGTAATACTGAAAATTTGAATGACAATCTGGTTTTGCAAAATAGTCAACTCTACTTGTAATTGAAAATTACTTTTAAAACATATATATATATATATATATATATATATATATATATATATATATATATATATATATATATATATATATATATATATATACACAGTTAAAACCAGTTTTACCAATTTATTTTTAAATTTAGTTGGTAATTTTATTTTTATTCAAACTTATTCCAGTTTTTATTACTTTTTCATTTAAATGTACATATGGTGTTTAATTACTTGTGAGTTAATATTATTTTAAATTAGTATTATTTTATTGATATTATTTTATTACTTTTATGTTGATAATTTCCAAGGACGATAAATTCAACAGTTATTATTATTTTTTTTAAAAGATAGAAAAAACTTTTTTTACACTTACAGAAAAAATAGTTCAACTTGGAATTATATACACTGTTCAAAATTTCGTAAAAAAATGGCTAAATAGCATTTTATTTAATTGTTAATTTACCATATTCAAACAAAACAGTAGAAAAACCATAAATAAGGTAGTATTCAAATTGTTACCTGTAAAAAAAAAAAAAAAAAAAAAAAAAACTTTAAAATCGTAAACTTTGCGGTTAATTGGATAGGCAGGCTTTTATTTTACCATTTATTTTACTGTGTAACATCAATATTTTTAAACTCAAAGTGCAGAATTGCTTTAAAATGAATGTTTTTTCCCTTCAAATTGAATCATACTTTAATAAAATTATACTTAAGAAATACGATAATATTTTTCAAATCAACACCAACAATTCGAGTGTCTGCAACATGTGTTTTATTTTTCCCAAAGAAATTTCTTTGCTACTTTTATCCATTATTCTTCTTTTCATTAACTGAAACATTTATGCACGTATATACTACTAATGTATTATTAATTGAATGATCATCAAAAATCTCTCAAATTTTTAAGTACTTCTTTTTACATAAAAGTCATTATAAATTATAAACTTAGTTTAATAGCTAGTTTCTTATCAATTTTGTTTAAAAAGAATTTCATTATATCACCACAAAATGCTGCTTGAACACAATGATTAGCGGATGCTGTGTTAATATAGTGCCACTTAAAAGTTAATTTCTTCATTTAAAGGTTTAAAATAATGAAATGATGAAGTGTAGCATAAAAAATAATTTTTCAACTCCAAAAAAATTATAAATAAATTGTTAATTTTCCAATGCATAAAAAGGTAATAGATATATCGCCCAACACCCAATACACCCAATTATTTTTAATTATCCAATTATTTTTAATGGAATCTTTGATGTAATCTGGTTTTAAGGAAAAGAATCAAATTTATGTTCTAGAATGTATTATTGACTGCTGTCAATATATTTTAAAACACGTGGAAGGCTATAGAATTTTCTATTTGATTTAAGTGGTTAGGTGGTTTAGGTGGTTTGATTTTCTAAAATTTGTCTTCCTTAAAATCAGCGATGGCAACGAAACCATTAAAAATCCGCTCGTTCGGAATCCCTTATTTTCATTATTCTACTATACGTAAAAATCTATATATGAATAATACATATGCTCATTATACTGTGTCCCAAACAATTATTTTATCTTGGATAGTTACATAAAAGATAAAACTATTCACAACTTAAATGTATTAGTTATGAAAGAAACAAAACATTATTTTCGTTATATCTCACAAATTTGAAGATAATTAAAAAGTAAATATTGTTGAATGAACTTAACCTACGCCATTCCGTGCTCAAAACCTAAACTCCACAATCCATTATTTTTTTTTAGAAGTATTTGAGCAGAGATGAAACTAATTACCATTTGTTTACTTAGCATATACACCAATCTATTTTAAAAAGCACGTAAATGAAATATTAACGATACAGAAATGAAATGAAATTGCTTATTTGAGATGTTAATTAGGTTCTATGCTCAATAAAACAAATGAAAGAATCTTCGAAAATATTTTTTAAATACATGCATTTTTAAAAGATTTTATTCAGTATTTATTCGAGTCTTTATAAAGCATTTAATTGTAATTGAGGAGAGATGCTGCAAAAAAATATAGTGGAATTGCGTGACTTTATTATTCAGTAATTGGAATTGTTGAAAATAAGTTTGGATGTGAATTAAGTAAGGAAGGTTTTATCTGCTAGATTTTGTCCCGTAATTAAGGTTTTCGTGTATATTCATAATATGAATCATTTCTTCTTTATAAATTTTTAAATATGATTCTTATGATAATTTGTTACAGATGTGAGTCTTGTGGTATGGTGATTTTCCGAATCTCTTTAATTTTCAAGTTGAAAACATTCGTTCGACTGCTGACGTAACGAAGAATACTTATACATTATGTGTTATATAAAATATATTTATGTATTATCATGATTCTTCGTTTGGTAACTATTCTTTTTTTTTAATGTTTAAAATATTCTTGTTAGAAAAATAGTATAGATTAAAAATATTAGAATATCACTTTCAGAAACTTAGGTTCTATACACACAACATCTGATTTGATCGGTTTGTGCAAGTGATCCAATCAGGTACTGAGTTATTCAATTATTCCACTGTACAAAATGAATTCTTATTTCTATGAAAAATACATAACTCCAACAATAATGCAAGTGAACTAATAAGGTACTGAATTCTTTCACTGCACAAAATGAATTCTTATTTCAATGAAAAATCCATAACAAAATGGCGTTGGTATTTTTTCAACAACAAAAGAAACCCTAGTTATTTTATAATTTAAATTAATTCTAAAATGCATGATTACTTAATGTATCTAGTGAAAATACATGATTTTGGACAGAATTTTCGAAAATGAGTTAATTAAAAATTTAAAATCATTGTAGTTTAAGCGTTCTAAAAATACTTTATTTTTAGTTGTACTCGATTTATTTACAAACTTTTATTTGTGCAAGTTTATAGCACTGGATAGACTAGTAATTTTAAGATTTCAAATGCGTTTATCTCAAAATCAGATTTTTGCGCAGTTTACACCACCTTAAATACCTGTTTTTAAAATAGTTATCTACAACTTTTCATGAATGTTTATGTTTATGGCACACATGTGTTGAACTACAGACTAAGCGAAAAATTATTATGTAATTTTTATGAAACTTTTTTCACAAAAAAAAGTGCTAAACTTTTTTAAAGTTTGCTTTTTAAACTACATTGATCTCTAACTCAGTTGTATATGCACTTAATTTTAAGATAGGAGTTCAAAACATAATTGATAGCCTTCAAAATAAAATCCTCAAAGTAATTTTTTTAGGGGTTAGAATTTTTTTTTTGCAGTGATATGCAAAACAAATGCCTTATTTTTACCTTAAATTGTCCATTTAAAAAAACAAACATAAAATCATAATAATTTTTATTTCTAGTTTCGTAAGTTTTTACACATTATAAAACATTATAATTTATAATTTCAATTTTATATTTAATTTTTTAAAAAAAAAAGTTTTTGATTACCTTAGCACTAGTCGGATGCCTTAAAAAAGACAGATTCTAAATGTATCCAATTTTTTTTAAAAAAAGAACTTTTTTTAAATTTTTTATTTACAGGAATATTTTTAAAAACATTGGCAGCACGCTCTCCTGGCTCCAAATAGCAGAACTCCAATATTTGGGAAAACATATTTTAATACATGAAATCAACATTGAATATATCATCATCTTCGTACGTAATTGTTTGTAAATTACATGAATAATAATTTTGGTTGGTATTATAGTATAAGAAAAATCAAAAAGTGCTTTTTTTCTTATTAAAATTCTGTTATAAAATTACTTCAAAAAATACAAATTAATTTAAATTAAGAACATATTTAAGAAAAAAATAATAATTTGGATGCCTTTTTTTCAACGAAAAATATTCGGTTGAATATTTTTCGTGTGTTATGTGTGTTTCGTGTGTTAGACCACTAAATGTGTTATAGCATGTCTGTTTGAACAGTGTGTTTTGAAAAAGAGCGATTTTATAGAAACGACAAGTCAATATTAGTAGAGTAAACCAGACCCAAATGCAAACCAAGCGACGCCAATGCTATAACATGATAGAAACGGTATATAAATATTGTATTATATATGGTGTATTGTATATTTTCATTGGCCTTCCATGCAATTGCGCGTGTGTCATAAATGACTGTTGTTTTCATCAGAATATTGTCCCGGGGTCTTACTCTTAAAAGTGAAAAGTATTGCATCCTTGTTCAAAAAAATTTTCACAACAGAATTGTAAAATGAAAATAATAATTTAACGACGAACTCATTTAGTGGTTAAAAACGTGAACAGTTTCTTAAGTAATTAATTTGTGGATAACTTATCGTTTTTTAAATTTTTTTATATAAATAAATCTTCACTGTAAACCAAATATATTGTAAGATATTTCAGTGAGTGTTCTCTAGGTTTTGAGAATAATAACGCAGCTAATATTTGTTAGTTGCATTTGTTTTTTATTATTATTTGAATAATTATTTTTTAAATTATTATAACTATTTTCCTGTTCGTGACTTTTAGTGGCATACAATTTTGAAGATTGACCTGCTATTTATCATTAAATGGATAGTTATAGATACCTCAAACCTTGTAGTATATTAATATTTTACTTCCATACACACGCAAAGTAGGTGAAAATAAAAGTTAAAGTATTTTAAATTTTCTATTTTATCAAGTGAACCAGATATTTATTAAAAAGAATATAATTAGAAGTTTTTACTAGAAGAAATGTCAGAATTTGGTAAAATTTGCTGTGTTTCTGGCTCTGTGGAAGCACTAAAAGGATACACATTTCCTTCATGATTATGGTAAAATTAACAATAAAAGTTGATTTTATAATATGTGATGAAATTCGGTAAATGTTGTAAGATTTAGTAATTTTTTCATTGTACTTAATAACTTGGCATAAAAGCCATTTATTCGTTTTAAATTAACTTTTAAAAATTTTAAATATTTATTAAAAAGAATATAATTAGAAGTTTTTACTAGAAGAAATGACAGAATTTGGTAAAATTTGCTGTGTTTCTGGCTCTGTGAAAGCACCAAAAGGATACACATTTCCTTCATGATTATGGTAAAATTAACAATAAAAGTTGATTTTATAATATGTGATGAAATTCGGTAAATGTTGTAAGATTTAGTAATTTTTTCATTGTACTTAATAACTTGGCATAAAAGCCATTTATTCGTTTTAAATTAACTTTTAAAAATTTTAAATATTTATTAAAAAGAATATAATTAGAAGTTTTTACTAGAAGAAATGACAGAATTTGGTAAAATTTGCTGTGTTTCTGGCTCTGTGGAAGCACCAAAAGGATACACATTTTCTTCATGATTATGGTAAAATTAACAATAAAAGTTGATTTTATAATATGTGATGAAATTCGGTAAATGTTGTAAGATTTAGTAATTTTTTCATTGTACTTTATAACTTGGCATAAAAGCCATTTATTCGTTTTAAATTAACTTTTATAAATTTTAAATATTTATTAAAAAGAATATAATTAGAAGTTTTTACTAGAAGAAATGTCAGAATTTGGTAAAATTTGCTGTGTTTCTGGCTCTGTGAAAGCACCAAAAGGATACACATTTCCTTCATGATTATGGTAAAATTAACAATAAAAGTTGATTTTATAATATGTGATGAAATTCGGTAAATGTTGTAAGATTTAGTAATTTTTTCATTGTACTTAATAACTTGGCATAAAAGCCATTTATTCGTTTTAAATTAACTTTTAAAAATTTTAAATATTTATTAAAAAGAATATAATTAGAAGTTTTTACTAGAAGAAATGACAGAATTTGGTAAAATTTGCTGTGTTTCTGGCTCTGTGGAAGCACCAAAAGGATACACATTTTCTTCATGATTATGGTAAAATTAACAATAAAAGTTGATTTTATAATATGTGATGAAATTCGGTAAATGTTGTAAGATTTAGTAATTTTTTCATTGTACTTTATAACTTGGCATAAAAGCCATTTATTCGTTTTAAATTAACTTTTATAAATTTTAAATATTTATTAAAAAGAATATAATTAGAAGTTTTTACTAGAAGAAATGTCAGAATTTGGTAAAATTTGCTGTGTTTCTGGCTCTGTGAAAGCACCAAAAGGATACACATTTCCTTCATGATTATGGTAAAATTAACAATAAAAGTTGATTTTATAATATGTGATGAAATTCGGTAAATGTTGTAAGATTTAGTAATTTTTTCATTGTACTTTATAACTTGACATAAAAGCCATTTATTCGTTTTAAATTTACTTTTGAAAATTTTATTTATTTTTCTTAATACGTTTTAATATGAACTAAAATTTTGAAAATAAAAATTGTAATACCGATAAACAGATATCATATGAAAGGAAACATTATGAAATGGATAATTTAAATATTTTATACTTCAGTTTTAAAATACCAGAATTATGTTGCTGTTTTTTTTTAACCAGAAATATCATTACCATACAGTACGGTCATTTTAACTAGAATTCTTTTCTCTCTAACTGCGTTATTATCTTTTGACATATTTCACAAAATGATAAAATATCTAAATTTAAAGAGCAAAAAAAATAATAATTTTTTTAAAAAAAAACCGTTAAAATACAAGTTTCAAACTATAGAAATAATCCTTTCAAGCAGTAAAAGCTTTAATTTTTCCGTAACAATTGATAGAGCTTATAACTATTTATAATCTCTACGTTGGAATTTTTGTAAGTTTTTTTTATTATTTTTTATAGACCTCGTTTAAAAGATTACATAGAATCTTGATAAGTATATATTTCTTTTAAATTTTAGCAGTTTTCCAAAATCCCATTTTCAGGAGATTTTCTTTTACTCTCTTGAGACTACCTCGACTAAATTCTGACTATCTTTGGTAGAGGGGAAAATCCATTTTCTTTGAGTCCTTGATCTCACTTACTCATCGTATTTTAAAAAAAATCTGTAAGTATTTTGAGTTACTTATTCTGAAAAAAGAATTTCAAGAGAAATAATTATAAATAAGAGAAATTTTTTGAAGTAAAATGTGTATTTATTTATTTTTATCATGTCAAATAAAAAATTACTGCATCTGAGAAAAAATAATGAATCTGTGTTTCATCGTCATATAAATAAAGGGTGCTTCAACTAGACGGACGGTTTAAAAATATGACACGAAAATAGCTAAGTTTAAAAATAAAATCTAGCAGAAAACATATTTAACATCCCACGTATTTTTTTTAGCATAGTTACTGTTTAAAATTCAAAATATTTCCAACAGATCCCATTGCAAGTAAATCAAAGAAAAACAATTAAAAATCGCTTATATTTAACACGCCACATATATTTTCTCCCATAGTTACTGTTTTAAATTCAAAATATTTCCAACAGATCCGGTTGCAAGAAAATTCAATTGTAAACCGAAGAAAAACAATCGAGCATCAAATCACAGATTTTCGAAGTCTATTAAATTACATTACGAAGTTTTCAAAATGTTTCAACATATATTTTGAAATTGGAGAGCGAAATTTATATGCAGTGTGACACTTCAACCCAAAAAATTATAAGGAATTATTAAAACGGTTGAATAATAGGATATTATTAAAAAGTAATAAACTGGAAAATTAAAATTTTAGATTAATTTTCTCTGGTGGTTTAAAAAAAAAGCACTTAATAATGCTAAATGCATATTATGAAATTTACAAACTGCTACTGTATGTAATGATGAAATAAATTTGAAAAAAAAATCGTTAAACTCGCAATTTAAAATGCTAGAATGACAAACAGTTATTTCGGTGCTATAACAATTACAATGAGCAATAAGGAATGAACAACTTTATTAACTTCAGTATAAAATAACTTTATCTTTATTATAATACTTGTGCATAAAGGTGGCTCTACAACCTTTTAATAGTAAGTTATTTATTAGTTTTTCATTTATTATTTATTGTTTTTAAATTAACATACAGAATCGCTTTTCTTACGAATTTTAAATGGATATATTTTTCTTATCCCTGGCATTTGAACACAGGTAAATAAATGTGGGGGCCAAGACATGACTTGAAAGTCACTGGAATGCTCCTCGTACCAATCCATGACGATTCGACCCTTATGACATGGTGCATTATCCTGTTGGTAATCACCATCCCCCGCAGGAAACACTGTTGCCGTGAATGGGTGAACCTGGTCCGCAACTATGTTCAAGTAACTTACAGACGTCAAGGATTGTTCTATGAGGATTTTGGGTCCTAATGTGCCCCATGATAACAAGTACAAAAATAGTACAAAAAGAAGATAAAACAAAGGAAAATTACAGACAAATAAAAAACGGGGGAAAAAATTATTATTGAAAAAAAAAAAAAAAAAGATAGAATTTTTTTTTTAAAAATCCAGGGAAAAAAAAAAGAAGATATAATTTTTTCGTCAGCCCACACGATTATATCTGCAAAAAAGAGTGCTTTCTAATATTGTATCAATATAGCCAAAGCAAAATATATCAATACAATAGTGTGAGGAGCACTCAAAAGATTTTTACAAAAATTACAACAAATAAAATAGAACACAATAAGTAAAAATAACACGTAAAAACAGAAAGTAAAATATGAAGAAAAAACAGAATACAACATAAAACATAATCTATAAAGCGAGTAGCGAAATTAAATGAACTGACATGAACGGGAAATTTTTCAAGAATGATTTAAAATATTTTCGTAACAAGATTGCCAGATTACAAAATATGAAACAAAAGCGCACATTGAGTTTTATTTTAAAGTGCGTTCTTGCTGCATTATTGATGTGCGTTTGATTTGTTAGTTACCAAGGATGGGCCCGAAATTGGATGTGTGCATGAAACTTATTGTTTTTCTTAATTTTCTTCGTGTTTTTTTGTATTTATTTATTGCTCTATATACGTCTATTGTAAAAAGGAAAACGTGAGTAATTACAATTGGTCCATTAATTAAGTCACTGTAATAATATAGTTCTCACAGTTCAGTTTAAGGAAAAGCTTTAAATATTAAGTCATGCAGACTTGACATCTAAATATATATAAAAAAAGAAAACGGGAAGTGAATAATTAAGTGTGAGTAAAGTTTGAGGTAAGTCATGAAATAATTGTAGTTAAATTTATTAAAATATTGAGAAAAAAAAGAGAATTTTCTAAGAATTTAGTAAATTGAAATAATTTTTATTTCAGATTTGCCAGTTTAAAACCTTATCAATTGGTGAGAGTATGCAAATAAATGAGAGGATGATGCATTTATTTAAATCAAAAGGATATTTTAAAAATATTTTAATCAATGATTTTCGTTGTTGAAATTAAATAAAAATAAATTTTTTCTTTCGCACTTTGTGGTAAATTCTAATTGTGCTTATACTAATATTACGTTGAAATTTCTGTGCTGTGAAGATTGATTATTTTAGTTATTTTTAACATAATTTAAATTTTTAGTTGGGAACCAATATACTTTCCGAAAAATAGGTTCATATATAAACAGAGATTTTGGTACTTTGAACCGTTTAGCATGCAAACTCTTGAAGCCTAAATTAAGTGCTGACACCATGCTTAAATTCAGACAGATACTGTATATATATATATATATATATATATATATTCATAGAAAAAATATCATTTATGCTGGAATAAAAATAGAAAAAAGTTAATGTACACATCGGAAAACATTTATTACCTATCTTCTTTATCTAATGCTTTAAGGAATCCATTAACACTACATGGAAAAGGTTGCTTCTAAAGGTCATATAAAGGTTATGATGCATCATATGATGCATAGAGTGCAACAATTTTCTTTCCAACAATAATCAATGCAGTCTACGTACTTCCATTCCATACTTATACTGCACTGATTTAAACCATTTCAGGTAACATTGTCAAAATGTATCTAATATGTATTAATCTAATGTTGCTAAGATTTGATACATTCAACTTCACAATAAAAAAAGCAAATATTACTGAATTACATTACAAAAGCAATAGTAAAGTAAATTTTTTTATAATAAAAAAAAAATTTATATTATTGATTCATTATTGACATAAATTAGAAAACTATGATTTATATCGAGATTTTCTCAATTCTTCAAAAAAATCTCAATTTAAATGAAATTTGACATCAATTTATAATACTTATTGTAAATAAATTATTAACTCTTTAATTCCATTCTATATTCTGAACTATGCTCTTTAAATATATTCTGTGCTTATTCCAAATAAGTAACGTAACTAGTTGTTTTATAATTTTTAGATTGACATATTCTAATTTGGTACAAAGCATCATATTAATAGTTAGTCTAGATCTGAAATTTTAAAAATCATTAGATTAATTGAAATTATAGTTGTTAAAACCATCATCATTAAATTAGGTTAGCAAAAAGAGCTTCGAATTATGTAATGCCCAAAAAAGGTGTATTTCTTATAATTTAAGAAGTAAATTAAAATGTCTTTTATTCATCTTCTAAATTAAAATAATCCAATAGATCTTTTTAGCTGGGTAAACGATCTTGAGTGACAACCAAATGTATAAGTAGTACTATTTAATGTACGTTTTCTACAAATACTTCTGAAACATACAGTGCGCGGAAAACAACTGACCAAAATGAATAACTTTTGATCTAATGATCGGATCTTCACGTTATTGAATTCAATCTTAATGGCTCGAGAAGGTGACCTCAGATATGCTAATTAATATGGACAGACGATATTTTAAGTTTTGAAATCAGACTAAAAAATTAAATCCTCTGAATTAACATGCCTTTTTTTCGGATTCAGATTTCTGATCCCCAAAATATAGTGGGAAGTTAATGTTAATTTTACTTTTTTCACATTTCATTACATCTCGAGAACAATAGAATTTTAAAAAATTTACACACAATTATAAAATTCGCTTATCCAAATACAATTTCATGCAAAAAAAATTAGTTAGTATTTTTTTTTATTCTTTTTAATATTTTATTTAACAATAGTCGAGAAAAATATTGAATTGTAACGCATAAAATTTTTTTGCATCATTTTAACGAATATAATTTTACATGACAAAATACAAAGTTTGAGAAAATTTGGTTGAATAGTTCTTGAGAAATTGAATTTTAAAAAAGGCGCTTATTTAAAATTCGATTTCTCAAGAACTGTTCTACCTATTTATCTCAAGTTTTGTAATTTGTCATGTAAAATTACTTACTTTAAAATGATGTAAAAAATTTTAGACATTACAATTCAAAATTTTTTTCGACAATCATTAAATAAAAATAATAAACATTAACTAAAATTTATTTTTTGCTCGAAATTATCTTCGAAAAAATGAGTTTTATAATTTTTTTCAAAAATTTTTCAATTCACTGAAAAAGGTGTCTGAGATACAGCGAAATACGCAAAGAATTAAATTAACATTAAGAGGTCTAAACTTTGGATCACTCTGACCAATATATTCGGACCATATTTCCCAGATTGCCGCGAGCCCCTATAATATGGGGATCTAAAATCCAAACCTGTCGAAAAAAAGATATGTTCTACGTTTTTGTGTCCGATTTCATAATTTAAAATATCGTTGCCACTTATTCATTAGCATATTTGAGTTCACCCCTCGAACCACTAAAATTAAGTCCTAGAACGTGAGCGTCCATTTTTTTTCTCGCACTGTACATAAAAATTTAATGCCTTAAAATTAAGCTAAAAAAATTTTTTCAATTACTTCATTTTATAAATTTGCCTTTATTAACTACCTCCAACATTTCCAGATTAGCAAGCGGTCACACAAAAAGTCTCTCGTTTTTTGAAGGCATGAGAATCTTCGAGGTCTGCGGAGTCGCTGGTTGCGGGTACGAATCCTGCCTTGGGCATTGATGTTTCTCTCTCTTTGTGTTCTATGTCCTATAAACGGGTTTGTGGTAGTGTGACGTGGGCGACGCTTCTCCACTGCCATGGCTTCGCCACAGGTGCCCACTGGCTAACGAAAAGAGAGTAAGCAGTTCTGGCATTTTCTGTGGCCAATGGGTCTTCGTCTCAAGTGCCCGCCTTTAAAAAAAAAACATTTCTTTCATTCTTTCAATACAGAAAAATTTTCCATAATGCCCTGCACTCTTTCATCGGCGACCGGTGACTAGAAGAATACGAATTAGCTCATAAATGGTCACATCACCACTAGAGCTCCAATGTCCGTTAAAGTTTTAGTTTAATGGGTGAGAGACTGTGCTACTCTTAAATGTTTACAAAGTCGTACAGTATTCATATGAATACTGATGCCGTTACTAACGACATTATTTCCTGACCGTTATGCATAGCGATACGAAATACAATAACACTGATTAACCAATGTGATTTTGCTTGCTCTGTTTTTCATCTTTATTCTCTCACGGCGACTGGTTTTGTTGCTCACATTTATTTTTAAATTTTTTGTTGGCAACATTATGTTTCATATCATTTTTGTTTCGTTTCGTTTACCTCTGAAAAGTCTAGAAAATTGTGTACGTCATAGAGCGTTTGAAACATGCCGACTGTTATTTATTATTTGTATATTTTTGAAGTGAATTAAATTTTTAATCTAGTAATAGAATTTATGACATTAAATTTAAATTTTAATGATAGTTTTAAATGTGCATGATAATTTATTTTGGAAAAGTTGGCATAAAATATTTTATTTTGAAGGATGAAACCTTCACATAATGATTAATTTCATGATAAAAGTTTGCACAGAATATTTAATTCATTACACGTACATGAAAATACGTATTTTAACTAGTTCAACACAATGCTTTTCTATGGAAAATTTTTCTCTGTACTTGCAATAAGAAACATTTAATTTAAAATCGTAAGTTTTATGATCATCTTTATTTGTTTTATTAATTACTGACACACTTTAGCTATATCCATGTGAAAAAACATTAATTTTATTTACTACTCTTCATATCATTCTCATACGTATAGAAAGAATAAGGCATACAGAATAAAAATTTATCCTTGCTATAAGCTAAATTATTTAAAAATCAATATTTTTTTTTTTTTTTTTTAATAAAAATGAGAAATTTTCCATTATTCATTGAAACGTTGTGATGTACAATCTTTTTTTTTTTTATTTCTTTTCTTCACAAATATTTATTTAGAACTCCGTGTAGCAATTTGAGTTATACATCATTAAAATAGAGTAGTAAAGTTCTTATTTTATTTGAAATATTTTTCCACATATTTCTGTAAGAGTAATTGCAAAAGAAGTTTTTACTTTTCCAAGTAGTTAAGAATTGAGACTTGTCGTCCTTGCACTTAAAGATTTCTAAAAATATTTCTACAAGAAAAGATTTTTTTTTAAAAAAAAGTTTGTTCTTTAAATTTATTTTAAAGTAGAATAAATTGCACCTCTTCTCAATAACTGGTAAAACTATATTTATGCAGAAAATCTTTATACTTCATTCACTCAGTATTAATAGTACAAATATTTGATAAATTGGAAATAAGAAATAATCATGCACATAACTTAGATAAAATATTTGTGTTCAATAAAAATTTCCTTTTTTAATGCATTTATTGCGAAAATGATATTTATATTTTGAAGCAACTATAAGGAGAATAATTTTTTTGGCAAAATTGCCATACTTTTAAAATGAAGACATTTCTTGTAAGAAAAATCATAATTCTCATAATTTAAACAAAATATACGGTATTTAAACTATTTATTTTGTAATTTTACCGTCCGCAATATTAACGATTTAATGTAAATTATGTTTTTCTAAAACTGGAAAGTACCGAAAATTCTGTTTCCATACATTAATTAGCAATTGCAAAACTAAAAAGTAAATTTGACCAAACATATGATTTTTATGCCTTGCTCTAAAGTATCGCAATAAAATTATCAAAATGTTATTCAGAACTGCCACATACGTAACCATTTGGTTATACTACATAGAATGGAAATATGCTAACTGAATTAAGTAGAGATCAGGAAACTGGCCTTGTATCAGAAAGATTCTAGGTTCGAATCCCGGAGAATGCACGGGTGTTCTTTCGATCTGTATACTATCTGTTCTTACTGTACGAGTAATGTTGCGTCACTTAATCTGGTGCCCATGAAGGAGTAGCTAAAAAATCTCCCATAATACGCCTAAATTGACGAAATGTCAGCACAAGTGGGCATTTGAAAAAAAAATTTTTTTTCTACTTCTATGAATTATTTACAATAGTGGTTTATTCAAATTGCTGTTAGAGGTTAGATGAAGGTCAAATATTTATTTTTCTAATATATTTCTTAATTATAATAGGGAGTTAAATGGCATGAATGGTGGCTTCAAATGTTTTATTAAAGTTTTCTAAAAATCCTAAACTCAGATATATCAAGCTATTGTGTCTGGTTTACCCTTATAGGAGATATTAGAGAGATATTAGAGGAGATCTAAGATTTTACCCACAATTTTGGGGGTAGGGGATTTATTATCGTACAGTGCGCAAAAAAAATTTATCACCCTTATTAATGACTTATGATCTAATGATTGGATCTTCATGTTCTAGGACTCAATCTTAATGGTGCGAGGGTTGACCTCAAATATGTTAATAAATAAGTGTAGACGATATTTTAAGTTACAAACGTACTTTCTATAAACATACATCCTTTCTGTTTCGACAGATTTCGTATTCTGAAATTCAAAATATGATATAGCATTAATATGAAAAATATAATCTTATGAATCGAAAAGCAGGAGACTTATCAAAAGTTTGGAACTCTTAATATTAATTTAACGCTATGCCCATTTAAAATCACCTCTAAAACTAGTTAAGGAAAATTTTGCTTACAGTTATAAAATTTAATTATCTGAAGATAAATCTGTGTAAAAAGTAATATTTAATAAATATTTATTATTTTTTTAAGAAATGGTGAAAAAAAATTTGTTTAATGAAGTATAAGAAATTCTTACATCTTTTGAAGTTTCCAAATTTAAATAAAAAATACAAAATTTGACCGTAATCGGTCAAATAGTTCTCGAGAAATCAAATTTTCAATATAGATTTTAAGGTATATCTATAAAGAGATTTTGAAGAGGATTTCTGTGACTTACTGTAAGCGTAACCAATATAACTGACGCATTTCTTCCTAAGATTTCTAAAGAAAAAAAAAAAAACCTTCATTTACATTAAAATCTGAAACAAAGAGGGTGTGATTCGATGCATTAATGCATTCGATGCATTAGAAAATTATTTTTAAGGTAATTGTTGTTTTTATTGATCAAATTGAAAATAAACATCATTTTTTTCTTTACTTTCAAAAATTACAGAGAGAAACTACATACCGTCAAACGGGGTGACTATGTGCCACTTTTTGACGTTTCCATGTCATAATTCCTCTAATTTTTCACCTGTCGGGTTGATTATTTGATGCAACATAATTACACATCAATTCACATATAAAAAATAATTCTAAGATATCATGGAGGGGAGATATAATTTTTTTAGTGGCACTTACTCACCCCGCACATGGAGGGTGACTAAGTGCCACGCATGTTTCCTCCTTTTAAATCTATTAGAAACGATCGCTGGCAACTTCTCACCCTTCAGAATTTATCTCCTTGTCATTTAAGATATTGTAAGTTAATTTTTTTATGAGTATACCTTCAAATTTTAAAATAAAAAAGGCCATACATGTGGAAAAATGCTATTTATTTAAGAAACTCTTCAAATTTTTTTTCAAAATGACTCAATTTATTAAACGAAACACAAACTACAAATTTGAGATAGAAATTCTCTCTTCAGTCAATCCGAATTTAGAATAACCTGAAATTTGTCGCTATTTGGTAGAGGTTCGGGAGGACAAATCTTCTTCAGGATTTCTTTCTTTTTGTGTCACAAAACATCCGGGGTGTCAGGTCACTTCCAGAAGTGTCCACTTTTCTCCAGACATTTCACACATGCCTCGTTGCTACTGTCGAAAGCAGAAATCATTTGACCAGGGTACATTTTTTATTTATATTTTACTGCAACAAAGTCATCTTGCACAGGGCCAGTGTTGTTTGCGTCATTGACTGACTCACTGCTTGTCAACGGTTGATCAGAGACTGTTGTAGATGGGTGGTCAACATCTAGGACATCAATGGCTGTCTCTCCACTTTAACAATAAACATTCTAGAATCTTAAAAATGACCAAAACACTGCAAAACAAGATGCACCTAGTCACCCCACACTTCATCGAAAATTGAATTAAGGGTTATAACTGGTAAACAAAAAATCATTTTGAAACGTCGAAGCGTGTAGAACTTCTTTGACAGTTAGGTGACAAAAAACTGAACATACCTTTTTTTCTGGCAGCCTCCGAAATATGATTGCCAGACAAAAACTTTTTTTCCAAATCACAACACCACAAATCCACGTCGACACAATTAATGGTAGGTTACAATTTAGGTTATAATTTGATTGGTGTAGTACCCCAGTTAAAATCGCCCTATTATCCCGCTACCTAGCGGTAATTTTCCTTTTTCGATTGGTTCCTTCCTCTGGCGCCATCAGCCGCTTGAGTTCGAAGACCCAGGATGGCACCAAGTCAAGTATGGAACTTAGTCACCCCGTTTGACGGTACATGTTTAAAAGCGCATCTTTCAGCTGTTCTTATTTTTCAGAACAGAAATTGTGTATTCATTCTCGAATTGTTTCCTTGGTTTAAATTAGTTGTCAAGTAAGGCAGATGTGTCAGCTGTTCTTATTTTTCAGAACAGAAATTGTGTATTCAATCTCGAATTGTTTCCTTGATTTAAATTAGTTGTGAAGTAAGGCAGATGTGTCAGCTGTTCTTATTTTTCAGAACAAAAATTGTGTATTCAATCTCGAATTGTTTCCTTGGTTTAAATTAGTTGTCAAGTAAGGCAGATGTGTCTCCTTTTTTTTCGTAATTATTACAACTCTTAAAATTCCTCACCATGGGGGGATATCTTTTGCGGATGAATGTGTTTTTCTTCTTTCACGCTGATTTACAATAAGGGTGAAAACTTTTTTACAGATTTGGAAAACGTTTTTTCGGAGATTTCTACAACTGATTAATATGAAGTGAAACAAACGTACCTAAAGATAAGTCTTCAGAAAGCTGGACACTGGGCTGGGGGACAACACATGAGTTTTCCTTTTTTGAGTTCGGGTTTCTAACCTACGTTAGATGTTAAACATTATATAATACATGAAATTTTTAAATTCAAGAAAAATTAATTTTGAAAAATATTATTTTGAAAAAAAATATTTTGAAAAGGAAAACTTAAATATTCAGAAAAAGATGCAAAGATTTTTTTCGTCATTCTCGTTTGAAACATTTGTAATTTTTTTTTACAAAAAAGGAACGAAAAAACAAGTAAAAGTACTAAATTTAAAAAGCAATGGAGTACAAGTAAAAGTACTTACTTTTTACTTATACTTTCGCTATAAGTTTCGTTATAAATAAAGGTATTGCCATGTATGTATGAGCATGCATACGTGCAGTTCTCAAAAAGAAAAAAAATAGATAATTTAACAACTTTTTATTTAATGATTATTTTATTGATCAACTTACTTTCGAGGAATATTCAGCATTATCCGCGAAGAAAAACAAATTTTCTCTTTCCGTGCTCTATTGTAAATAAAATTTCATAAGTCTGCAGCCAAGATTGGCGGAAATAATTTGTATAAAAAGATTAAATGCATCTGGTAGTGGTTAGAGATTTTTTTCTCCAGTTTGAGAAACGCATCTCCAAATTTAAGTAGACCCATTTTCCCGATCTGCAATCAACTTGAAATAACACGGAACTTTTACGATTTGTCTACCACAAATTCAGATAGGTATTGCGCGATAGTTTTTGCAATGTATATTTATTTAAATCATGAGTGAATAATGGAAAAAAAATAAAAAAGACAAGTAGCAAATGTCTGATTTACCTAACGATTGAATGAGTGAGTCTGATTGTAAGCAGATAAAAACCTGTAATTATTTCACTATTATCCCTGAAAAACCTGTAATTTATTACGTAGTTGTCAACAACTGCAGAATTTATTTCTAATACTCTTTAAATACTTACTTTCAATAAAAATTGCTATAAACTCGAATAAAGAAAATAACAATTAAGCGAATGAAATATTAATGTTGTTAACTTCTATATTTCAATACTCATTATTTTTTTAATGCACGCTTATTATAATTCGAATTATTAAATCCAATAAAAAAAATTTTACAAAAGAAATTTGCGCCGGCGTGGACTGACTGTAAAGATGTGGTTTCCAGTGAAACACTGAAGTAAAGCATCACTGGATGCGGTCAGAAAGCGGGTGAGTGACCCCTTTGATCAGCCAGCGTAAGGACCGAAGGTGCGTGGTATCGGTCCTAGTTAAACTGTTCTACCGTAAAGTGCTCGATTTCGAGCTCAGATCGTCGGGCTACCGAAGCAATGGAGCCAACCCCTCTGCATTGGATCAAAATTGCGATAGCATGTTTTCGGATCTTCCTCGGGGATGTTTCCCAGACAGTCGTCAATAGCCTATTGTGCAGCTCTACTCCGACGTAAATTAAGTACCTACCTTCCTTATTACAAATTTGTTAATATTTCTATTATAAACTTACTAATACTGAATTTTTTCATTTTCGTTTGTATACTGTTTTCTTTTAGTTTCAGAGGAATATTATTTTTTTAATGACAGTTATTAAAATTTGACTTCCGCAATTTTAATTTTTGATACAATTCAATTTCATTTTCAAAAGCATATTAATTTTTATATTGGAAAATTTTATCTTGAATATTGTGCAATCGAATTCCCTTATTGTATCACTAATCCTCTAGAATAAATGGAATTACAATAATTAGTCAGTAATAAGAATGTAACATTATTCAGAATCTTTCTGGTTTGAAAAAGGCTAGATTAGTAGACTTAAAGTTAAGTTTCTCAATGCTAATTATCAGCAACAAACTTTGCATTAAAGTAAAAGCCGACATATGAATATACACTTCCACTAGTAAGTTGAACCCCTTTGAGTTTGCTTTGAATTATGAAAAGGAAATGCAAAATACCTCGTAACAGAAGGTTCAGCTGGAAATGTAATTAATAAACAGTTTCCGGCTATCTAAGAGGATTTCTCCCTCGATACTTTGATGTGTTAATAATCAGAGCGTCATAATTCAATAAAGTAAACACTAAAATTTGACTGCAATGCAGAATTGTTTGATTTAGCGTCACATTTAAATTGATCCGAATACAATCACCTTCAGGCTATGGCAGCAGAGTCGATGAATGGAGAAATTTAAAGATTTTATTTAAACCTATTATTCGACGAAGTGTAAGATGGATAATTGCAATAAATTAACAGTGAATATTATGCAAAATCAAATTTGCTTTTTCGATAATGTAGGAAAAATAAAGAATAAAGTTTACAAATTTCATAGTTGTTATATTTTAATCAGATTTTTTTTCAGAAAATCTTTATAAAATTTCATTTATTAGGGTATAAATTAAATTATTCTGAATAAAATCATCCTCAGACTATGGCAACAACGTCGATGAATGGAGGAATTTTAACGATTTTATATAAACAAATCATTAGATAAACTGTAAGATAAATAATTGCATAAAATTAACAGTGAATAAGTATGCAAAATCAAAGTTGCCTTTTTTAATAATAAAGTAAAAATATGGAATAAAGTTTACAAATTTTATAGCTTTTATATTTTAATCGCAATTTTCCAGAATTTGATTATACAATTACTATGTATGATTAAATACTTTAATTCAAATTATTAAGTTATTATTAGTTATTAACTAGTTATTTTAATTAAAATTTTTCACAAATTGTTTATGCAATTATTATTATACATCATTTTATACATTATATGTTAATTCAAATCATTAATTAGTTATGTGTAAGTATTCACCATCTCCGAATTATTTTCATTAATTTATTTTAAATCTGAATGTTTTTTCCTTACTTCTTAAGCTACCTATGCCTTCAAATTTCGATAATACCTATTTTATGCATTATGAACATTTTGGATATAAAATCGATTACTTTTATGATATAATATATAACGATTTTTTATTGTTAAAGGTACGATTTTTTAAATTCAAAATGGAAGAAAACTGTTGTTTCAAACTTAATATAACTATTCTCTTAATAATAGAGAAAGAAAAGAAAAATGAGAATCCTTCTTTATAAGAATAAATTTCCTTATTTCTTGGATTGAGATGCAAACCTAAGTGGCATATGCTTAGCGTTTGCGCATTCTCATTTGAGCATTTAGGAGCATTTTCTATGACATTGATGGATAACTTGGGAATTTCCATCCGTCTCCACTTCTCTCTGGCATGACAGAAAAAAAGTCATTCTTCAATCATTTGTCATCACTTTGACATATTTTGATCACCGGGAAAGCTTTCTTTTGCTTAATATTTGGCACAACCAAGGAAATCAGTATTGAATACGAATTTTTTTTTTTTCAACTCAGAAAAATACCAAAAATACTGTTATAAGGTATTTTTGTAGAAAAAAATAAACATTTCAAAGTATTTTTCATTATTTTTAACTATCTATTAACCCACCTAATCACTTTAGTCGACATGATGTGTGAAAATAATCCACTTCACAGAGAAAAAAATTAGATTTTTTTTTCTTTTCAAAATAGAGTAAAAAAATTTTTTTCTTCCAAAATACTAAAAGAAATAAAAAAAGTAGCAAAATTTCAATCTCGAAGCGAATATTGGTACGTGAAATAGAGCCGTAAAAAATGCGTACACAAATGTTGCCAGCTTTGTGTTGCCCAACTAATCATGGTAAAATATACTACTGGTATAGATTATAGGTGGTGTGGTTCTGAGGTAATAACTCCTTTGGTAATAATAGATTTTTACACCCGTTTTAACGGTTAAGAACCAATAATTTTTTATAATTTAGACAAGTTTTCACAAAAAAATTACATTGGTGTGGCGCATTTGTATCTTTATAGATAAATCTCGTTAATATTTTTTAAAAAAAAATATTTACGTATTCAAATATTTGTGCATGTAATGTTTTTATTAGAAAGTTCCAAAAAAATTGTCGAAACAACCAACCAATTTTTCAAGACTAACCGGTCTTTGTGATGATTATAACTTTATTGCAATTGTGAAATTTTTTAAAATTGCTTACCAACAAAAAATTCTTGGAAGTTACTTACAAGCAAAGGGTGACCCGAATTCTAGAAGAATATTCAAGACAATTTGTAGATTATTATTAATTTAATCCTTTAAAAATGGGTACAAAGTATATATTAATGTTCTTCTAAGAACATAAAGAATATCTCCAACCCATAAACTGAAACTAAGTTAGGAAAAATCTAATTTTTTTTTATGAATTATGACATTCAAATTTCAAAATTGTAGTATAATTATAAAGGGAGAAAATTTACACGAAACCCAAGAAAATCTTAATAAAGGAAAACGATTGCCGAAAATGTTTCTTGGAAATAAAATTTTTTACTAATAATAAACCATTTAAAATTAGTTAAGTGAAAATAAATGTTAACAAATAATTCTCTAGTCCAAACTAAATATAATTGTATCCTGGTATAGTGAAACTATTGTATGCTTCTACAATGAAGCCGTCGGCGGACCCAGCAATAACTTCATTATAAACGGTGGTTCGCTATATCCGAAATTCATGAAAAAATATTGTTTAGTATATGGTTCTAGTATTGTAGGAAACAGTGAGTACAATAGCACTCACTGTTAATTTTATAAATGAACTATATATATATATATATATATATATATATATATATATATATATATATATATATATATATATATATATATATATATATATATATATAGCTTAGGTTTGCATCTATATATATATATATATATATATATATATATATATATATATATATGTATATATATATATATATATATATATATATATATACATATGCTAAATATCTCTACAATAGTTTCTTTACAGTGAAATATTTCCTATAACAAACTTTTTAACCAGAATGTTAAATAACATTTTGATCCAAAGATTTAAAATATTTGTTAACATTCGCATACAATAAGGTTGGTTGCTGCTTGGACATAGGAAGTCTTTAGACGTTTATATTTTAAATTTTTTGAATATTTTAGATGTTTATCTTTTTTTTATTTCCGTTTTTTTTAAAGAAAAAAACATGGCGAATTCAATTTATGAATTTCCACGCAACCGATTACAAGCTCTTAAACGTATGACATAGACTAAGAACCTTAACAAAATTTTAAATATCGGAAAAAAATTGAGTTCCCTATAAACGAACTACCAATTTCTTAGCTATTTACTATAAGCGTATGAAATAGTATTAGTCAGATAATAGTTCGTTCGGGACCCCTAAAATCATTCTTTACAAGTTACTGTTCCCTCTATCTTGGGTTCATTATAGCGGGGTTAGACGGTATTTCCTGGCGAAAAAAAATGTAAATTTGAAAGTTTATAAGCGTATGAAATAGTATTAGTCAGATAATAGTTCGTTCGGGACCACTAAAATCATTCTTTACAACTTAGTGTTCCCTCTATCTCGGGTTCATTCCTGGCGAATAAAAATGTAAATTGAAAGTTTAAAGAGTTACTGAACGAGTTTAGATATGTTATTTTTTTACACAAAAAGTTTTACATTTTAATAACTTAGAAATTATACTGAAAAACATTATTCGTTTGTCAAAAAGTTGTTAAAGAATTCTAAAAAGAAATGTTCTGAAAGGAAAAAAAAACCTTCTTAAAAATTCTGAAAGAAAATCATTCTTTAGCAAGAAATTCTAGTTTTGGCTCGGATAGGTTGTGGCTACATAGCTTAAGATTGTGGTTAGATAGGTTCAGGATGTGGCTCGGATCATCATTGGTTTTACCTAAAATGTTACTTCTTGGATTACACTCATTTCGTGTATTTTGTTTTTCGAAGCTAAGTCACTACAAATGAATAATAACCCTAATACCAAATTATAATTTATGGGGATATTTAATACATCTTTTCTAAAGACATGCATGTGATAACGTTTTGTGTTTGTCAAGGTTTACAGCTAAGCTAAATTTTGTCAACTAGACCTATTAACATACCTTGGGCAGATTCAAACTATAATATAGAAATTGATTCAAAGAACAAGAAGCATTAATTTTATTTTTATTTTTTAGACTTATGCAAAATAAATTCTTTAAAAATGGTATTTTTACTTAAAGAGGATGACATTTCGGTAATTCATTATTCAAATGTAAGTGCTGAATCGAATTGATTGAAAATAAAATACTCGGTTGGTGGAATATCTAAAAAGATATTCTCAAAGGCTTAGAACCGATGTTGCTAAAAGATACTCCGTAAAACATTCCGTGGAACCGTGGAAACTTAGAGCTCCGTGTAACCTTAGATTTCCGTGAAAAGTATAGAAAGGTTCCAAAAACTGGTACTTTAGTGATGCGTGGATACCTAAATTGAAACATTGTCAGGGATCATAATTCCTGTTAAGTTACAGGAACTCGAAAATCATGTACTATTGCAAAAAATATAATTAAACTACGCATGATAGAAAGAGTTGGCTAGTCCTCGAAGAATATACGGTGAAAAAAGTTGTCTCCTGAAAGTTGAACACCCAAACTATAGATCCATGAATAAGGTTGAACTGTGATGCATAATTATGAATTGTGGTATTGCTTTTTTGGCCTATATATTTCATAAATTGAAGCCGGGTCAAGTCCACAAAAAGAGACCCGATTACTGAAATAATGAGAATAAAATACATGTACTGAATTCAAAAGGCATCCACTGGGAGGCGCAGGTATTTCCGCTATCACAAGTTTTAACATCTACCCTTATTAAAATATTACTTAAAAAAAGCTCTTCTTAAGTTCTTCTTTATCAAATGTAACTGAGAATAAGATTTAAATTCACCAGAATTCAGATTATTAAGAAATTCAAAGTACGAAATAATTTTTTAGATAAGTGAAAGAAATATAACAAAGTCAAGACGAAACAATTTTTTTCTTAATGGAAATTTCAAAAGTTTTCAGTATGCTTTCCATATTAAAGTGCAATTACAAGAAACCAGAAGTTCAACGTCAGCAGTTAATTTAAATTTTACTAAGATTGAATACCAGATGTACTTTAATTTAATTCCACACTGGAGAAGAGAGGAATTGCTCTTGTGGGAGTTAAGTTTTGTTTCGAAAATTGCAATGCCTAAGCAATTTATCATAGCCTTAGCCAGTCTTGTAAACTAAATCCGTAAGAATTACAGCTGCATTTTGATTTCGGTGCAGAATTCCCCTGTTCTAAATATTACATTGTGGAATAGAAACTATCGTTTATCACTAGAACAGAAGGATTTTGGCCACTCCAAAAACGGTCATTTGGAGATAATATGGCCCTTGTAAGAAATTGATGTTATTTCAAAGTAAATGATTTTTTAAATAATGAATATTTTTTTAAATACAATATTTAAGAGTTTTTAGAGATTCGTTTTTTTGTTTTTTTATTTATGCAATGACAATATTCCAAAATATTAATGTTATATTATATTGCAGATTATTCTTCAATAAAAGCGCTAGTATTACGAAATTAAGCAAACTACATGAATATAAATAATACAGACACACAATATATTTCAAAATGTTAAGTTCCATCACCAGTTAGGGGCTGAGTAGGTGTATACAGTCTATCCAGTTATCGTAAAAATGACAACAAAACATCGGCAACTTTTTTAGCATTTTCATGGGTAATATTCGTTTCAATTTGAGCTTTATGATGTTAAAAAGCGTATTTATTTTATTTTAGGGACTGAAATTTAAGGGGTTATCCGAATCAGAAATGGCTCATTTTGTAGTTTTTCAACAAACACAAGAATGAATTTACAATGAGTAACTGGGGTGGCAAAGAATTTAAGCATTGATGACAGGAATATCACAAACGCTGTAAAAAATGCAAGTTATTTGCAAGCTTCACCTCCTGTAGAATAACTCTTTAGCATCTAGTCTGCTACGCCTACGTCCCATTTCGTACTATTGTAATAAGCTGCAATAAGCTCCAACCTTGTGCTATTGTTTGCAAACACGTTTGTATTTTTTTTTTATTATTTTGCACCAATATAACATGTATTTATTTTTCAGTGAAAATGATAAATAAAGAAGTGGCATTGAATATAGGGGGATATTTTCTTTTATTCAAACTTAGTATCCCTGTAATGTAGATTTTAGCGAAACAAATTCATCATCTAATTTTATTGAACCAAAAATCTAGAGTTTAGGTGAAGTTTCATATTTAGGGCACCATATTCTTTCCAGCAGTAATTTATTTGCCCATTTTCCAACTTGCACAAATAAAATTAGCCACTAAAAAAATTAATTTATAACAAAATTATAACATACTGTGTGTCTGTAATAAGTTGAAATCAAACTTATGTGGCTTGAACGTCATACAATAACTTTTCATTATTATTTACATGACAAAAACTGTTCCCCAACAATACTACCTTTTTAAGAATTATAATCAGCACGTACATGGTTTCTTTTAGACACAATGGCGAATTTATGATTCAGTAGGAAGGAAGTAACATAGTAAGCTAAACTACTTTATCAAAATAAGACTATCCGCATCTGTTCTGACAGTCAGGCTGGTCTCTTATCACTGTCAAGGTGTAAATTCACCTCTTTGCTAGTGTGGGAATGCTTCTCGGTCTTCTGTGACCTGTCCAATCATAACAGGGTATCCCTGCATTGGGTACCTGGACATAAGGGTATTGGTGGAAATGAGCTAGCTGACGAAGCAGCAAGAGCTGCCTCTAATGCAATTTTCTGGGGCCCTGAACCTGCACTGGGAATTTCTCCCACCTCATTTAGGGCATCCATATTCAAGCTCTACGGCAAGATTGCCCAGGAGCAATGGCGCGCTGCTAACGGTCAGAGACAATCTAAGGAGCTGAATCGTGACTGTCCTAGTGTACAACAAAAGGAGCTTTTAAAGCTTAATAAAAACAGTTTAAGGAAGATCATTGGTCTTCTTACTGGTCACTGCATCCTTAAAAGACACCCACACATAATGGGAATTGAATCCAATCCTCTTTATCGAGGTTGTCATCTTGAAGAAGAGACATCACGACACATACTCTGTGATTGTGAGGTCTATTCTGCTCAAAAATTTGAGTATTTAGGGCAACATTGCGTCAATACCTGGGAACTGCAAGATGTTCCTGTAAGGTGTTAGCTGAATTTCATTTCAGCTAAAGGGCTTTCATGCTAATTGTGATTTAGGGTTTGGGCACAATAGACCTCTGGTCGATGTGCCCTGCTCGTAGGAGCTGCCCAACCTCTAAGTCTAAGTCTAAGCTAAACTACTTCGGTAATTGAATCTAAGATACAATATATTTTTTCAAACACTGTTGCACGTGAATTTTTTTAACACGATGGACTCTAATTTTTGTTCTACAGTTAATATTCGTAATGTCTGCATTTCAGCAAACTCAAAAACAGATACAAAACTTCTAAAATGAAAGTGTTTCTTATAGGGGCCAAAATGGCTCTGTTTGGCTGTTTAAGGTAATTCCATAATTATTTATTTTACTAATCAACAAAAAAGGATGAAATTTTGATGTAGTATATTTAGAAACAATTTAGAAAAAGTTCAAAAAAATATGAACCTCGAAACTCACATACTACATCATTAAAAATAACATAAGAAACGAGAAAAAAAAACAATAAAAATGACCCCAATAGTTATCTTGTAGTGTTAAACAAAACCTTAAAAAATCGAAACATTTTTTTTAAAAATTTGAATAAAAGGTGTTCATTTCAGCTAAACTATAAGATAATAAGTTTAAAAAGAGGAATGTTGATGAATATTATTTAACAAATACGAAAGTAAAGAAAAAATGCTCTGGTAATTTAGCTTTCTGTTTTTCGATAAGAGGAGATAAATTGCCAAATCAAGGTCATTATTTCTATTAAAAAAAACTGAAATTTAAAGAAATCAAACTCGTTTTATAACAAACCTAAGCATTTCACTTACGCATTTTAACTTCTTTCAACATTATTCATGAAATTTGATGTGATATACAAGTTAAATTTTATTTGCCAAATAAATTTCGTGAAATTGAGTTCCTAACTACAATTTAAAAAATTTCAGTGCTGAAACATTTTTAGATTTTGTTTAATATATTTTTTTTAATTTAAATTACAAAACAATGTGTTATGTTAGATTTTAAATTTTTGAAAATATTTATAATAATAATACTGTAAGTACGGAAATGTGGAATTTTTTTCTTCATAAAAAAATCGTTACATTAAAAATTTAAAGCATTATTTTTGTTTATTCTTTATATCGTATTATTTTTTTTTTCACCATCTTAATAGAAAATTTTTATGAACAAAAATTATAAGTTTTTAAAATTATTTCATGGGAAGAATGTGATTTTTTTTTTATACTTATTATATATTATAACATCGCAATAAAATTAAAAAAGATACACGAAATTTAATTACTATCACAAAATTGCATCTCAGCTTTATTAAAATATCAATCTACTTATCTATTTTTATCTAAATCTTACTTAATATATATAAAAAATTGTATCCATTTAAATGAACGATTTTGGCAAGCAAACTTAAACTGATTAATTTTAAACAATGTATTTTTACTCGCGTAATTATTAATTATCGAAATTGCTGTATATATAATATTTTAATTAAACAGCAAATCTAATTCAACGGAATTCCTGTACAATTCTCTTCACAAAACTATTATCTTTTATTGTGAAAAAAGAATTCAGTTTTGAAAGAAGATAAAAAAGTATGATGCTGAGTTTCAAGAACAATACTCTTTGATCTACTCTTGCTTTCATTTACTTAATTGAAAAAGGATATCTTATCAATTTTGTATAACATAAAACAAATGCAAAAAGACAATACTTAAGAGAAGAATCTCATTTAATTTCATTTCTATCAATTTTCAGTGAAGAGGAAACTTAAAGCAGTGGAGAATACTTCACTATTGTAAACATCAAATAGACTGTCTGGGAATCTTATTCCCCGTTATTAGAAAAGAATACTTTTTTTTTCATGTTTGTTAAAAAAAATGCACCCTCTTTTTTTCCCGTCTATTCTTTTGTGATTAAATTACGGAAGGAGTAGTCAAGGGACATTTTTCTTTCGAGTTCCGATTCTATCATTTTAAGCTAATTGAGTTTTTTTTTTTTTTTTTTTTTAAAGTTTCTTGTATAGGAAATATATGCTTAAATAAAAAAAAAAGTTTATGATAAAAAATGGTTAAATAAATTTAAGAAGGATGTGTTTAATAAATTTATCTTTTGGATTGTGTTTTGTAAATGTATCTTTTAGATTTTGCTTCATAAATGTATCTTTTAGATTGTATTTTATAAATGTATCTTTTTGATTGTGCTTTATAAATATTTATTTTCTATTTTTTTTAATAAAACCTTAATAGTTATGGGGTTTACACGTAATAGCAATCGATCCAAATAAATAAAGGGTAAAATTTGTGCTAAAATAATAATAAAACTACTAAACAGCTAGAATGACTATAGTTTCGGTTTGACAAAAAAAGAATCTTCTTCAGTGTCGAAACTGTCTGTGAGAGGTTCTTGAAATGAAACTATGTTTAATTATTATTTATGGTATTTATGCTGTTTTTTGCACGAAGAAAAAAAAACCTGGTAAGATTGCAGTATTAGCGTGGTAATGGCATTTCTAATAAAAAATAATTTTGGTGATATAATTATTATTTTAAACGATTTTCAATCGTATTTAAACGATTCAATTAATAATTTTGTCGTTTGTAAGGAATCGGTTTACCAAATATTATTTTTTTAAAATTATAGTTCTTACTATTACCATTATTGTAGCAAAACAAATCTGAAATGAAAATTAAATTTAACAAAATAAATAGTTTTTTGTCATATTCTCTAAGGTATCATAATAACATACGGGTTGTTGTAACGTGACGTGGGCGACGCTGCTCCACCGCCGTGGCTTCACCATAGGTGCCCACTGGGTAATGAAAAGAGAGTTAGCAGTTCTGGCACTTTCTGTGGCCAATTGGCAATAGTTCCAAGTGCCCGCTATTAAAAAAATCCTAATAACCTAATGAAATTACTAACTTTTACCAAGTTTACTACCGAATAGGTAATAAAATCATATTTTACTGTTAATTTTATCAAAAGTCTTAAACACACCGCTTCGATAAAAATTACCGAGCTTTTTGGTATTTCTAAAGAGCTAAAAACACTGTAAGTTTGACCATATTCTGGTAGTTTTAACCATAGTCTTTTGTTTCTCAGTGTGTTCTTCATTCACTTCTTTATTTATTTGTGTCCATGAAGTATAAAATATATTGAAATAACCATTTTGATGTCTAAAATTTTGAAATAGACTTAAATAGGTGATATAATTATAGTTTTTTTTTCAGCTTTAAAGCAAATTACAAAACTTTCGAAGGGGCTTGGGATTTTGGGTGGTGAGGGGAGTGTATAATAATGTTTTGCAAAAGACCTTGGAGTGATTATGAGCTGAAACAGTACATTGCAAAAATTCTTCAAAATACTTTGTGGGTATTTTTGAAGGTGATAGAAGTATATTACGAAAGTTCCGAGAAAGAATTTCTGGGATGTTTGGCCGTGTTAGACGTATATTACAAAAAAATATTGTGAAATAGGTTAGAAGGGAATTTCGATGGTGATAACAAATAGATTACAAAAGTGTTGTTCATTTTAGGTTTGACAAAAGTAAAATTATATCTTCCTTTCAATGTCCCCTTCAATTACCCTCCTTTCATTATATTCAAAAACAGTCACATAATAATAATCTATGTTGGAGTATTTTACAATAAAGATATTTAGTATATATTTTAGAAATATTAAACCCTAAATGTGTTACATTTCATTCTTAAAAAAATATATATTTACTTTTAAAATAAATTTTTGAAGAATCTGGGCTAATGAAATCAGAAAATTAAAATGATGAATACAAAATAGCTATTTAAATTTCTCAAACAATATTCAGCACTTATATTTCACCAAATTGGTAAATAACACTAAGGAACAAGTTTTTTGTTGTATTTATCCGAATAATTGATCTTGTCTAATTTGGGTGCAAGGATTTCAAACCTGAAAATAGATTTGCTCCTAAAGGCTATTTTTGTCTCAATTTACATGTTTAAAACTCTATATATAGCTTTGGTTCTTGTAAAAGACAAGTTTCTAGGGAGTTAGAGCACATAATCAGGATGAAAACTCCATAAGAACCCATTCCCGCAAGAAAAGAAACTGCCGCTAGGAGAGAGAACCCGATTTCAGATTTGAATTATGTGATACAAAAGTATCTGAGATTTTTTTTAAAAATTCCATGCAACAGAAAACAAAACAAAAATATTTAAAAAAAGTAATCCCTACTATAAAACTAAACATTTAATGTGTTATTTGAGGACACTTTTGTAATGGTGATAAGTCAAATTTAGTGGGGATAATTTCATTACAGTATTTTTGAACAATTGGCCGTGGAAGGTGCATTTTTGTAGCAAACGAAGGAGCGATATTTTATCAAAGAGAAATGAACAAAGTAATTTAGAAAATTGCATGCCTTGTTTACTTTGTAAATATCCTTAGAACGAATATGGCCATACATTAAAATCATAAAATAAAAGGCAAGATCAAGGTTCTTTAAAAGGATATTTCATATTTTTTAATTGTATAGCAGTTGTTGAACATCCGACCCAGTTTTTTAGGTTTAATACTACCAATGTCAAACTCCGTAGCCTTTCAGTTTTGAACCCAATAAAAACAACAAGAGTACTCAAGTATTGGGAGAAATTTGTCTTTCGTGGATGACTTTTTGATGGAACAAAACCGCATCTGCGTTGAGTGGTAAACTAAGAAAATCTCCAGAGATTAACTTGATGGTGGTTAACTCTAACCCATGATTCGTCTACTACTGAGCATATTTTAGGTCAGCCCTGCTGTCGGTGCAAACTGGATGGATGCGGAATTTGAATAAACTAACCATCGCTGGGGTTTGAACCCAGTTCACCTCATTGGAAGGTGAACGCTCTATTCTTTAAACTACCACGCTCACGTTTAAAGGGTTGTGAATATTCCTTCTTTCATATCCAGACTTATTGTAAAACTAATAAACAGTCAGACCGAAGGATTGAAAATCCCCAAGTCCTAACTCCAAGAATCAAAACTGAAAGTGTAGAGAATTTTTCCCAAGGGACAGTTAGGAGTATGAGAGAGATTGTCGATTTATCAAATGATAAAATAGTCTAATAAAGCCAGCCCGCCGTAATGAATATGAAACTTGAAATACTTTTGGATACATTTAATTTACAAAAAAAACGTGAGCAATAATATAACCCTGTAACTGAAACATTTTTCTGGTAAGAGAAATAAAGAATAAAGTGTTGTAAATAAAAGTTCGAGTTAGTCACGGCAGTGGATTAATGAGTTTTACATTTGAATTTAAATAAAGAGTTAGCCGTTACATAGATTGTTAAGAAGATAATATAATTCTTATATTTGCTTCTTATAAAATGTCATAAAAATTAAATAATTGGTTTAATTTAACCTAAATTATATTAACAATGATTAAAAAAATTAATTTATGGAATTAAAGAAATTTAAAAGCTAGGAAATATCTTATGTCTATTATGGCATCACAACTCTGTACACTTAGGTGCGAGTACGTATGTTCGTTATGAACGAATTATTTTAGGAAACTATGTTGTAGCTCATGACAACTTTGAGATTATAAATAATCTTAAAACGGTGCTTTTCGGAAGAATGGAAAATTAAAACCTACAAGTAAACAAAATTATTTTCCTTCACAATGGTAATTTATAAACATTAGTGCTTTCATATTTGTTAGCTTATTTCCCATATGATTTATTTAGATACTTAAAGTTCAGATAAATCAATAAAGATAGATTGAATTACCGAAAAAATCATTTTGTGCATATTAATGGAAAAGCTTTCTTTGAGATAAAGTATACATCTATTTTTATTCTAGTGTTCCTAACAATCTCGAACTTTACGTACGGTAAGATTTATTCGTAAATAAGATAAATGTCTCAGATTAAAATTTATGACACTCTTGTGAATTTTAAAAATAAGTCATTAGCTAGTCTACGCGTATAGATTTTTTAAACATTCTGTATGATTATTATGATTAATAGTTAAAGTTCATTTCACAGACGATAAAAGTTTTGAAAAGAAATCGCTTATATTTTTGTTTAACTTTTTACTTTTTTATTGTAACAGCAGTTTTAAATATCAGAAATAATTACAAAGTTGTTTTAGAGTGCATACATTTTCATGAGAGTATCAGAGATAATACGATATTTCACGAAAGCAAGATTATGTTAAAATGCCTAACATCAGAGGAATTCATTTATTTCCAACAAGTCTTTTTTTTTGGGGGGGGGGGGGAGAATGTTTAAAACTAGCAGTACTATTTATATATTGACATCTATAATCTAATTGTATGGATGATAGTCCTGTTAACACATTCATATGTTGAGTATCTGAATTAAAACGATTTTACTACTTGGGCTCTACCATCTGCTTACTATGTTCGCTACCCTCACACAGATAAAGAATAATTCCGATAAAATTACCGTTGTGTATGGTAATGACACTTCGGAGAAAAAAAAACCTAATTCCGGTTAATAAAAATCTAAATTTACGGTATTTAAAACGGCCATTTAGTAATTTTCAATTCATATAGTAACGATTTTCCTGCAATTACAGTTCTTCTGGTTTTCAAAATTACAGTTCTTATTCCCACTGATTTTAGTAAAGCATGCAAAATTGAAGAGTATATTTAGTCAAATAACTGTTTTTTTTTTTATGCCATACCATAAGAAATCACGATAAAATCACCATATTTTAGCACATGTTATAAAACCATATTGAAATGTTAATTTCCATGTTATAAAACCATATTGAAATGTTAAATGTAATATAAAATAATAATATTAATAACGATGTTCACAAAACTAGAAACCCTAAACAATTCATTCATTTTTCGGTAACTACGACACATTTATATAAACCCACTTTCATTCTTATCTAGATATTCTCCTGAAAAAAATATGAAATGCGAAAATACGGGATGCTTTTTTAATACAATAAATTCAAATTGTAAAAGTATATTGAAATGAAAAAAAAAGAAAAAGAAAATAGAAAATAGAAAATAAAGTAAGAGAAAGAACCACTAAAATCAAAATTATTAATTTTATTCTTAAATATTATTAAAAATTAGAATCATTTGCGAAAAATGGTAGTTTTGAAAATATCAGATAGGTATTTTGACAGGTCATAAATAATGCATGTAAGCATTTCCATTACTTTCCTTCAAAATATAGTTTCCTTAATGACACGTTGATTGATGAGCCAACAAAGATAACAACATTACATGCAACGATAATTTGTTTTAAATTAGTTCAGATCAGAAACTATGTATTTATAGAAAAGTTGGCTCTTTTCATATTCAATTCATTAATATCTATCTGAAAAAAACTCGCCTTATATATTTTAAAAACAACTACAAATACAGATTCTATTTTTCATAAGTACAATATGTGATTTGTGTCAGCAATAAGTTTAGCCATTAATATTTAATAAGGAATATTAATTGGAAAGAAAATGTATTTCTCTAAAATTAAAAAAAAAAACATTATGTTCATAGCATTAATTTCAATTTTCATATTTTTTGTATTTTTTTCGAATCGGTGATTGTTTTTCGAAAACGATTGATTCTAGAATGGATGTTTGCATTTGAGTAAATTCAAATCATTAAGAAAATTTATTTAGAAGATTTCTTTCTGATAATATCTCAACCGTTAATCTTCTTTTTAACCTTTTTCATTTTCCATTTTTATTATGTATGCGTTTTATACGTTGACATATTTGAGTAACTGAACGAATAGCACCAAATGTAAGACCGGTTCGCTTGCATTCATTATTGTTGTCAAGTTCCGTTCAACCTGTAATTCAGTTGACATAAATGAAAACATTTCGTAGTGATTTTTGTGCTAAATTTGAATAAGTGGGTCAAAATTCAGTTATTAATTTTTGAACTGTATAACCCTAAGTAAATCATTTTAGCAAGCAATAAGTAATTCGGTTGCGTCCCATTAAAGTGTAAAATATATACGTAGAGAAAAATAAATTTTGGTAAAATTACCATACTGCATGTTCATGACAGTTCTGGAAAAAATTAATTCTGGTAATAAAACCGAAATTCATGTTAATTAAATCCTTGTTTAGCAATTTCTCCTTTCATATGGTAACGATTTACTTGAAATCGAGGGTTTCAAAATTATCTTTCTTATTTCCAAAAATTTTGTAAAACATGCAAAACTAAAAAGTAAATTTAACCGAATAAATGAATTTTATGCAACGCTCTAAGGTATCATAATTTACTAAAACTACCAAATTCAAAAAATTTTATCACACATCATAAAACAATATTTAATTTTTAATTTTACCAAAATATTACCAAAGTGTTTCGGTAAAAATCTTTAGCTTTTCAGTGCTCCCTTAGAGCCAGAAGCACGGTAAAGTGTTCTGGCAATTTTAACCTTATGTATATATTGAAATATCCTCTCCTTTAGAAAGCATTTAAAATTACGAAATCGGAATTAGCAAGACAAAACTTTTGAAAGCGCATAGCTAGTAACTATAAGAGTGTTACTATAACTTAATCAAATATTTATTTTATTTTGGTAGCATTTAAAAAAAATATATTTTTATGAATCAAAATGAAATGTAAAAATTTTTTCGAAATTATATTCATTCTATTTGCATGCAATAACAGAGATTTCAGAAAGTTATTCAAATTTTGCAGAAAAATTTCTATAGTTCGATTCCTTGATAACAGTGTTAATTAAATCGTTGCTTTGTAAGAAATTTCATGATTAAACTTCCACTTCCTTTTATGTTTAAATGCTTCTGATTCTTCATTTGATCGTTTGTGTCATGTCATGTAATCCAAGAGTTGGGAAATAATCCTTTGTCTAGACGGTAAAGATTTGTTTTATAAATGCAGACTCTGAATTTTCAGAACATACCGAAACAACTTCATTAAATGAATACTTTGAAGTAAATAAAATATTTTCAAAAATACAGGAAAAACATTTTTTTCTACTTAATTTTCAAAACTAGGAATGGGTGATTTTTATTTATATCACATTCAAAAATGAATGTCTGCTTCCTTCTTTTCTTTAATTATATAGGGCTAAACTACTAACAAAATGCGGAATTCCCTTGAAGAGTGGTTTTGCTACACCTTTGGTTGGCGCCAAAGAATTCCGAATGTGCAGCAGCTTCGGATTTTCTTTTGTAACGCATGTTGCTAGCGCACATCTTCAACTTGACCAGGATTATAAGCCAAACTTTCCAGTGAGCTCTTAAGTCTGCAAATATATTGTAACAATGAATAATTAAATAACTGGAAATGTAAAATAGCGATAGAAATACTGTTAAATACATATGACCTTCCACAATTATCTTTTCTTGAATTTTAACCTGAATTTTCAATATAATGGTGAATTTTTTATTTATTTTTATTAAAAGTCTTTCAGCTGCAAATTTGATAAAAGAAATGATTTTAAATTGTATATTTTTGAAGTAGTTTCATAATGAAAAGATAAGTGCTAAGTTAACAAGACTACTTCAGCAAACAACTCCAAATTTTCCTAAATTCGACCTTCATTTATCTATCTCAAATTATTCAAATCTTCATAATTACTTAATTGCAAGACCGGGATAGCCAGACCGTTAGAGGGCTGGACTCAGTTCGAATCCAGCCGACCAAAGATTCCCAATGCTGTAAATGGTAGCTAGTGCACGTTAAACTTCTCGGGTCACAAAGTCATCCTTTTCAAATAACAAATTATACCTCTGGGTTTACTGAATTGAAAACTGATCGTTCTCTGGTTCAGGTCAAATTTATGATCTGTGGATAAATAAATGGATGTGAACCACCCTATTAAACGATTGTGACGCATGGGTGTGGCTGAATTTGAATATTTGACCATAGATGGTGAGACTGGAAAAACGAGAGCAATCTCTGCCTTAATAGCGGACGCCAATAACTTTTTAACAGGGAAAAATACGTGTATTTTTCGTTTGTTTATTTTTTGTGTTTTTGTTTTAGAAGTTCAAAACCGATATAACTGTTTTGTAAGATTTTTATTATTATATTGATAAGTATACTTTGATTGTTTACTAATTTTTTTTAAGGAAAATTTCTTATTTAATATAATTTTGACATTTTTTTAATCATTTTTTTCCATGATTTTTATTATTATTATTATTATTATTATTATTAGACTTTTAACAGGCATTTGGAACTCTTCATTGGCCACAGAAAGTGCCAGAACTGCTAACTCTCTTTTCGTTACCCAGTGGGAACCAGTGGCGAAGCAGCATCGCCCACGTCAGGCTGCCACAACCCGTTTATAGGGCGGGTCACATTCACGCATTCACACACAAAGGAGAAAGGACATAGAACACATATAGAGAGAAAGAGACATCCATGCCTTGCCCGGGATTCGAACCCAGAACCTTTCTGATGCAAGGTCAATTCCCTGCCCCCTACACAGGCCGGTCGGCTTTTTCATGATATACTTAGTTAAAAAAATTTTTCGACAAAAGCAAGAATTTTGATGATGAAAATATCAGAGGTATAAAACAGACAGATTAATTTATGACAGTGAATGGATAATAATTATAATTATCAATTGAAACTGGAAATAAAAGTTAGAAACACGTTTTCAAAAGCATCTGTATTGTAAAAAAAATTCTGCAAAATTACAGAAAAAAACTATCTCTAATGAAATACACAAACTTTAATTCTTACCCCCTTACATAGTAAAAAAAAAAAATATCTGTTTATCCCTTCGCGTTTATTTAAAAAGTTCGTAACCCAGGCATATGAGATTTTTTTTTTTTTTTTTTTTTTGTGATGGCTTCATAAAAACGTGACGGTTTCAAAGTCATACAGATAAAAAAAAATATTACAACTACCAGATTTGGGTATATTTCACCATATTTTTAGCTCTATGGGAACGTAAATTCATTAAAATGATCATTTTCATTGAAATGATTGGTAATGACTTTTGTAAAAGTAACACTACAATATGGTTTTTTAATATGTGATATAGTTTGGTAAATGCGGTAAAATTAAGTAATTTTACTATCACACTTAATCATCACATCATCTTTATCATCTTTTGTCATCACATGACATAAAAACCATTTATTTGGTTAAATTTACGTTTAAGTTTTGTATTTTTATTAGATGTGTGGCAATAAAAGCTATACTTTTGAAAAATAAATCTCTGGTAAACCGTTAACATAGAAACGGAAAAATTAACAAATTAATGATTTGTATTATATATTTATTAACCAGACTTATGCTGGATTTTTTTAACCAAAATTTTCATTAACATATAGAACTGGTTTCCAAATGGTATTCTGTGGAACTCTAGTGTTCCGTTGAAGAGTTTTCAAGTTAGTTAAAGCGTTCTAAGTGACAGGATTTTTTTAACACTTTTGGAAAGATGCATTTATATTTAGATCTAGTCAATAATCCATTATTTATGTAAAGGATATGCATTTTTTTGAAAATTGCATCAGCTCTTCATATCATGCTTTTCAAGCAAAATTAAATAACAAAATTCGTCAATTAAGAAATATCATTCATTAATAACCATTTTAACTGTTATAGCACTTCTTTTTAGTCTTAATTACAACAAAACACATAATTTAACTCATTTTATTCATTTTCAGCTTATGGATATCGACCAAAAGTAAATTCATTGTTAGACTATAGGCTCAGCGTCAGGACTGTGAATTAAGCTATTGGACAAGAACCCGAATTTGAGATAATTTATGATGCAATGAGGACAGAATTTTATTTCTCTTACTTTATTTTATAGCCGGCGTTGAGCAGCCGACCTAATTGTTTGCGACTGTGAATTTTCAACTCCGTAGCCTTGAAATTTTTAACTCAATCCAGATGATATTTGAACTCTTGGATCAAGCATTGGGACCAACTAGCATTCGTAGAGGACTTTTTTATGAAACAGTTCCCCACCAGGGAACTGTTATCCATGATCGATCTACCACTGAGGATATTTTACGTCAGCAATATTGTAGAAATGTTCTCATAAAAAAGTAGTATTTTTTTTGATTAATACAACTACCATCTACCTTATAAACTTAATTTATATGGTCAGGGCTCTGCAGAAAGATGGTTGATCATTTAGGGTTCCATAGCTGATACAAATTGGGAACCGCTGACTTTCAAAATGGCAATTTTGACAGAATTCTTTTTCCCCCGCGTGTAAATAGCGAAATGTTCGAAAGCTAGAAAATTCCACAGTTTTACTCAATTTATTTCTGCAAATTTTTTGAATTTTCTCTAAAAGTATTTCTATAATTTTACAGAAACTTTTACATTTTTATTTCCGACAATATTATGTCAGACTCTTGATAAATTATTTTTTGTATAATTTCATTTTTTTTTATATAACCATTTAGTTTTGAATTCATCTGTTTGTTTACTTGACCTATATAGATGGTTTCTATTTTATCCAAGTATCTTGATATCATACCTGATAAATATATTTCTGACCATTTCTGATGTAATTACATAGTTTGATTTTTTTTCACATATTCGACTGAATTACTTATTTCATTTGCAAAAACACAAATACCCACCTAGAGGTTGTAATAATTTTGCTTTTCCAAAGGGTTAAAAAATAGGAAGCACAAAACAAAAATGTTTGAGACTTGAAATATTCGAATATATAATTTCATTTATTTTTTATATAACTCTTTATTTATGCATTTCTCTGTTTGTTTACTTAACCTATATAGATGGTTCATATTTTGCCCTAGTATCTTGAAGTCATACCTGATTAATATGCATCTGAACATTTCTGATGAAATAACAAAGTTTGATTTTTTCCCCATATTCGGCGGATTATTTATTTCATTTGCAAAAAAAAAAATTAAAAAAAAAAAAACCTCCTAGAGATTGTATTAATTTTGTTGTTCCAGAGAGTTCAAAAAAGAAGAAAGGAAGCACAAAGCAAAAATGCTTTTGGCTTAAAATCTTCGAAAATTATATCTTCTAAGCCTAACAAATTTATTTTTGAACCCATTTTTTATGGTGCATATTAGAAAAAAAAATATGTGCGCATATTTCACATAAATAAAAATATATGATTCATAAAAATAAAAAGGTGTAATTTTCTTTACAATGCAATGTAAATTAAAAGAAATTCCAGAAAAGAGTGCAAGTGTAAATTTGAATATTTACAGCAAAGCTATTTTTTTCTCTTGATGTGATAAGTATTGTCACTTTAAGCCAGATGAATACTTTCTTTTACTGCTATGTATACATTTTACAAAAAAAAAATTTTACTTTTTCCAAAAAATATAAAAGATTTTTCAATACTTTCTTAAGGTATGATATAAGCTGTTTACCTCCATTTTAGTTTTATTATTTGAACATCTTATACAAAATGCATATCGCGTAAGTATTATTTATCCAAATCTATCTTAGAAGTATTATAGAATCTTCTTGAATATATCACACATTTCCTGTGGGAAATGAATAGCATGAAACACATTGTTGTAATATTTGGCACGTAAGGTAATTCCCTGAAATGGGATGTATGAAATTGAAAATGGAACAGATATTTGCATGCATTTATTTCTTATGGGACGTCAAATCCCGAAACTTTTAAGGATTTTGAGACTGAAATGCTTGTCATTGTAAAATGCGCTTATATTATAAGTATGATGGATTACTTTGAAATAAAACGTGCAAAGATATTATTTTTGAAATATATCATACAAGTTCTTCATTATACTCTTAAATTACTTAATGATGCAAAAAAAAAATTACACTTAAGAATTTTTGATCTAATAACTAAATAATTACTTAACATTTAACTAGTAATTGAGATATTATCATACACTCTTAAAATTACAAGCAATTTTTGAGGTCGATATAATTGTGAAAATAGCTTTAGATAAATGGCAAGAGCTTCCTGGTAAGTGTAAGCGTTGCATAATACTGACCACATTCACATCATCATCACATTGATCATGAAATTATGATTTGTGTGATCTCGTAAAACAATTTTATATTATTACTGTAAATACAAATGATGCTGTTTATCAAATTCAATGTGAGCCGCGATGGCATTGTGGTTAAGGCACAGAGTCGTGCCTGCGAGGTATTGGGGTTCTATTCCCAGTGACAGCGTCGCGGACACAATTCTTTTATAATAACCATACTTGTATGGTAGTGATGTTTCTGGGGGGAAAAATCAACTTAATTCTGGAATTAAACCTTTCCATTGGTAATTTTTTTTCCATTTGTTTGTTAACTGTTCACCGATCATAGTGGTCTTCAAAATTATATTTTTTATTATTACCACAAATTTAGTAAAAGACCTAAACTGAAAATAAATTTAAATCGAAAAAATGATTTTTATGAAATGCTCTAAAGTATCATGCTAAGATTACCAAATTTTATCAGATTTACTACCAAATAATCCAAATAATATGGTAATAAATCATATTTTATAGTTAACTTTACCAAAAGTTAAAAAATATCTTCGAGTATTCGATATAAAAAATTAAGGCAGTTTTTGGTGGTCACCGAGAGCCACAAATACGGTAGAAGTTACCCTATCCTGGTAATTTTGACCATACTTTTTGATCAGTTCGGAGCCTACCTGAGTGGAGGACAATAGGAATTTCCGCCATCATACCTATGTTATTGAAACTATATAAATTCAACCTACATGACCTCTTTGCCAAACAAAGTGGTTGTTGCGGATGCACCCAATCTTATATATATATATATATATATTTATATATAGCATAATAAATAAATAGAAAAAAATTAGGAAAAACAATAAGTATCATGTATTGCGCATAAGCTGCAAGTAAATAGAACTCATAAGATAAGTTTAGAATGAAGATAAAACAAAGGTAAATTACAGACAAATGAAAAAAGGAGGGGGGGGGAAATAATAATGACAAAAAACTGGGGAAAGAAAAAGAATTAATAAATTTTAAAAAAAAAAAGAAAAAAGGATAAAGTTTTTTTAAAAAACCGGAAAATAAAAGATATAATCTTTTCATTAGCCCACACGATTATATCCGAAAAAGAGTGCTTTCTAATATTGTATCAATATAGCCAAAGCAAAATATATCAATACAATAGTGTGAGGAGCACTCAAAATTTTTTTTAAAAAAAATTACGACAAAAAAAAAATTAAACACAATAAGTAAAAATAAAACACAATAAGTAAAAATAACACGTAAAAACAGAAAATAAAATATAAAGGAAGAGCAGAATAAAACAAAATCTATAAAGCGAGCAGTGAAATATAGCGAACTTACATGAACGGGAAATTTTTCAAGAATGATTTAAAATGTTTACGTAACAAGATTGCCAGATTGCAAAATATGAAAACAAAAGCGCAAATTGAGTGTAACTAGAGGAGTTTAAAGTGCGTTCTTGCTGCATTACTAAAGTCCGTTTGATTTGTTAGTTACCAAGGATGGGTCAGAAAACGGATGTGCGCGAGGTAATATTATACTGAATAATTTAAAGAAAGTGACTCTAAATAATTTTAGAAAATAAACATTTACTTAAGAAAAAAACATAAAATAGAAAATAGAAAGAAACATAATTGCCAGTTTTGCACATAATTTTAGCCACGGATTTGCCCGAAATAGATTTGCACATGAAAAATTTATTTAAATTGACAAAGAAATCTTTTTAGTAAATAATTTTAGCCACGGATTTGCCCGAAATGGATTTGCACATGGAAAAATTGTATAATTTAACAAAGAAATTTATTAGTAAATAATTTTACCCACTGATTTGCACATGGAAAAATTATATAAATTAACAAAGAAAAAATTAAAAAGAAAAACAACTTATTTTAGTAAAGAACTTTAGCCACGGATTTGCCCGAAATGGATTTGCACATGGAAAAAATGTATAAATTAATAAAGAAATTTTTAGTAAATAATTTTAGCCACGGATTTGCCCGCAATAGATTTGTATATATATATATATATATATAATGGATATATATATATATATATATATATATACACCGAAGAGCCATTACATTATGACCACCCTGCTAATAGCATGTAGGACCACCTTCAGCCTTCAAAACTGCTAATACCCACCGTGGCATTGATTCCACGAAAGGTAATCTGAGGTATCTGGTACCAAGCGCTCACCAACTGGACCTGCAATTCCCTCACATTGCAAGGGGGTAGCATGGCAGCACGATTTTGGTTTTCCAAGTAGGACCACAAATGGTCTATTGGATTAAGATCAGAGAAATTTGGGGGCAAGGACATGACTTAAAAGTCACTGAAATGTTCCTCGAAACATTCCATGACGATTCGATCCTTATGACATGGTGCATTATCCTGTTGGTAAACATCTTCCCCCGCAGGAAAAACTGTTGCCATGAATGGGTGAACCTGGTCAAGTAGCTTACAGACGTCAGGGATTGTTCTATGAGGATTATATATATATATATATATATATATATATATATATATATATACTGCATTTATAAACCATGAAAGAAACTCTCAAAATATAATTTTCAAACTCTCTGAATAACTCTTTCCCCTCGCAATCGGAAACAAATCTTTTCTTCTTTTTTTTTTCTTCCTGTAGACAAAAAGCAAACAGAATGCAAAAGAAAAATAAGAAATAACAAAAACCTAAAATAATATTATAACTTCTCAGTTACGAGGATCTCTTTTTGAGAAGATTTGGTGCAATGATTCTTGATCATATTCTTGAAAGAAAGCTCGTGAAACGAAGCAAAACATTTTCTTTCACAAAAAAAAAAAAAAGGGAAAAAAATGGAAATTCTGACAATTTTTCTTTCATTATTGTAATGTTCAACCTTTCGCCTTTTCTTATCTTAACGTTATTTTTTACAACAACTGGCATAGACATACAAAATCAGTTTCATTTCCATACAAAAAATAGTTTTTTCCTTTGATGTTGAAAGAAAATTTTAGAAATGCTGAATATTTCAAATGACTGAAAAAATTTCTTAGGATATTGCTAGTTGTGTATAAACATACAGTTCTTTTGCTGTATACATAATTAGAATTTTCTCTTAGTGACGTCAAAATATTGTTAAATAACTTGCTATTTAAAGTATTTGAAATAATGTGTCTTCATTACTTTAAATTTTACTGCAATATAGTTAAAATATTACAAGGAAAAAATTTTCTTTCAATTTATATTATTGTATAATAACGACATTCTTGATAAAATAGAACATATAATTAATATATATATATATTACTTAAACGATTCATTTGGTAATTTTTCTGTTCACATGGTAACAAATTACCGGAAATATTAAACACTGATAATTATCTCCATACATTTAGTACAGATTGCAAAATTGAACAATAAATTTAACCGAATAAATGATTTCATGTCATGCTCTAAGGTATCGTGATAAAAGTTTAAAATTTTCAATCAGCACTACATTTTATCAATTCACTGAAGTATTATCTTTATTATTATTATAGTAAGTATTCACTAATTAAAACTATTACATAATATAAAACCATAATTAACAAGTAATTATATCTAAGTGCTTAGTAATGGTGGTCTATAAAAATTACCAAGCTTTTCGGTATTCCCACATATTGATAAAAACGGTAAAAGATTTCTTATACTTGTAGTTTTGACCATACTCTTTTTCTCATTGATGATGTTCTGCTGAACAACCCCCATTATTTCTTTTCACTTAAAAAGTTTTTTTTTTTTCTTTTTTCACTTAAACTTTGATATTTTTGGAAAAAGAGGAAAATTTTATTGGTAAAATGTGCAACAATTATATTTTTGTAAGAACATTTTACAAGCATGCATTAATTGAGATGAAATAAAAGATTACCTAAACATGAAAAAAATCAAACATACGAGAAAAAAAATATGCATGATAATGCAGATTATCTGGATATATCAAGGAAAAGTAATTTTATTCATTAGCGAAACTCATATATCATTAAAAGTGTTCAAATAAGTAACGATTTTGAATTACAGAATAAAGCAACTTTGCACATTGCATTTTAGGGCATAACTGCTATAACTTTCAAGCAAATCGGATTTAAAAAAAAAAAAAAAACTCACGTTGAGTTCACCCTTTCGGCGGGTCAAACTTTAACTTTGTAATTGTATGCTTTTGAGCTGCAGTGTAGTCTGCATGGTATTTCTTACCACAAGTTTAACAATTATTAATTCGTAAACGAATTACCGAATGTTATTTTTTATTTTACCATTTTTACCGTACAATTTTCTAGTTTTTCAATCTTACTGATTTTGAGCAAAAAATAAACTATAACGTAAAGTGGAATCAGTGGCGGGGTCACTTAAGATATTTTTTTTTGATAAAGAGAGATTTTTCCTTTCAACACAAAATATTTTTGTTTTGAAGAAATAAACATAATTACTAAATTTCATAGCGATATCTCAGAGTTATAAATGTCAACGCTTTTCACACTTGTACTGAGAGCAATTTGCGCAATTAAACTTTTTTTTTCTTAAAACAATATATATAGCTAATTAAGTAAATGTATGGTTTTAGAAAAATCAATTTAACGTCCATCCATAAAGTTACGTAAAATTTGGCAAATATTCCACGCTTAGCTTGACGACAAGGGAGGGGACTCTATCCCATGATCTGTCTACCACTTAGGCTATTTTACGTTAACACTGTGGACAGGGTAATCCGGATGCGGAATTTATTTCAACCAGCCATCTCTGGAAATCAAATCCCAGTTGCCCGGTTTTTTTTTTTTTGGGGGGGGGAGGGGGAGCATAAATAGATATATTAAATTCTAAAAAAAATCGAAAATGATTTTTTTTTAAATTACTGACTGATACATTTGAGCCAGAGTACCTGACCCTGAACGTAATTTTCTTATTCATTTAATTTGATAATAATTAAGAGTGGAGAGTGGGATGAATTATAGCTAAACGCTAGGTCTAAATATGGTGAAAAACATATGATTCTTGTAAGAACGAAGTATAGAATATAAGTAAATAACAAAAGAAAAATAAGTATTAATCAAAAATATATGTGCAAGTAAAATAATTACAATATTTACAAATATGTACAGATTAGAGGGTGACTACTTGCGCATTCTTTCACCTCGCCCGATAGATGGGCTTTGTCGTTTTTTTTTTAAATTAATAAGTAAAGTTTCTGTTTTTAATAAAAAATAAAAAAAAATTAGGTACATTACAGTTTATTTTTCTTGCCTGGATGATTTGGAATGTGAAAATGCATATTTATTTTCCTTGAGTTTTTTCTTAATAATATGTATTTATTTATTTATTCATTTGATATTTATTTGTTACCAATTTATTCATTTTAACCATTCAATCCTATTATAAATAAAACAATTTGAAATAAAAAGAAACTAAAAAAATTAATGTATTAATATAGTTTGCTCACAAACAAAAATTGTATATTTAATGAAAACAAAACAAATAAAATTAAAAACAACTACTTAAAACAAATTCCAATCTCGGAAAGATTTGAAAGAATATAGAATTATATATATATATATATATATATATATATATATATATATATATACGTAAGCATTCTTCCTTTCCCCGGCTACTTTTACCCTGATAAAAAGCCATAAGGTGGGGATTATCGTATAACATTTCAATCTTTATCGTCTTTTGGAGAAAAAATATGAAGCCTTGCAGGTAATAGCACGTGAAAAATAAGCCTAAAGTGATGCGGCATTAGGATTTTTGCAAAGACTGTCATATATAATAAGCACAGCTGATAGTAAATGTTGTGTGTTATGCCCTTAAGGTTAGATTTTCTTATTATTGATGCGAATCTTGAGTTATCCTGAAATGGAAGAATTCTGATAGCTTCTATAAAATACTGTATTTTTTTCTGTAATATAAGACAATATATTAAATAACATGTCTAGATTTCTGTCCATTTATTCTGGATAGCTATGATTTGTTTAAAGTGAAAATATACATAAAATTTTTCCAGGAATTGTTTTTGCGTAAAATGTTTAAATGACAATGTACAAATAAGAGAGTTCGAGTAACAAAGACTTAAAAACTAAAAGATACATTTTATTTAATTATCATTCAAAACATTTTGCTTTTTATGATGTAAAATATTGTTGAGTACATTTAAACAGTAGTAGTTTTAAATAAATAATACCAAGAAATTGTAGCTGTAAGATTACTTGATTAAAACTTGTATTGATTACTCGATTAGATGAAAAATACTACTGAAAAATCCTGAACCATGAGAAAAAATATCAAAATCAGAACAAGAAAAACCACAGTCACCGAGAGGGGCAAATCAAAATAAAATGCATTTCAACGCGTTATAGAGAATTGACAAGAAAGTAATGTCGTTAAAAAGGGAAGTATGTTTTATCTATCAAATAACTTTTATGTCTTGCAAGTCTTGAAAATGAGCACCTGTTGTTTGACTGTCGAAAGTTGTCAACTGTTGTTTCCTATTTATATATTTTTATGAAGCGAATAAAGATTTAAATCAAGTAATAACAGTTTTATCTAAATCAGGTTAGACTTACTTCATGTATCCACCAATTAAGAAACCAAAATATTTTTTTTTATTTTTTATGTTTCTACTTATAAAACTGTATAAGGGTTTAAAATATTTGCCCCTCTTTGAAGGAGTAACGGGTTGATTATACTAGTTTCAGGAATAGCTCTCAGCAATACAGATTGCAGAATAATTAGAACAAATAACATTACAACAAAATAAAAACTCATTAGATTTGAATGAAGATCAATTGTTAAAAAAATTAGTGCACATAAAGGGTCACAAAGAAATATTTATTATCTATGAGAGAGTTGTGAAACACTAATGGAGTTAAAAACATCAAAACGTAGTTTATTGCTGGAGGAAATTTGACGGTGTTTCGAACAACTGCATTTCAGCTATTCTCTGCTACTGTCAATCAAACCTGTTTTAATTCATTCAATATCTTCTTCCTCCGCCCCTCTCGAAGTGATTCGCTAGATTTCGTAAACGTTCTTGTTTTTTCTCTCTTAAATATCACTAATTTGTCCCCCCTATCGAGCACATTTATATATTTTTATTTTATTTTTCGATACATATTCTGAAAATATATTTTAAGGGTATCAATTTATTTGTTTTGTTTTTTCAATTTTCTTAAAACATTTTTCTATATGCATTTTAATGTAGTCAGACGACAACGAGAACTCTTTGCTGTTGTAAATTTAGCACCCTTTCATTGAAATTGCATTCAATAAAACTGCAGTTTATAAACCGCAATATTTCTGTAGGTTTCAAAGCTCAAATATCCTGCAGTGATATCGGTCAAATCATCACAATCTTAAAACTGCCCTCTTTTTTAATTTTCCGTGGCTTATTTTTAGCTGGGTTTTGGTGTGTTTCAAAATCATTAATTGGCAGAGCATGTTCTTTTTTAGAACACTTTTTTGAACTATTCATTCTGTTCAATTTCATATTTGAAGTCGTGCATCCATAACAGTTATTGCTTTTGTTTTTGCGACATAGCACATTGAACTTAATGAAATTTTATTGTCCTGTAACCATACACTAGTAACAAAATAACTTAGGCTCTTGTAGGACTGATTTTCATGAATATTTTCTCAATAAGAAATCAAAAAGCCGCTATTTTCTATATGGAATTGCCTGATGCGCCAGATATTTTGAAGCCACATCCAATATCGAACCTATATGGGACTTCTAGATTCCAACGATATTTTATGTTTATTATTATTCCATAGCATATTATTAAGCACTATATTGTCAATATATAGGCCGATATTGGCCCTAAAAAAGACCAATATTAAAAACTTTAGACGTCCCAATAATGGTCCCTCGCTGCATATTTACACCCTTGTGCAAATTAATTGAAACAAACTCAATAAATTCAGAAAACTAAGAGAAAATGCTATTTTATTTAAATTTATACAAACTCAAAAATTTTTAGTACATAATATGATCTCCACGACACTTTATTAACATTTGGACACGATTCGGCATGGATTCCACTAATTTTTTACAGTCATTTATAATATTTGTGTCCTTTTACCACAGATGAATTAACGCCGTGATTAGCTTCTCCATAGTTGTACAGTCCATATTTAATAGACGATTCTTGCATATGGCCCAGAGATTCTGAATTGGGTTGATATCCGGAGAGTTCCCTGGCCTTTCCAATGTCTATATTCTCAGACATGAATTTCTCAAAAATTTTGGACGTATGACAAGGAGCTAAATCCTGTTGAAAAATCCCTGTTCCATCAGGGTATCGTTTCTTCAACTCTGGAACAACTTTTTTACCCAGAATAGTAATATACTGCTCAGAACGCATCATATCGTCAATAGGCTGCAGAGGTCCAACCCCATTGTAATCGAAACAACCCCGAAACATCTTCTTTTGCGGGTGCATATAACACGGAAAGAAAAGTTTGTTTCAATTAATTTGCACAAGGGTATATATAGGACCCATATTGAGCCCATCTGGGACCAAGGTAAAATTGTTGCTAGGGTAGTTTATTTAATTAGTGTAGTATATTTTATTGCATTGTTTTATAATGATTTTGCTTTTAGTAGAAATATATTTAAAATAATATTTTTCAGAGAATCAAAGCGGGTCTATTTGTTTATTTAACTTAGCAATCCTACTATAATCATGAAAAAGAAATGAAAAAAAAAATTAAGAAGGGAAACAAAGCAGCGGGAGCTGTCGATGCTTTTAAAAAAATATCATTCATCTACAGCGTTAAGTCGAAGTAAAATATTTTTTACTTGTATACCTTGTTGAAGAAAAGATTTTCTTTATTCCCGTCCAAACCTTTTGTTTGTACAAGGAAGTTAATGGAAGTAATTTATTTTCACTGACATCCCTACGTAAGAGAGTACTTCAAAGTGCTTTAGGTACTTCAAAGTTTTAGTTGTTCTAGTAAAAGAAAACAAAAACTTTTATTTTTTCAACATGAAGAAGAAAAAATATAGAATCGTCTCAAAAAGAATTTTAGAATTTCATGCGCCACAAAATTACCACTAGTTTCGTTACAAATAAAAATATAAACTCCAAATATATATTTAAAATGTTTACGCCTTAAATGTCCAAATTTTGTCCTGTTTTTTTTTTCTTCTTTGCATAAAAATACCCAATTTAAACTTATTTTGTCATATATTTGTTTTTAAATTTGTTCTGCATTTTCATATTTTTTTAAAGAATGAACAATGTACACCCTTGTGCAAATTAATTGAAACAAACTCAATAAATTCAGAAAACTAAGAAAAAATGCTATTTTATTTAAATTTATTCAAACTCAAAAATTTTTAGTACATAATATGATCTCCAAGACACTTTATTAACATTTGGACACGATTCGGCTTGGATTCCACAAATTTTTTACTGTCATTTATAATATTTGTGTCCTTGTACCACACATGAATTAACGCCGTGATTACCTTCTCCATAGTTGTACAGTCCATAATTAATATGCGATTCTTGCATATGGCCCAGAGATTCTCAATTGGGTTGATATCCGGAGAGTTCCCTGGCCATTCCAATGTCTCAATTTGATTTTCAGACATGAATTTCTTGACAATTTTGGACGTATGGCAAAGAGCTAAATCCTGTTGAAAAATCCCTGTTCCATCAGGGTATCGTTTCTTCAACTCTGGAACAACTTTTTTACCCATAATAGTAATGTCCTGCTCAGAACGCATCATACCGTCAATAGGCTGCAAAGGCCCAACCCCATTGTAACCGAAACAACCCCAAAACATCTTCTTTTGCGGGTGTATATAACACGAGAAAAAAAGTTTGTTTCAATTAATTTGCACAAGGGTGTACTATCCTATTTATGAATAGTATATGTCATAATTTTAAATAAGATAAATAAGTATATATCTTTGTGGCAAAAAAGCGAGAAAACTAAACACATATTTTATATTTTTAAAATAAAATAATTTAGTTAATGTAAGTGGTTAGTTGACTGAATGTATAAAATTAGCTAGGTTCTTTTGTAAAAATTATTTCTACAAATATTTTTTTTTTTTTGATTTATTATTTAAGTCAAACTTGCATTCATTTCTTATTCAGAAAATAAAAGACAATTTGCATTAAAAAAACATGAATAAAATATCAGTAATTATCCTTTGTAAATTCAATTCTTACTTCTCGAAAATAATAGTTTTTACTTTATTAATTAAAATTTTTTATAATTAGGTGCCTGAATAAAGTTTTCTTATTATGATTAAATTATGAAATTGTTGTCGTAAAATAAAGTTATAAAGCTAAATTGATGGAATTTATACAAAAACTCAACGCCTTTTGTTGCAATAAAATTAATTATTAACATAAATTTTACAATAAAATTAACAAATTGTATTACTTATTCATAAATCTATTTAAAATGTTATTCGATGTAATTTCGTAGGCCTGTAAAATCAAATAAATTTTTTGTCTGTTTTAACATTGGGCATATAAATGTTGCATAATTTGGTAAACTGAGACAAAAAGTATGGTTAAAACCATATATGGCAACGTTACTTTTAAAAATTAACGAGTAAAAGTATAAATATTTTTAAAAAAAGTAACGAATAAAAAGTAAAAAGTTCTTATTTTAAAAAGTAACGAGTAAAAAGTACAAGTACTAAACAAAAAAAGTAACGATTAAAAGTACATTTCTAGGAAATCGAAAATTCTAAGTAACCTAAAATTTTTAATGGATAATATTCTTATGTTCTTTAATGTTTTCGCAAAATTTTTGTTATTTATTTAATTATTTTAAATTTTGAAAGTTATGGACATTAATTTATTTTTAAATTCGGAAGAATATTATAATACAATTTTATAATATAATCGTATAATATAATTTTAAAATCAAATATAATTTTAATATCAAACTTTTTATGGATTTGCACGAAAAAGAAATTTTATCTATTAATTTTAATTTTTAGTTTATTATTTTTATTTATTTAAATTACCATTGATTTAAAATTGTTTTACTGTATAGAAACGCGTTGTAAAAGCACAAACATAAGCAAAGCAAACACGGGGTTTCAGATAGCTTTGTGATCCTTGAGCTAGTAAAAAATAATTGAATGTGCAGTATAAGTTGAAACAGAACAGTCTACAGTTTTATTTGTAACAATGGCTAATGCTGAAGTCATGCGAGAAAATAATTTTCCGAACATTTCTGCCAAACGAAATAATTAAAATTTGAAAACGAATTTTAATATCAGCTTCAAAATTAATGCCTTCGAGTTTTCAAGAGTTAAAATAGTAATTATTATAGTTTCAATAGCACAAATAGTTATGAAGTTTTTGGAGATTTGACTGGACGTTGTTTAACAAGGTAGGTTTTCAGTAAAAAAATTTACTAGGTAAAAACGTATTTAGTAAAAAATTTATTGAGACAAAAATGTATTATTAATAAGCTCAAAAAGAAAATTGAAAAACGTAATAACAAAATCCAACATTTTTTATTTAAAATGTATTAAATAAATGCATAAAACTCGAAAATGAAAGAAAATAACTAGCTAATTAATATTTTTGTTCATTTTGCGAAATAATTGCATTTCGAAAGTGGTGTCACTGAGTCTGCTGCGAGAATTTCTCAGAACGTGCTTAGCCACGCTGAATAAGAGCTCCAAGGGAGCACTAGAAGGTATTATAGTATTATATTTCACAAATAATTTTTTTACGATTGGATATCGATTCAAAATTTACATGCTTTCCGTATCGACATTTGAGCTCATGTATGCCATAAATTCTTCTGTCGCTGGTGATTGGCAAGATGTTTTCAGCTTTAGAAAATTTAAAATCCCTGGGTTTTTTTTCTGTTTCTTTATTAGTTATGACAGGGTGTTTAGCTTGGACAATTCTTTCTAATTTTTTTGTAGCCTCTTCCTAGCTTTTTCTTCCAACCAATTAAATTTGATGCAAGGTACCAGACCTGCAGCAAACAATAAATCGTCCTGCGATTTCACATCGCGAAACCTTTCCAGCTCGATTCCAAAAGAGCTTTGTTTAAAGGTTTACAAACTTTGGTTTTAATAATGTTACTCTGAAGCTCTTCTTCTAAAGCCTGTAGTGTAGGTAAAAGGTAGCTCAGGCATTTTTCTTTCTCTACTTGAAGCATATTCAAAGCGATAGAAATAGGTGTTGTTACCTAGAAAATAAATAACGTTTATTTATAAAAAAAAAAAAAAATATTTCAGTGCCAAAATGAAGAAAAGGGTAGCCAAAATTAAGAAAACATAAACAAAAATGATTAGACAGTTAGAATAAAAGTGTTTAAAAAATATTACTATTTTTATTGTATAATAAGAACTAAAAACACGTAACCACAAACTTTCATGCACATATTCCGTTAAAAAATCCACTTCTGAGTGAAGAAAGTTTGGCATTCACATTCAGATTGTTACAAAGATAAGGATTCAGTTGTCAAGATAAGATTCAGGTGTTAAAATAGCCTGTTCAAGGATGTCAGAATAATTAAAGCGTTCACACATTTGAAAGTTGGATGAATTATTTTTCTTAAAATTGTATACATTCATTATACTTGGTTTACAGAATTTAATAGCGCACTTTTTACCATTCTGAAACTTTTTCTTGAGATGAAATCCACAGGTATTCAAAACCTTTGCTATTCATGTCATCCTTTATCACAGGAAATTTTCAGAAGATGAATAATGACTGTTCTGGAGACACAATTCTGGAAAAAACTCCGCTCACAATGATAGTTGCAGTAAAAGAAAAAATGATCAAAAGAGCCGTTCTTTCCCGTTCAGGAATGACAATTTTAAAAGGTCAAGGCCATATTACTACTATTACTACTATTATTACTACTATTATTACTACTATTACTACTATTTTTCCTATTATTACTAAAATTACTACTATTATTACTACAATTACTACTATTATTACTACTATTACTATTATTACTATTATTACTATTGTTACTATTACTACTATTATTATTACTATTATTACTAATACTACTATTACTACAATTACTACAATTACTACTATTATTACTACTATTACTACTATTACTACTATTTTTACTATTATTACTACAATTACTACTATTACTACAATTACTATTATTACAATTATTACAATTATTGCTATTATTACTACTATTATTACTATTTTTACCATTGTTACTATTACTACTATTACTATATATGTATATATATATATATAGCACAAAAAAACAAAGAGAAAAAGGAGAAAAACGAAGAGAATAAATAAGTAACATTAACTGCGCATAAGCTGCAAATATATAGAACTCATAAAATAGGCTAAAAAATTGAGAAAAAATGGAGGGAAAAAATATTAAAAATCTGGAAAACAAAATAAAGAAAGGTTATAATCTCTTCATCAGCTCACACGATTATATCCGCAAAAAGGAGTGCTTTCTAATATTTTATCAATATAGCCAAAAAAGAAATATATCAATACAATAGTGTAAGGAGCACTTAAAAAAAAAATTGAAACGAAATAAGAACACATTAAGTAAAAAATAAACATGTATAAACATTTATTTTTTACTTAATGTGTTCTTATTTCGTTTCAATTTTTTAAGTACAATTTATAATTATTTATATCATCTGTTACGCTACGGAGAATATTTGTTTGTGTTGTGCAGTTTGGAGAAAAGCAATTGATAACTGGCGTGTGGAAAAGATAAATTTTATTTTTTAAAAAAAAATTAGCTTTGAATTTAATGTGCTTTAATTTTATTGTATAGCTACTAAAAAATTTTTCTGATACTTACCCTTTAAATGTGCAATGCCCTTACTTACCCTTTAATTGTGATACCCTTTAAATGTGCAATTTTACAGGAATACGGTACATTGTTTTACGAAACCAGTGCAAAAACAGGAGATAGAGCATTACTGAAGCTATTGAAGATTTAGCGAGGTATGTATCTATTAACATTTCGTTTCTTTGTTTGGTTGAAATATTACATTTTATGTCAATATGCATTACATTTCGTTAGATTTTGAGCCATTTTTATTCACATAATCGATGAAAATGAGCATGGTGCACTTTCACCAAATGCATCACGCCGCATCGTTTTATCATATTTAGAAAAATATCAAAGATTTAATGAATTATCGTCAATTTAGTGTTATATCACGCTTGCTATCGCGGAAAAGAAACAAAAGGGCGATGTTTCCGATATAACGAAAATCATTGTAAAATAACCAAAATCAAGTGCATGAAAATGTATTACAGTAGTTTTGTCAATGAAAATAACAAGAGCCGCGGTGACTCAAGGGATAGAGCGCTCAAATTCCGATTGGGTGAACCGGGTTTGAATCCCAGCGATGGCTGATCGATACGAATTCTGCACTCGGCTGGCACCAACCCAGTGCTGACGTTAAATATCCTCAGTGGTAAATCATGGGTTCGAGTCCCCTTGCGGTCAGGCCGATAGAGGGAGATTTTCGCGTTTTTCCTCCCCATGTAACGCAAATATGGGTTAGTTCCATCAAAAAGTTCTCCACGAAGGCAAACTTATCCTAATGCTTGATTCAGAAGTTTCCTCGTCTTCTAGATTGGGTTCAAAATTACAAGGCTAGAGAGTTGATCATTAGTAATCGCAAACCCAAGAAATTGTGTAGGCTGTTCAACGACGGTTATTAAATAAAATGAAAATAACAGTATTAACAAATGAAATTTATTATAACATAAACGCAACAAAAAAACTTATACATTTTTTTAACACAGCTGACAATGGTCATGGTATTAATGTATGAAGACATCATCAGTGTTCCACTATGATACGCATAGACATCGAGACTATGCCAGCTACCCCTATCAAACAGTGAAATGAAGATAAGGGGGCGATAAATATGCGGACAATTCATGCTACTTAAATTGTAAAGGCTTTATAAAAATGCTAATCATAATTTTTTCTTACAATCTTACTTTATCTAATCTTGTGTTTTCTGGAACTATGTATTAAATTTTTCAAGACTTATAAAAAGAACGATGTATTCAAATATTTGATATATAATGGGTACAAACAGTATCCCTAGTTGATAAAGAGTTGAATTATCAATTTTAGATACCGTGATTAGTTTTCATAATATATCATTAGAAAGGAATGAATAAATTAAAAAATAATTATACATTAATTATAATAAATTAATTATGCATGCCATGGAAACTATATTTGTGTTATTCAGTTATACATGAAGTGTAAAGTATAGTGGTGTTATACATAAAGTAGAAACTATATAACTGCAAGACATTTAGAGAAAACTATATTAGTGTTATACATATAGTGGAAACCATATCAGTGTTGTACATGTATTGAAACTTATTAGTTCTTGCAGTGAAAATTGTATTACTGTATTTGTGTAATACGTGTAGTGGAAGCTATATTTGTATTACTCCCAATATTTAAATTTTTGGCAAAACAATTGAAAATTAAAATTTCCAGAATTTATCTTTAATATGAAGATAAAAAGCACTGAAAATGCCATTTTAAATTTAAAAAATTTATTTCTACTTCTTCTCAATGGTATTCTTCCTCAATATTATTTACAAATCACATGTTTTTAGAGAGCCATTATAGTTTCAATTTCTTTTTTTCTTCTTTTTTTTTTTATTTATCTATACATCTATACATAATAATAAACGCGGCTGTGTGTGTGTTTGTAATCACAATATATCGCCCCAGAAGCCTTGCCCAGGCACGAAACTCGGCACATAATTGTGTTTTGACGTAATGAAGAAGTATTTTTTTTTCTTTTTCAAAAATTTGGATTAGTTTTTTAGTTATCAGTCATTTAGTCAGAAAATCTATGCTTTTTCGTCTTCAAAGAGCCATATTCAAAAAACGAATAAAAAATGCATATACTTTTCTCCACTCTTATAAATGTATGCTAATGCGAACCTTACAATTGAAATATTAATTTTCGACCACTTAAACCAATAATATACAAAGGAATGAATAATTTAATTGTAAGGTTCGCATTAGTTTACGTTTATCAAAGTGGAGAAAAGTTTAACTTTTGTATTAAAAATCTGGCAACATATTCGATACGTAAATAGAACGCTTCGCTTTGATATATTTGTCGCTGTTCATAATTGTTATAATAAGTTTTTCTTCTTCTTTCCACGCTCTATTTTTTTTTCTTAAGCGAAGACGATAATTTTTGTAGCGATATAGAAATAGAAGTTGATACCATAAAAAATTATACAGAAATAGAAATTGATACCATAAAAAATTAATTCGTTTTCGTGTTCTTTTAATGTATTTAGCATTTTAGTTGTTTTTTCTTAAGCGTTGTAGCTATATAATACATAAAATAGGAATTTAATTGTTTTTGAAGGAACGATCACACTTACCTTGGATCTCTTTGGTTTTTCTATTCTTTATTTTAACAGTTTTTATTAAATGTAATTAGTTATTTTCAGAAAGTTTCAATTTGCAGGTAAGCACTTAGATTTTAATATTGAAGTTTCATGATTTGCTTTCATAGTAATTGTTGTTCTAAAGTATTCGTTGACTTCTTAAAAACCCGATTACTGACATGGCAAAACCGCCTTCCAAAAAACTCTGTATTTTGTCAAAGAAAAAGATATTAAGGGATTCTCAAAGAAGAAGAAGGGCCCAAGAAACGTCCGTGGAACGTCAAAGAAGGATGGAACATGACCGAATTTTGACAAGCAATTCTAGAGCCCAAGAAGTATCAGAGAAACGTCAAAGAAGATTAGAAGAGGATCGTGTCTCAACTAGCAGTGCTAGGGCCCGAGAAACAACTGAGAAACGTCAAAGAAGATTGGAAGAAGATCGTTCTCAACTAGCAGTGTTAGGGCCCGAGAAACACCTGAGAAACGTCAAAGAATATTAGAAGAGGTTCGTGTTTCAATTAGCAGTGCTAGGGTCCGAGAAACACCTGAGAAACGTCAAAGAAGATTGGAAGAGGATCGTGTCTCTACGAGCAGTGCTAGGGCCCAAAAAACATCTGAAGAACGCGGAAGAAGAATTGTCCACTAATCTTCAGATTTCCTGCTATGTTTTAAAAAACTTTATTTGTGAAAACCTTTAGCGTGGCGGACAGCTGGCCGCCTTAAGCGGCTAGTTTTAAAACAAAACAAAGTTTCAGCGTGCAGGATAACTTCTGTTCATGTTTCAAACGCTCAACAACAAGCGCCTATTTTCAAGACTTCCCAGACGTGAATGAGAAGAAGCAAAAGTTATATGAAATACAAAAGGTTAAGTTGCCAACGAAAATGGAAAAATAAAGGTGAGAGACAAAATTAAAACACACCACATTAGCCGAAAGAGGAAAAAAGATTAAAAACGGAACAAGAAAAACCACAGACGTGGAACCACGCTATGGCCAAAAAAAAACACGTTATTTTTTTACAGTACAGTTTGGTAATGTCTTTAAAATTGACAATAAAATATTTTGTTGTTGTTTGCTGTTACCCAAGCTGTTTTGTAGACTATGTAGTAAAAATATGGTAATTATAACAGCAAACGGTAATTTTAACACTATAGTTTAGAACGACGCAAAAATGTTCAGTTTGACAGCCTGTGTTTTAATTATTAAATGCTTCTTGACTTTATTTATCGTCCATTAAATGTTTTTTTCCTCTCTTCAAGCTATAACTTAACTTCTACCAGCATTTTAAACTATAAAAAATGTGCCCTTGTAAACCAGGCCAAACTATATCAGTAGCTTAACTGTTACGAATAAGGGCTTAACTGTAACGCAGTACTCTTTTTTTTTCGTCATTGAGAAATTACATTAGAATGCGAAATAATTAGCAGTTATCTCTGTATCCGATAAATCATTTAAATAAATCGCCATTTTAAATAAACAATAGAAGTGCAAACAGATTATTACCATCTATTTGGTAAGCGACATAGACATCCAAATGTTAAAGTAACCAAATAAATGGTAGAATGAGTGAGAGTTCTGAAAAATGTTTTGGTAATTTTATCGTTATACTTTAGAGCATACCATTTATTTGGTCAAACTTACTTTTCAGTTTTGTATTTGTCATTAAATCTGTGGTAATATAATTTTAAATATGAATTATAATTTTAAAATATTATTTAAGAAATATAATTTTAAAAACCAGGATAGCCCGTAAACCGTTATCATTGCGAACCGTAAAATTAATAAGAGATTGGTTTAAATATCATATATTTTGGTTTAATAACCTGGATTATGATTTCTTTTACCAGTAAATGTCTTAACCATAGAATAATTAGAATAATTTTGCCAGATTTCTCCGTGTACATTAGGTAAATATTTACAAACTAATCATAGATTACTTAACTTGCATCAGCGTCAATGTGAGACAAGTAATCATTTGTCTCAGAAATTGCGAATTAAAAATAAATCCATTGTAATATCTTTTTAAAAATCTATTTTAAATAATTTAGCCAAATGGAGGAGGAATATTCTGAAATTTTTCGAAGAAAAAAAATGAATTAAAAATGAATTTCGATCTTGAATTATATTAAAGTGTTTTGATAGTATCACGAATTCAGAAAACTGGCGGTGGGGGGCAGTCTATTTGGCGAATGTGTACAAAGTGGTCGAAAAATATCTTGCCAAAATTTAAATAGGGTTTTAAGGAAATGAACATAACTCCGCATAAAGGTGGGAGAGAGCGCTGTGTAGTTAAAATGAAACACACCAGCAATGTAAGAGCTGCCGTTAGCCGCTGTGTGATTTCATACAGCAGTCAGTGACCAGCTATCAAACTTACCAACAAAGATTTTTCTTAACGCATGCACGACATGGTGCATGTTTAGGTGATTCGGCTGGTCATCGTACATCATTACTTGGAAGATCATAAATGATCAGGTTTCGATCAAACGTCTGGCGTTTGTGCTTCAGATCTTTTGGATCTGAAGCACAAACTTTCAGATCTTTTTCCAGCTTCAGATCTTTTTCCAGCTAGATGGAGCTCGATCCCGACATAACTTGAATATTGACACCACTGCATTAGTTGAGCTAGCTGGAATATTCCCCGGCATAGTCACCAGATTTGTTCTGTTTGGTGTCCGTCTTTGAAGTCATTTCAAAAGCTTCATATACGATAACATTGTTCTTTACAACCTCGATCTCGTCACAAGATCGTTTGTTACTGTCGTAGTTGTACGGAACTCGTGTTTTTGCTATTGTCGGTTGTTCAGTGCGACGGCATTGTGAAGCTTGTAAGAATGTAAGCAATATTATTTTACGACATAACAAATATTATTTTCCAGTAAATGATCTTAAAACAGTGCTTTTTATAACATTGTCTTTAAATATTGAAATTTTTTATGTTATATAGTGGGTTTGTTCTGATACATTTGATTTAAACACCATCCATCTATTGTGTTTTAATTTTTTATTTATTTTTTTATTTATTGATTATTTTCTTGCAGCATTGCAACACGCATTTTTCGTAGTCTACTGATAACATTTTTTAAAGGTTAAGGTAATAGTAGGCCTTATACTAGTTACATGGTAAGTATGACAAACATATTGTTTGATTTTTGTTCTATTACCATTTTAAGATATGTTTACTGGTTTTCTTTTAAAGTGAATAATAACTTTACAATTTTGGTACGATTTAAAACATTGAGAAAAAATGTATGCTCAAAAGTACCGGAAAATTTTTAAATTCACCGTATTTCTGGCTCTATTGAAACATCAAAAGCATAAAATATCGTGTTATAATAAGTGATAAAATTTAATAAATTTGAAGAAAAAAAATTATAACTTTCATAATTTCTTAGAGTATGCCATAAAAAAATTTGTTAGTTAAATTTACTTTTTAGCTTTGTATTTTGTACTAAATGTTTGATAATAAGAGTTTAATTTTAAGAATCAGAATTTGCGTTAAACTGTTAAAATATAAACTGAGAAACAACTCATTTAATGGTTTATAAATACCATATATTTTGTTAATTCTATCATCAAATTTATGTTGTTTTTTTTAACAGAAATATCATTATTATACAATACTGTAATTTTGCCAGAATTTCATATTTTTAAGTAGACTTTCTAAAACAGATTTGGACAAAATAAGTAAAACTTTCCGTATGAAATTTCTTTCATAACACTTAAAAATAAATTTTTTGAATCAAAAAATAGATTTCAAATTTATTTTCAGCTACTTGATGTAATTTTTACGAAATAATCAGTTAAATAAAAGAGATAAAAGCAAGAAACGCTGATCTTAGAAGTTTTGTTTTCTGTTTAGAAACAATTTTTACTTATCATACACTATTCCATATAAAAACAAATTTTAAAAACGCTGAAATAAAAACAAAAAAATAAAATAATAATATTGATATTGATAGTAATTTTCTTGCATCTCCTTAAGACTGAAAACAATAAGAAATTAAAAAGCTTTTATTATTTTCTTCATTGCTTAAATGCAGCGAGGGAATTTGTTTTAAATTAAGTATCACTTAATTAAAAAAGAAAATTAATTCCTCAATAATAGCGTCTACATATAAATATAATTTCTTATACCGTCTTCTTAATATCATTAGTTTCAGTTTATTGCAGTTTTAATAAATGAAGATTTAATTAGTTTAACGCTGTCGACGTCATATTTTATTAAAACTCCGAGTTTATTTTCTCTAAGATTTTCACTAATTAAACTGTCTTCTTTATATTAAAAAGAAATGGATTTTGTGTATGCGAATCACTGGTAATTGGAAATTCATAATTATTTTAAATCGTTTTTAAGATTTAATTTAAAAAAAAACCAAATATGTTTATTACTTAATTGTGTTGATAACCATTATCTTGAGTTTTAAGAAGTATATTAACTGTTATAAAGTTAAAAATTAATAAATAGATTTCAGATTTGCTCTAACTTATTTTACATTGTATTGTAATGTATGTATTTCTTACAATTGGCCTAGCTGCCCTTGGAGACTAACTGTTCTGTCTTTTTAAATCAGTAGAATTTCAATTACTTCAAGATTTAAAATCGCACAGTCAATAATCATGATAAAATATAAGTATAATAATTTCATACTGCTCAAGAGAGAGTAGATTTTATTTTTGCCACCCACATGTTCATATGGTATCATGGGTATCGTGGTGATATTTTTAATAAAATGTTCAGTACAACATATATCATAAAAGAAATCAAACAACCCTACTAATAATCTCAATAGGGTTTTTGATGAATAATAAATATAAATAAAAATGTGCATTTAATTTTCTATTACTAATTACTCGAGCCAATGAATTTAGTTTGAAAGAGTTTTTTTTTTCACCAAATTTTAGTTTTTAACTTTATAAAAGCCTTGAAAAATTGCCGTTTGGAAGAATAACCAAATTTATGTTTAACATTAAAACTGAGGGGAAATATAACATTTCTTCTATTTTCTGCATATTTTAGCCCGACTCATCTCTGCACGTAAATTATAAATTTAGTGAGCATAATATATTTAAAATTTAGTGAGCATATATATATATATATATATATATATATATATATATATATATATATATATATATACCCAGTTTAACGTAATCATAGTATCTTTCTGAAGAAAGAAATGTTTCTATCACGGGGTATGTGCATTAATTGGATCATCGGAAAATTAAATATGCAACAAATATTTCGGTCAACTCTTAAATTTTTAACCAACGTTAACATGAAGAGAGTTAATTCAACTTGAAAGCAGATAAAAAATTACTTGTCACTCTCCTATGGAAAGAGGTTTAGAAGTAGCTTACAACTGAAATTTAATTGAAAACTAGTATAACCCTTCCTGCGGCTGTGTAAGATAGAAATGCCTTTCGAGTTAAAGTTGAGCTCATTATTGCGCCTAGTAGTACGCGTTTCAGTAAAATGCAATGCTATGTATTGATGTATATGATATGATTTAATAAAATGAAATTGAGCATATGCTATGATTAATAAAAGATTTCAGTAACCATTTAGAGTTTTTTTTTTCTTTTTATGTGGCCTTTTTTTGCATGGATACCTCGATACTTAATTTTTTTTTTTTTTATTCAAATACCATTTGTCATGGTCCAACCAAAGTACAGGCAAACACCGATATAGTGAACTCGGTTTATAGTGAACTCCCGGATATATTGAGCAAATTGTTCGCTCCCGTGCCTTGTTAGACACGTATAATGTTATTTTTTGTGGATATAGTGAACCAAAACAAGAGAAGATATTATGAAGAGAGGATATAAGTTGGATATTATGAAAATTTTTCTGTCTTCGACTGATGTATTTTCTTAATTTTTTTTTGTAATAATTTTGAACTTTCTACTTCAGAAAAATTCATATACCGATTTTTAAAACTATCTATAGCATGGAATGTAGCAATAAGCATTATTCGTGTTTTCTTCTTTATTGAATAGCATTATTGAATTGGTTCAGCATTCAAAGAAGCCGCAATCTTCCAGTTTCTGGATAAGTGCTTAAAGTCAAAGAGGATGAATTCGTTAAGCGATTAGGTAAGATTACTTTTATGTGCTCGAATGAATGGTTAAACAGGTTTAAAAACCGGAATAACATAAATTCAGGAAATATTATCGGAAAATCGAGAAGTGTTCCCATATCTGACGTTGAGGATTGTGCATCAGCTAAAAATTACTCATTTTTTTGTACGCAAGGCGAAGAGACTAAAATTTAACACAGTTTTGTTACTACGTATTATTTTTTCAGTCATTTTTGTATTTAATTTTATTCATCATTTATTTAAATAATGTCATGTAATAAAATGGGGGAGATCGAAACCATTAGTTAAAATTGTTTGCAGAATGAATATAGTGAAGTCCCGGTTATAGTGAACCAAAATTTCTGTCTCTTGAAGGTTCACTATAGCGGGGTGGGTTTGAGCGTATATACAAATTTGTATTGACTCCTGTCTATCAGAACAGTGATTGTGTTGGTTTACTTTACTTTTTTGAGTAAATTTTATTACAACCTGTCCTCAACCCATGTATCAAACACAAGTAATTAATTTCTAAATTGAATGTGAGAATTTGATATATTTTAAATCATCAACATCTTCTCTTTTCAGGCCCAGTGACAAAGAAGGATCCCAGTTTTGTTCTCTACTCTACCCTGTTAGTCACTCTTGCTTACTGCCAACTGGTTTCTTACAGATTATTCTACTCTCTTCCTTTCCCCTTCCTCTTTAACCACATTAATTTTAGGCTTCTTCTCCATCGGTTTTTCTCTATTGCTCTTTGAGGAGACACTAGGAATTCTATATCCATCATTTCTTAATATAAGTTTGTTAAAGCACTATCTTCTAATTTTAATTTCTTCATCTATGGGATATATTTTTGTTTTCTGTATTAGCATTTCATTGGTAATAGAGATAGGTAAGAAGCATTCACAATATTTCTCAAATATTTATTTTCAAAGCTTTTTTATTTTTTTATTTTTAAATTTGTGCTGCTTTGAGTTTCCATGTTTCTTATCCATACAATAGAACTGATCTTATTAAGGATTTCTACTATTTTAATTACACTCTTAAAGTCATATTTGAGATCTTCCATAGTTTGTTCAAAGGTTTGAATCAATTGCGAGGATTTACAGTTCCATTTTGAATATAAACATTGGTCCCACTTTGGGTCCTTATAGTAGCATCCAAATATAAAATTTGCCCAACATTTTGCATTTAACCCCTCTTTGTGAACAGTTTTTTCTTCACTGAGTAATTTAAATTTATCTTTCCACCACTTTTTTGACAATCTGGTGTAATTATGAGCTCGACCTCTATCCTATGCTTCTCGCACATTTTTCGCAATAACTTTGAAAAATTCTTTCTGATAAACTCTTGCTGGTCTTTTGTCACCCTATTCATTTCTCTAAACTGTTCCATATAGAACTTTTTACCATATAGAACAGCTGTTCTGATTTTGAACGGTCTCTTAAGATCTTAAGTCTCTTTCTTTTTCAATTTCATTCCATGCGTCAGCAGTGAACAGTGCATTACTGTTTTTTATTTTTTTTGTTATTTTTTTACCAATAACATCGTTTGCAGCTGTATTTAAAATGTCTTTATAAATTTTACCAACTTTTGCTCTACAGTTATAAACTTGCCCATAGTTCTAAGTGTCTATCACTGCATTTTTTTTTAAAACAAAACAAAATCTATCTCTTATATCTTTAACTTTTAGTTTTTCACTTCCATAACTAATACGGCTTCTGTTTTTTAGTTGGTATCTTGTTTCTTATACTTTTAATTTATGATAATAACAAATAATTATATGATCCAATATTAGCTCCCTTTTTTACTTTAACCTCAGGCATCGACCTCGAAAAGTCGCAATTTATGGCCAAATTATTTATAGTAATACCATACGGTACCAATATGTTCAGTATATATATCAATCTATAGTAATCTATAGTAATACCATTCATGACCACGTATGTTTGTAGATAGTTTTATGCTTGAGCATGCTTCCTTGTATTAATAAATTATTCATTTCGAAAAAAGCAATGAAAAACTCACCATTTTCACTTCGTAGATCATTTGCCTCGTTTCGCAAGCATATCACATTTCTTGCCTAATTTTGCATTTGATCCGGGGTTCGAATTCCGCTTTGGGTAAGGGCATAGTTTATTTCACTGTTCCCTACGATAAATTGATTTTTAGAAAAACTAGATATAATAGGCATTACGGTAATTTTTTAGAGGGTGATTTTTTAGTAATTTGACGAAATATTTCTTTAATTTTGACAAAATTTGTTTTCTTGATAGTTATTTAATCCCTTTGATGAAATCTTTGCTTGGAGCATTTATTAGAAATTAGTGTCATAAAAAACGAAGAAATTTTCTCAATATTTGAGTATCCATTTTTTTTACAGTGTACATTAATAGATCAGTATTAAATTAATCAAAAATTTGTTATTTATTATACAATATATTTTAACTTTTATCATTACTTAGCTAAATATAATATTTTACCAATATATTATCAAATATTTCCAAATATTTCAAATTTGAAGAATTTTATACATTTTAAGTCATATATTTAGTCATCTATCCCAAAACCTCTTATGTTGCTACATTTAACTATATTAAGTGAACAAATATAATATTAATAGATAAATTCTTTAAAAATAATTCGATATTTTAGCACTTAACGATTAAAATGATACTGCACGTCATTATAGGAAATTCAAGATATCATTTGAGAGTACTTACCATAACCGGCTCATTAAAATAGCTTAGAATGAATATAGTTTCTAGAGTCGATAAAACGATTACAAGAGTATTATTTAGAATGAAAAATACATTAAATGTTTTCCATTTACTAAGATTTATTTTCGATTACTATCTATTAAAATAATTTAAATTTTCGAAGTACCTATTACGTATTTTGAAGCTTTGTAGGTTTATTTCTTACGCTTAGAAATATAAATATTATTATATGTTATTAAATATACTTTTATATTAGTTTATTTTAGAAATAATTAAAAGTTAATTTTATTTTTATGATATTAAATTCAATGAACACAAATCTTTCACTTGTATTATGTGCTAGAATTAAAGAACTGATTAATAAAATATTATAAAATTAACTAGTTTATGACGATGTAAAAGCTAATAAAACAATTTTGACTAGAAAATTTTATTATAATGATCACATAAAATATAATTTTATTTATAATAGTTTAAAGACTCAACATTAAGATCATTTTGAAAAGCTTCATTAATTCCTGAATGATAATTTAATCAGCATCGTATTTTATTCATAGTGAGAAAAATTCGTGAAAGTAATTCCTTAAATTTAGCCTCTTTAGTACTATAAAATTTTGCAGAAAATAATTTGTAAACTTGTATCGAATAATTTCAGCATAGAGCTATGGTAGTTTTTTTCTCATTCACTATAATGTCATAGTCAGTCTTTCAACACATTTTAATCGAATTTAAAATCATTTCTACTTTATTACAGGATAATACACATTGTAAGTAAAAAATATTCATCTAGATTACAGTCAATGATTGGAAAAAATGATTCAGTCACTAAATGTAAAAAATGATTCAGTCACTAAATGTAAAAAATGACTCAGTGACTAAATGTAAAAACAAATTTATATCCATAAATCTATGATGTCCATAAAACAATAAAAAAGTAAGAAAAAAATACACATTTATTTTAGTTTTACTAATTGTGTCGCATATGGCTTTAGATCTTGTGCTTGGTATAGTAGCATTGAGTAATACCAATTTATTTATTATCATTTATCCCATACCAAAAACTAGTATTCAGTAAGTAAAACATGTTGAAACGCGATATAAATTTGACCATCTGAAACATTAATTGACAGTCGAACTGACAATTAATTGACAGTACCTTCCATCAATGTGTAAAACATCGTATGAAAATAACTTGTATCCACATCTCAATTTTACGATTTTCATTGCATTGTAATATAAATACTGACTGGTAAGAAGGGAATTGAAGATATTATGTAGTATAACCCGAACGAATACGTATATACTCGTATTCAACCAGTTATAAAATTATTATCAAATCCTATTGAAAAGATTTCTTTGGGATGAAGCACACGAACCGTTCATTGTGTGGAGGCTTAATGTATTACACATTTTGGGCAGAATTTTAGATTTTTACAAGGTAATTACATATGAACAATAGACAAGTTGCATTTGTTGAACAGGGTGAAAAAAAAGTAAATGATCAATAAATCAGTATTGATCAACACTACGAAATCGGGCGCAAAACTGAAAACCTTAGACCAAAACAATTAATTAAGCCAAAACATTTCCAATATTATATATATATATATATATATATATATATATATATATATATATATATATATATATATATATATATATATATATATATATATATATATATATATATATATATATATATATATATATATATATATATATATATATATATATATATATATATATATATATATATATATATATATATATATATATATATATATATATATATATATATATATATATATATTATGTGTGCCTTTTCCTGTGGATCTTTGTTATCAGATTAGGAAAATCATGTTTTTAGAAGCTCATCATTTAAAAATAAAGTTAATAGTCTTCAGTTTCATTTGATATAAGGCTATCGCTCGAGATCAACTCTTCATAGTAAAATATTATCATCATCAACAATTTCCTGCTAAGGATGTATCTTGGTACCATTATTGGTACACTTAGTACTTATTAAATAACACCAATTAGCGTAATGCCGGTAGAACCTATTACCAAAATTAATCAAGCCTCATTAACTTCAACAATAAAGCAATCTTTTACTTAATTAATTTAACTTTTTAGTACAAAACTTATTTTTTTTAATTTCAATTACAACCTATTCCCGAAACTAATTAGTGCCAATATCAATAGAGTAATTTTAATGCAATTATTTTTTAATTTCAATTATTTCAATTACCGAAATTAGTTAATTTATATTTCATAACCGTCGCAGAACACCCGACCCAATTTCCAGTGTACGACGACTAATGTTCATTTTGCAAGTTTTCTAAAAACTTAAGAAAAATAACAGATTTTTGGAATTCTTATTACTGATAGCAAATTTTATTTTAATTCCTTTCGAATGGCTT